>OZ037739.1:1827500-2188233 GCA_964035505.1 Watsonalla cultraria | reverse complement strand
ATACCACAATAAAAATATAAATATTAATATGAAAAAACCACATATATTCAATAAACCACAGTATCAATAGGTACGTAAACTTAAAATAGCAGGAGTAATATTATTCGCAACAATATTAATTATATATTTAATTAAATATCCATAGAAAACGATCTTCATTATTTTGTCGAGTACCCACATTCTGAAAATGGAAAAATAATATTATTGGATATTTTAATTGAACGCAGTGCATTATTAATCAAACTATCAAACAAGCACTAAACTCTTAAAATTGGTAAAGAAAAATACGAACACGAGGTGGGACTCGAACCCACGACCCGAGGAGCTCGTGGCACAGTTGCTATTGCGCATATCATTCGATCATCGAAGTTAAGCAACCATACGCCTAGCCAGTAGTTGGATGGGTGACCGCCCGAGTTCCCTCCGTGCCTCGGAGAGCACGTTAAGCCGTCGGTCCCGGTTGCCAATTTAACATCTTTGGCAATCGTTAGAGGTCAGTCGGCGCCTAAAAATAATCTGACGATTGGTTTAACCCAGATCACAGATTTTCCTCCTGAATGGGGATGCGAAGGTCAGATGGCAGTCGCTTCGTATAAAAATCAGGCGACCAGCCACATCGGGTTGAATCACGTGCCGACCCCATCAATGTATGGGATAAGGCCAGGGAGATGGGGCCGCCTTGCGCCATCTGCTGGTCGGTGTATCCAAACTCAACTGATACGTTTAAAGTTACATTTAGCTACATATATCAAATCGATGACGTAACCCAGATCTGAATACTGGATTATTAAACTTCTTTGTCATGAATAAAAATCTAATATCAACTAAGCACGTTACAAAGTGACACACCGTAAGTAATGTGTTTGGTGGTTGGATCGCGAAGTACCGGGTTCAAATAATAGGTCGGGTCAAAAATAGGTTTGTACGTTGTCGGTGTTTCAAACCCCGTGCTTCGGATACACGTTGCACCGTCCTACGCCCGATCTCTCTCCGGTCGTGTCGGATTGCCTCCCATTGGACTATGAGAGTGAGGCAATAAAGAGTGCAACTGTGTTTGCACACACTTGTGCATTATGATATCTCCTGCGCTGATGGCAAATCTCAACGGCGAGGAGGATTTTTATTAACTTGTGTACCATCACATACACATTACAAAGTGTCTTATTGCATACCTCTTGCTAAGTATCTTATTGCATGCACTTTGCAAATTGTCCAATTGCATGCGCTTTGCAAAATCTACCATTGCATAATAATGTGCAAAGTTTTCCATTGCATACATTTTGCAAAGTCTCTTATTGCATGTATTTGTCATGAAAATATGTCCCTTTACATGCGCTTCACCATGTGTTCCATTGCATATACTTAGCAAAGTGTCAAATCGCATGCACTGTCAATGTCCCATTACATGCGTTTTACAAAGTTTCCTATTGCATAAGCTTTGCAAAGTTTCCATTGCATATATTTTGCAGTGTCTTACTGCATGCGTTTTAGAAAGTGTCCCATTACATGCCCTTTACAGTTTCCAATTGCAGGTACATTGCTAAGTGTACATGATTTTTATTACAGGCTAACCTTTGGGGCATGTTTTTACCTGTTATGATGTCTTATCGCTTTTGGCATATCCTCATCTTTTTCCTTTAACAAGTACTGCCTTGCACTCATTGCACATGTTGCATAGAACTGATATTTATTAGGAAATGTCAAGGTAAAGTAGAAGTGTGCGTGGTCTTCGTCCTTGATGCAGGAGCGCAGCTGGACCAGGTTGGTGTTGACGAAGGTCCAGTCCTTGGTCATGAAGTAGCGGAGAGCCAGGTTGGCGGTGTAGATACGTCTTTGGATCTTCACGAGCCTGCAGATGGAAACATATTATCATTACAACATACATATGGTGAAGGAAAACATCGTGAGGAAACCTGCATATGACTGAGAAGTAATTCAAAGACGTATGTAAAGTGCCTGACTGACAGACGGCGATGGACTCACCTTTTGTCACGTTGGCACTTAATCATATTCGGTGAAATGTATGTGTTGTTGTTACAACACCTCTGCTTACCCCTTCGGGGACCCTTCTGGGTTGGCTAACCTCAACGGACTTTGGATAATTATGTACTTACATAGGCTTCTTTCCCATCATCCGCAGTAACGTGTCCACAAAAATAGCAGGTAACAAATGAAGCAACAGAATCTGGAAGGAACAGAAGTAAATTCGTTACGCATTTTATTGGAACAGTCATCTGCCATACATTAATTAAGTAGGGAACCCTGCTAGATATAAGTACAGCCCTGTATAGATAGAGATATTGGGTTTTTCAGTTACGAAATTCACAATAAATGCCCGAAGTTTGGAAGGAGACAGTCTGTTTTTTTTTATTGACGAGGCCTTTCAAAAGCTCCCCGACCGCCCTGGGAGAGGCAGGTTGGGGTATGTGGGATTGTTACCGCAATAAAACCCCTCCGGAAATGACATATATCAGTGACGTGACATATGTCATTCCCGTACATTTCGTATCGTTTCTACTAGCGAAGCGTGAGGATGATGTTACTTTAAAAAGTAGGCAGATAGGTTAGGTACATACCAATGACACACGACACGAGTGTATTCAGTCATCACAAATGGTAAGCACTGCTTATTTGCTTATGTGGAATGCACGCCCCTGGTGACAGATGGTGGGCCCATCGTCGTCTCAGGCACTATACATACGTCTTTGAATTCTCAGACATATGCTGGTTTCCTCACGATGTTTTCTTTCACCGTAAAGCACGTGGTGTGAAATCACTGCACATCACAAGTTTTTAGAAAAACTCATTGGGATTCGAACTTGTGTCGCTTGCTCAAACCCCAAAGCCACCACGGCTCTTATCTATACATTTATACAAATAGTATAACAGAAAAATAAAATTGAAGTGTCTGTTTGTAATTCTAGAATAACATCTTTTCTCTGCATATGAAAGTGTACACGCTACTGACACTAAAAAAACAAGTTTTAAAATGTTTCTCTGTCTGTCTGTCTGTTTGTTCCGAGTAATCTCTGAAACGGCTGGACCGATTTTAACGGGACTGGCTGGCAGCCAATATTACGAAGAGTAACTTAGGCTTAGACTTTTATTTATTAAAAATATTACGGTTTCGCGATAATAAGGATAAAACTAAATCTACGCGGGTGAAACCGCGGGGCACAGCTAGTAGACAGTATTATTGTCAATTTTCAATTTATAGCCAACATTATTCAATGTGTGCAAGCCTATGAATTATCTACAGCTGACTATACCTTACATTATAAGTTGACTACACAAGTGATTGGACTGTCAAAGGGCTCAGATTACCTGTTAATTTAATTGTTTTTACTTATAATATATTAAGCAAATTACTTTCACAATATGGGTTTCTTGGAAGAGCGTGACCTCTCCAGCGCTCCCTCTATTCCAGAGTTCTACAAGGGGAAGACCATCTTCATCACGGGAGGAACAGGTACCTACTAATATATCTATGCAGATAAATAAAATTGAAGTGTCTGTTTGTAATTCCAAACTAACAGCTTTTTACTAAACGCATATACGATACCGACAAGAAAAGCCATCATCTCTCTGGCCTTAATCCCATGTATTTGGGGTCGGCACTTGATTCAACCCGATGTGGCTCCATGTTAGTCGCAATCAACTTATTAACTCCTTGTCCGTTATGTGCGCCTGGTACTTCGTGTACCATATCATCATCTCCCTGGCCCTATCCCATACATTGTTGGGGTCGGCACTTGATTCAACCCGATGTGGCTCCATGTTAGTCGCAATCAACTTATTAACTCCTTGTCCGTTATGTGCGCCTGGTACTTCGTGTACCATATCATCATCTCCCTGGCCTTATCCCATACATTGTTGGGGTCGGCACTTTATTCAACCCGATGTGGCTGATCACCTGATTTTTATACGAAGCGACTGCCATCTGACCTTCGCAACCCCTTTTTCGAGGAAAATCGGCAATCACGGGTGGAACAGGTTTTCTATAATTTATTCTTATAAATAATACTAGCTGTGCCCCGCGGTTTCACCCGCGTAGATTTAGTTTCATCCTTATTGTCGCGGAACCCTAATATTTTTAATTTTTAATAAATAAAAGTAGCCTAAGTTACTCCTTGAAACATCAGCTACCTACCAGTGAAAGTCCCGTTAAAATCCGTCCAGCCGTTTCAGAGATTACCCGGAACAAACAGACAGACAGACAGACAGACAGACAGACAGACAGAGAAAAAAATTTAAACTTGGCATTTTAGTGTCAGTAGCGTGTATACTTTCATATGCATTTAGTGAAAAGCTTTAATTTTGGAATTACAAACAGACACTTCAATTTTATTTATCTGTATAGATGTTCAATGTAGCAAAGTCATTATTCAAAAAAAATGTAGTGAACTTTCGGGAACCGAAAACAAATTGTATGATTTGGCGTTTTATGACGATGACTGGAAAGTTTTCCTGGATTGAAGTAGTTTTTTTAATTAGAATAATTACCTATTTACATAGCACGCTGAACAACACCAGCGTTCTATGAATTATTTATCACTATTACGTCTAGCTACATAATTGTATCTACCAATTAGCAATCAATTTGTATATTTTATAACTGCACTTATGTTTATGCTACAATACATTTATTGAAATCACAGAATATATTTATTCTTTAAACTCTTACAGGTACAGGCCCGCTGGGATTCGAACTTGCGTCGCTTGCGTAACTTAGGAGGAGGAGCTTCAAGGAGTAACTTAGGAGTTACTTTTATTTATTAAAAATATTAGGGTTCCGCGACAATAAGGATGAAACTAAATCTACGCGGGTGAAACCGCGGGGCATAGCTAGTTATATACTATAATATACGCCTAGTCAGTAGTTGGATGGGTGACCGCCCGAGTTCCCTCCGTGCCTCGGAGGGAACGTCGGTCCCGGTTGACAATTTAACATCTTTGGAAATCGTTACAGGTCAGTCAGAGGCCTAAGAGAGTCTGACAACTGGTTTAACCCGGATTGCCGATTTTCCTTGAAAAAGGGGTTGTGGAGGTCAGATGGCAGTCGCTTCTTATAAAAATCAGGTGATCAGCCACATCGGGTTGAATCAAGTGCCGACCCCAAATACATGGGATAAGGCCAGGGCGATGATGATGATATATAATATACTAGCAGACCCGACAGACGTTGCCCTGCATAGATATATAACCTAACTACCAACTGCAGTGATATCTGCCGGCCTGATTTGTGAATCTAAATAAACCATCCAGAGTGCCTAGTGCGAGTGTTTCACTGCCGCCGTCACAAGTCACCGCGTTGACGTAAACACAGATTTATGTAGGATCAGAACAGCGCCTCTGTCGGCCCAAAGATGACACTATTATGAGCCCATACAAATCTGCGTTTACGTCGACGCGATGACTTGTGACGGCGATTTTAGGAAAACTCGCATTAGCACTCAGGGCGCCATCCAAACGCGAATTCATTCAAATCGGTCCAGCCGTTTAGGAGGATTTCACTGACATACACACGTACACTAAAATGTATATATATAAAGCTGTGAAGAATGACGAGATCGCCGACCAGTGCTGCTGGTACAGTACAGTAATGGTGTCCGAAGATGACCACACTATCTCCACAGTGACATAGAGGAGGGACAATACATTTTGCCCCTAAGGCTTCGGCTATAACTTTATACATTTGTTACCCAGGGTTCATGGGCAAGGTGCTGATAGAGAAGCTGCTGTACTCGTGCTCCGAGCTGGACAGGATCTACCTCCTGATGCGGAGCAAGAAGGGAGTCGCGGCGGAGGACAGGCTCGCTCAGATATACTCCAGTGCGGTGAGTGCACTCCACAATATTTGTTACCCAGGGTTCATGGGCAAGGTGCTGATAGAGAAGCTGCTGTACTCGTGCTCCGAGCTGGACAGGATCTACCTCCTGATGCGGAGCAAGAAGGGAGTCGCGCCGGAGGATAGGCTCGCACAGTTATACTCCAGTCCTGTGAGTAGCCTATGATGTTTTCAAGAGCACCCAATTTAAAACCAACTTGTGGGTAACCGGGATAAGTTTCAATCTATGGATTAGAAAGAGTTGAATGTGAAATACGGGTGCAGCCACCAGGTGATAGTCACGCTGTGCGAAAATGGATGTACTGCGCATTTTTATTCGGATACTACCTGTGCCCCGCGCTATCACCCTGATGACGAAAGTATTGCGAGATTTACTTCACGAACACTTTTGGTTAATATTTATACACTAATTAATAATTATTAATAAGTTTTATCTTAATCTATTACTAATTTTAAGTTTAATTACAATAAAATTTACGGAGACGTAAAGACTTGACAGTTCCGGCCAGTGTTGCCGTATCCTATCCTACCGTAGATTTAGTTTCATCCTGATTATCGCGTAACCCTAACATTTTTATTAATACAATTTTATTAATTATTATATATATAAATTTATTTTTCCCATGTTATTTGTGGTCGGCGCAATGTAATCTTCTCTTGCGTGATTGTATGTCTGTATTTATTCGTTATTCACTTCAGGCTTATTAATACTTGCTTTTACATTCGCAGTGTTTCGATCGACTTAGAAAGGAGAAACCAACGCTGTTTAATTCAAAGGTTTTCGTTATAAATGGTGATATCATGGAAGCTGGATTGGGTATGTTAATTTTTCTCTGGTTTATTATTCCTCTATCACTAACAAATTTTCATATCCCTGGCCTTAAATTACTTAATATTATAAAGCTGAAGAGTTTGTTTGTTTGGTTGAATGCGCTAATCTCAAGAACTACTCAGGTATCATATTTTTTGGATAGATCATTAATCGATAAAGGTTTTATAACATCACGCTGCAATCAATAGGCGCCAAGCATCAATGGAAAAAGTTACAAAAAAAGTGAAATATTATAACTAAGTCTTGATCTCCTACACAGCGAGGCAAAGCCAGTGATGTGGCATTAAATTCAACCCGATGTGGCTGATTTACTGACTTTAACACGATGCAATTGTCATCTAATAATAACACACACTTTTAAATTACATAAAAATTGTTAACGATGCCATGATGTGCAATTAGCAACCAGGAACGTGGATCCTGGTTGCTCATAGTCCTTTTCAAAGCACGGAGGAACTCGAGTGGTCACCCAGCCAACTACTGACCTGTGATGGAGTTATTTAACGCTGATCGAATGATTTACTCAATAGTTATGCCCCAAGTCGCATTACTATGAAATATAGCACCCTCAGATCGATAGGGATTCAATTAAAAAAAAATATTTTTTCAGATTTTGCATATTAGATATTTGAATGTAAAACTTTGACAGAAATTATTTTACCAGTTTTTAATACAATGTACTATATTATATATAGGAAACTTTAGGTTGCGCTTTAACGATAGGTGTTGAATATAAGATTTGTAGGCTGAGTTTTAGACTAGTAGGAGTAGAAGATTTTGAGTTCTGATAGTGAACTTAATTCATTTTCGCAAAATTTTGGTTTGAGTCCCTATCGTTCTGAGGGTGTGATATGTTCTTTATTATTTCGAATACACTTGTAAATAGAATCTGATTGAAACAGAATTCTCTGTTCTTCCCAGGACTATCAGTTGAAGACAGAGCTCTGTTGGTGAATCGTGTTGATATATTGTTCCACGCGGCGGCGAGTGTCAGGTATTAACGCAAAGTTCATTTGCATCCAGTAGACAAAGTAACATTATTTCGCGCTTGTGGTACTAGAAGCGATACAAATGTATGGGAATGACACAATAGTAACATAAAATATGTCAATCCCGTACATTTTGTATCGTTTCTACTAGCGACGCGTGAGGATAATGTTACTTTGTCTACAGGCCCTGAAATGCTTTCACAATTGGCTTCTCTCTTCTTTTTACTACTTTTTTAGGGTACACTATTACTAAGACTGGGTGATCCGTCTGTCCGTCTGTCACCAGGCTGTATCTCATCAACCGTGATAGTTAGACAGTTGACATTTATATAGATGATGTATTTATATTGCCGCTTAGACAACAAATACAATTAAAAAAAATATATATATTTAAGGGCCTTCCAAACAAAAGAACTGTAGATTTATTTCGCTCGTTTTTATAGATAACTAGCTGTGCCCCGCGGTATCACCCGCGTAGATTTAGTTTCATCCTTATTGTCGCGGAACCCTAATATTTTTAATAAATGAAAGTAGCCTAAGTTACTCCTTAAAACATAATTTACCTGTCAGTGAAAGTCCCGTTAAAATCGGTGCAGCCGATTCAGAGATTACCCGGAACAAATAGACAGACAAACAGACAGAGAAAAATTTAAAACTTTGTTTTTTAGTGTCAGTAGCGTGTATACTTTCATATGCATTTAGTGAAAAGCTGTTATTTTGGAAATACAAACAGACACTTCAATTTTATTTATTTTTATACATATAGATGTATAGATGTTCTTCTCAGTAAAAGGAACCTTCCGAACCTGGCGGTAGCATGTATAATCCTGTAAATTGTGTCATTCTGACGATTTGAAAGTGCTTTGTAAGAAGTCTAATCGAATAAAGATATTTTTGACTTTGACTTTGACTTCGTAACCCTACGTGCGCGAGTCCGACTCTCACTTGCCTGGTTCATTTAGGTTCATTCACGCTTCTTCTCCATTCTCCAGGGTTGTCAATATTAAATTGAAATCTTGAAATTTTACTCCTTTATTTACTGTCAAAATAATTTAAATATGTCGTTTTGAAAAATGTCGGCAAAACACGTAAATGACGTATAAGCGATCAGATTCCACGTGACAGCCCTATTGACGCTACCATTCTGCTTATAATCTCGTAGATTTGCACATCTGTGTGAATGTGTCATTTGAACGATACGTGTCTAGTTTCCTTACTGTTTGTAAAGCTTCTATTTATACTCTGCTGAAGCTCTTAAGTTAATGTTTTCAGATTTGATGACCCCTTACGTTATGCTGTGCAGCTAAATCTAAAAGGCACGCTGCAAATAATGGATTTGGCAAGGGAGATGAGAAGACTTTGCGTAAGTGGCCTGTCAAAGCTTAGAATTCATTCTATATATTCTTACTAAAAACCTCAGTACACTTATTACACCGGCGAAGGAAAGCATCATGAGGAAACCTGCATATTCCCGAGAAGTAAATTCAAAGACGTATAGTGCCTGAGACGGCGATGGACTCACCCTCTGTTATGTTGACACTTAATCATCATCGGTGAAAAGTGGGTTTTGAACAACAACTAATCTGCATTTACGTCAATGCAGTGACTTGTGACGGCGGCAGTGAAGAACTTGTACTAGACTCTCTAAGTTTAATATTAGATGGAAGCCTTTACACTAGAGTATTTTTGCAGGTCATGGTCCACGTGTCCACGTCGTACTGCAACACGAACTACGAGACGATAGAGGAGGTGATGTACCCGCCGGTGGCTGACTGGAGGGACACGCTGCAAGTGTGCGATGCCCTCGACGACCACACCTTGAAATGTTTTACTACCAAGTGAGTACTACTTACCTATGCTGTCAAGAACTATGAGCGATAATACTGACTATGGATTTGTTCAAAGTCAAAAATATCTTTATTCGATTAGTTATACACGTTATTATATACACTAAAAGCCTTAAAAAGAAATATATAATCTAAAATAACCTAAAATATAATATCCTAATATAATAACCTAAAATATATTATTAAAAGGAGTCCCTGTAGGCATGGTTCCGAAGATACTGGCAGCATTTCCCCTTTGAATAGCTAAACTAATTCTTTGTCCGAGGTAGCTGCCAGCTCTTCGGTCCCCGGTGATGTCGACTAATCTTTTCGTAATTTCATTCGATTAGACTTTTTACAAAGTACTTTCGAATCGTCTGAATTACATTATTTTACATGATAATATTATATGCTACCGCTGGGTTCGGAAGGTTGCTTTTACTGAGAGGAACCTAGTAAGAAACTCAGTAATTACTCTTTTCAAAAATATTGTGCAATTAAAAAAAACACTTGAGATATGTAAGCCCATGGACACAGTTCCAATGCACAAATGTCGATAAAAAATTACATAATGAAAAGTCTACTTATATCTAAATACTTAGCTTGAGATGACCAGCCCCCACAATCCATCCCAGTTCACCTCTGGCATATGTACGATTATTTAGTCTGAATGCCTAGTGCGAGATTACTTAAAATCGCCGTCACAAGTCATCGCGTTGACGTAACAGTAGATTTCTATGGGATCGAAATATCATCTGTGGGCCGACAGACTCTTCTGGGATGGCGGGAGCATTATTCTAAAGTCTAAACCCACGACCTCTGCAAACCGTGCAGTTGTTCTTCCAACTGAGCTACTCGTGGCCACACCTCATGTGTTGAATTATCCTAACCAATTTTAAGAATTTAGAATGTAAGCATGTGTGTCTTGTATAAAAATCTAGTACTTAGATCAGGGTTGCGTTATCGATTTGATATGTAGCTAATGTTACAAACATTAGACGAATCAGTTGAATTTGGTACGCTAACCAACAGATGGCGCAAGGCGGCCCCTGAAACAGCAAAACCCTAGGAAAGAGAAAATTCGATGCATGTGGTGAGATCACGAGTAGCTCAGTTGGCAGAGCAACTACACGGCTTGCAGAAGTCGTGGGTTCGAAGCCCGCCTCGTGTTCGTATTTTCCTAACAATTAAACTAAAACAAAAATCTTCTCTTCTTTCAATACCAGGTACATGGGTGGATTTCCCAACACGTACACGTTTACTAAACACCTGTCGGAGCACGCGGTGTACGAGGCTAAAGGACAAATGCCTGTTATCATCGTCAGACCCGCTATTGGTGAGTGCACATCAATCTTCTGAGCCTGCCCACTGCTTGCCAATAAATACATTATTCTTTCTATCCTCTTACAGTGGTATCAAGTTTTGACGAGCCAGAGTCCGGCTGGATTGAAAATTTCAACGGACCAGTTGGAATAAATGTTCCGGTTGGCAAAGGTAAAGATTATTAGGTATCATACATATCTCAGATCACAACCCCCTTAAAGCAAAAAATGGTTCAAACCAAGACTAGACCTAAACTATATTCATCTCTTTTGATAAATGGACTATCCAACACTGAAAGAATTTTCGAAAACGGACCAGTAGTTCCTGAGATCACAGCGTTCAAACAAACAAACAAACTCTGCAGCTTTATAATATTAGTATAGATAACTGTTTATTTTCAGGAGTTCTACGCGTTTTGCTCGCTAGACCAGAGGTAAAGTTCGATTACATACCAGTCGACGTATCTATTAGAAGCATCATCACCGCTGCATGGATGAGGGGAATCAAACCGTAAGTTAAGATATCCAAAATTACCTACGGGTTTTGTACCGGCCTGCACCAATGAGTTTTCCTTAAAAACTTAAATGCAGTCACTTCACCCTCGCGCATTACGGTGAAGGAAAACATCGTGAGAAAACCTGCATGTTTGAGGAGTAATTCAAATACATACATACATACATATGCTCACGCCTGTATTCCCCGAAGGGGTAGGCAGAGGTGTTGTAATTTTCAACACCCACAATTCACCGAATATGATTAAGTGCCAACGTGACAGAGGGTGAGTCCATCGCCGTCTCAGGCACTATACATACGTCTTTGAATTATTTCTCAGACATATGTAGGTTTCCTTCACCGGAAAGCAAGTGGTGTGAAATCTCTGTACATGTTTTTTTTAGAAAACTCATAGTAGTAACTGATGTTTTAAGAAGTAACTTAGGCTACTTTTATTCATTAAAAATATTAGGGTACCGCGACAATGAGGATGAAACTAAATCTAATGGAGTTGAGGGCACTAGCTAGAGACGGGCATAGCGTTTCAAGTCTACGTGGAAAATATAACATTTTTCCTTTTCAGATTTGAACCCACAGATGACATCCCTATCTACCACAGTTGCATGGACCCCAATGATCGCTTTACAATGAGGGATAATATAGATTTCGGTTTGAGGTCGTTACTGGTAGCTCCTCTGGACAATGCACTTTGGGTACCACGAACCACGGCCACAACATGTCTGTTATCATATAACATTCAGGTATAGGAGATAATATATTTAAATGTTTACAAAAACAGACACTTAGTCTGTTTGTAATTCCAAAAAAAAACTGAATACAAATCCAGATTAAAACGTACCTGAATTTTAGGCTAAAAACATCTATACATCTATACAGATAAATAACATTGAATTGTCTATTTGTAAATCTAAATAACAGCTTTTCACTAAATGCATATGAATGTATATAAGCTACTGACACTAAGAAACCAAGTTTTAAATTTTTTCTCTATCTGTCTGTCTGTCTGTCTGTTTGTTCCGGGTAATCTCCGAAACGGCTGTACTAGGTCTAGTTGCTGGCGAGTTCGCCTGACGATCACGAGATCCCAAGACGGGTCAAAACTATATATTGGGTTTTCTGTTAAACAAATTCGCAATGCCCGGAGTTTGGATGTTGGCAGTGTTTCCACCCCAGTGCCTCGGAAAGCACGAAGAATCGTTGTTCCTACGCGTGATCTCTCTCCGGTCGTCGGAGTGCCTCCCATCGGACTATGAGAGTGAGGGAATAGAGAGTGCACCTGTATTTGCACACTCACTTGTGCACTTTAATACCTCCTGTGCAGATGGATAATCCCCGTTGAGATTAGCCACCATGACCAAAATTCGGTTAGGAGGATCATGCCTTTGATTACAGAATTGGTTCCTGCATTTGTTGCCTGCTTTATTCGTGGACACCATGCTATGGTTACTAGGAAAGAAACCCATGTGAGTAACACCTTGGAAAACAGTTGTTGCGACTGGTAATTGTGCTAACGCTAACTTTAAAATGTGGTTGGTCAAACACATAATTTTATTTTTTCCAATCAGACCTGCAGTTTACAAAAAAAAACAAACGACCTCTTTAACTTTATATATTTTTTGTGTATATTGCATACGTCTGAGAATAGGACTCAAAAAGTAAAGAAGTCCATGTAAGCAAGGCACCAAAACAATCGTAAAACGTCTCAATTGTATTTTCGTCAGACCGAGTCGATGGTTGACTCGATATAATATAAAAATATGTAAGAGAAAAATAGTGATATGCACAATATAAATACAAGCAAGAGAGATAAACTCCGTGTCCCTGTGACTAGACTGCACAAAACTGGTAACTCTTTTGTGGGGCAAAGTATACGCTTTTTCAATAAACTACCATAAAAAATGTGTGATCTACCATTTTTAAGTTTTAGTAACAACAACTTTGTGAAAAAGCATATTATAGTGTAACTGAGTATATTGATGATAGCCAAACATGGCAATGAGTTGGACACTCTTCTATTAAATTGTACTAAAACAACCCTATGTACCAAAAAGGATACATGTAAAAAAATTACTGGGAGTTTGTTTCGCCGTTTCTTCTCCTGACAGGCTTACTTTTGGAAACGGTAGTAAATTAACCTGAGTAAGTGTAAGAAAAATTACGTTCAATGAGTGTTCCAACTGTCCCTTATTTTGAATTTATTTTTTGTTGCATCACTAAACAAAGCTGTGTTATAAAAATACGTTTTTATAATCACCGATGGTATTCAATCTTCTCTACCTACAGGTTAGTAAAGATCCAAACAAAAATCTACGCAGCCAACCTGGCTCTCCGCTACTTCATGCTGAACGACTGGACCTTCATCAACACCAACCTGGTCCAGCTGCGCTCCTGCATCAAGGACGAAGACCGCGAACAATTCTACTATAACTTGACATTCGCTGATAAATATAAGTACTATATCAACTGTTGCTATGGTGCAAGAAAGTTTTTGTTGAATGAAAAAGAAGAGAACATTCCAAGAGCCCAAAGACATAACAAAAGGTATTATAACATCTTAATTAATGTTCATCGGTGAGACCCGTGGTGGCCTTGGGGTTTGAGCAGTCGCCTGCTGCGCAAGCGACGCAAGTTCGAATCCCAGCGGGGTCTGCACCAATGAGTTTTTCTAAAAACTTATGTGCAGTGATTTTACACCACGTGCTTTACGGTGAAGGAAAACATCGGGAGGAAACCTGCATATGTCTGAGAAGTAATTCAAAGATGTATATATTGTGCCTTAAAAGCGATAGACTCACCATCTGTCACGTTGGCACTTAATCATCTTCGATGAAATGTGGGCGTTGTTATTACAAGACCTCTGTCTACCCCTTCGGGGAATACAGGCGTGAGCATATGTATGTATGTATGTTCTTCGGTCGCCAAAGGGGTAGGTTGAGGGGTTTAAACACCGAATGATTAACGAAAATAATAAGGTATCAATGTGTCTTATATAAAAGGTTTAAAAACCGACCGCTAAAAAATCACGCTATCAAAAGTGTGAACGAGTGATGTCCAACGTTCAACGTAGATAGCCGTGGACATATGCTGATGACCAAAAACTGATTTTATTTCACCACAAACAATAAAAGAAACGTCTTTAAATATTTATTTGCGTTCTATTCTATTATATCAATCTCCATAAATATGGCACCTTGTAAAACAACACCCTATCTTTATAACATCTGGATGAATGTAAGATACAATATTAAAAGCACTGGTTTTGTTTTTTCAGAATGAAGGTTGTCGACAGTATTGTGAAGTTTATATTTTACGGATATTTAATAAGATTTATATATCTAACAGCGACGCAATTAATATGGTAATCATTATTACTATGTTTTTTCAAATAACGACATGGCATTTGTGTTTTAATTAAAGAGTTAAATAAATACTATGTTTTAATTAAATAAAATGTGTCCGCTTTTTTTTCCTGCGTCATAGAGTTGGTAAGGGAATTTCTATTTTATCAAAGACTAGCTCGCGATTTCTTCCGCTTTGGGCTAACGCTAACTTTAACCCACTATTGGTCTTAGCGTGATGATATTTCTCGATATATGAGCTATCTAACACTGAAAGAATATTTCAAATCCAGTAGTTCCTATGATTAGCGCGAGCAAACAAACAAACAAACTCTTCGGCCTTATATATTAGTACGGATAAACTAAGATACATATTATTATCTTAAGAGTCTTAATATTTATGCCTTTCTCTATTCTTCATAGTTTATCACTAGACGACCTTGTTGGTCTAGTGGTTGCAGATGCTATTACGGAAAACGAGGTCCTGGGTTCGATCCCTGGGTTAGGCACACTGATATTGGCCTTCCATCTGTAATTTCCCAATAGTGGCCCAGAGTCTGGCTTAGCACCCAGTCAATAGAATTAGGGCTGCCATCCATTACATGGGACTTAAGCGTAGTTGGCGAAATGTGGATGTACTATAAGTACCTCTGCTTGGCTACCCTATATACCCTATCATATATATGTAAGTCCACATAATTTAGGATTTGGCTCTCCACTAACACAAGAAAAAAATAACTCTGTATACTATCGGCGAATAGAATTTGAGATATTTTCTACAATAATGGTATGGACCTAGTATAGAGCCCTGCGGTACACCTGTTATATTAAATTATTTTTGGAATTTGTACTATCTATACCAGCTTTCTGACGACGGTTGGATAACTACGACGATAAATAAGGGCGATAGAAGTTCCGCAAGAACCATATTATTTAAGCAAGAAACTAGCATACGATGGTCCACGCAATCAAAAGCTTTAGAGAGATCTCAGGACAAGACTTCTTAAGCGTCATGGGCGCATTTTGTATTTTCTGGGACATGTGCAGGTTCCCTCACGATGTTTTCCTTCACCGTAAAGCACGTAGTGTGAAATCACTGCACATAAGTTTTAGAAAAACTCATTGAGAGTAGGCAGCTGCTCAAAACCCGCAGCTAGCGCGGCTTTTTACACCGTACACATCAAAACATATCGTTACAAATCTTAAAAATATTGAATATGTCGTTAAATCTTTAATTAAATTTGTTTTTCTGAGAGCCGTGGTGGCCTTGAGGTTTGAGCAGTCGCCTGCTACGCAAACGACGCAAGTTCGAATCCCAGCGTGTGCAGTAAATGAAGTTTTCTAAAAAGAGTATGTACAGTGATTTCACACCACGTGCTTTACGGTGAAGGAAAACATCGTGAGGAAACCTGCATTCGTCTGAGAAGCTAATGAAACCTAATGAAAAAGCCTTCCTCGATAAATGGACTATCTAACACTGAAAGAATTTTTGAAATCGGACCAGTAGTTCCTGAGATTAGAGCGTTCAAACAAACAAACCAACAAACAAACTCTGCAGCTTTATAATATTAGTATAGATTTAAGCTTTTTGAAAAGCTCATTTGTACAGGCCCCGCTGATTCGATCTTGCGTCGCTTGTGTGGGTAGAAGGGGGGTTCACCCTCGTTCTTCTTAGAAGGCTCAGTTCTGTTCATAAGTTCCTAAACAGGGCATAAATTGTATAAAACATTTCCATTAAACCATTAACGCATTCGCTGCTAACGACGCACCTGCGCGTCCAACTGTTAGAGAATTTACGAAGAAGACGAAATTTCTGCAGCGAATGTGTTAATTAACCTGTTGCGCAATAAACTACTGTTAAATTATGGATGAAATTTGTCATGAATAATTAACCATTCAATGTTTAATTCATTCATTTCATTCAAAAAAAGATTTCCATAGAATAAATGAATTGAAATTAGAATAATGCTTCATGTTATCCGCGAGTTGTAAACATGACTGGTCTAATTTAATTTGAGTGTAATAAAAAATAGAAGGTGACATTGGTGGGCTATTGCGCATATCATTCGAACTCTAACCCAAGCCAAGTGGATGGGTGACCGCCCGAGTTCCCTCCGTGCCGCGGAGAGCACGTTAAGCCGTCGGTCCCGGTTGCCAATTGAACATCTTTGGCAATTGTTACAGCTCAGTCAGAGGCCTAAGAAAGTCTAACAGCTGGACAACCCAGATTGCCGATTCTCCTTAAAAAAAGGGTTACGAAGGTGAGATGGCAGTTGCTTCGTATAAAAATCAGGTTGCCACATCGGTTTGAATCAGGTGCCGACCCCAAACACATGGCATAAGGCCAGGGAGATTATGACCTCGTAATTCTGTGTTCACTGGACTAGCGAAGCAGTTACTTTGAAAGTGCTGTCAAGAATAACTTGCGTCGCTTGCACAGCAGGCGACAGCCCAAGTTGTGCTTAATCATCTTCGGCTATACCTTTGTACATTTGTTACCCAGGGTTCATGGGCAAGGTGCTGATAGAGAAGCTGTTGTACTCGTGCTCCGAGCTGGACAGGATCTACCTCCTGATGCGGAGCAAGAAGGGAGTCGTGCCGGAGGACAGGCTCGCTCAGTTATACTCCAGTCAGGTGAGTGCACTCACAAATCATTTTTTTTTATTAAAATCACACATCAGATAAACAACATAGTTAAATTACAAGGCCGTTTATACAATACTAACGGACCCGACAGACGTTGTCGTACATCGACTGCAGCGCCATCTGCCGGACTGATTTGTGAATCTAAACCATCCAGGGAGTCACACAAACGTATACAAAATAAATAATTAAAATCGTTCCAGCCGTTAAGGAAGAGTTCTGTGACATACACACGTACTACAGTAGAATCATATTTATAATTAGCTGTGCTCCGTGGTTTCACCCGCGTAGTATTAATTTATTGGGTGGCCCGCGGAACCCTAATGTTTTTTTTTAAATCAAAGTAGTCTAAGTTACTCCTATCTTCAGCTATATGTCAGTGAAAATTGTATTTTTAATCCCAGTACCGTATATACTTTCAGGTTCCGTTAAAATCGGTCCAGTCGTTTCAGAGATTACCCGGAACAAACAGACAGACAGAGAAAAATGTTAAAACTTGGTTTTTTAGTGTCAGTAGCGTGTATACTTTCATAAGCATTTAGTGAAAAGCTATTATTTTGGAATTACAAACAGACACTTCAATTTTATTTATCTGTATAGAGTATATAGAGTATGTATAGAGTATAGATATATAAGCTTCATCTTACATTTACAGTGCTTCGATCGACTAAGAAAAGAGAAACCGACGCTGTTTGAATCAAAAGTTTTTGCTATAAATGGTGACGTCATGGAAGCTGGATTGGGTATGTAACATAAGCAAACGCATTCTGAGACGACGATAGACTCACAATCACGTTGGCACTTAATCATCTTGTGTGAAAAGTGGGTGTTGTTATTGCAACACCTCTGCCAACCGCTTCGGGGAATACAGGTGTGAGTATATGTATGTATGATAAAAGTCGGTATACCACGTCATCAGGTATGACATATTTGTGATCGGATATATAACATGACATATCTCACTTCAGTTTACATATTAAAGATTAAAAAAATATAGTACTAACACTAAAAACCATAAAATTAAAATATATTGTTAATCCCTGTAGGCAAGGTTCCGAAGATACGTGCAGCATTCCCCCTTTGGTTGGCTAAACTAATTCTTTGTCCGAGGTAGCTGCCAGCTCTTCGGTCTCCTGTGATGTCGACTAACCTTTTTCTGATTTCTTTAAAAAGCCTAATAGCGCTAGGACCCCACTTCACTTCACATCTTATTTATGGCTTCTGAGGGGTCGCCACAATTCCGCAGTGCCGCATATTATCTCTTAGTGACGCTACTCCTGTCTGTCTGAATGTGTTTCTAGATTCAAAACTTCTTGTAACTATGAACATAGCTTGTAAATTCTTGACAGACATCTTCTTAATTTATATCTTTCTTAATGACATCAGCTGGCATTCTCGATGGCTGGCATTCTCGTCATACTTGTGAACAGGTAATGCTTGTGGGGGCTGGTCATATCAAGCTACGCTTTTAGAAATAAGTAGAACTACTAGACTTTTCTTTATGTTCATTTTTATCGACACATTGTGCATTGGAACTGTGTCCATGGGCTTACATTTCTCAAGTGATTTACTTTGTTTTTTTTTAAATTGTATAATATTTTTGAAAAGAGTAATTACTGAGTTCCTTGCCAGGTTGTTCTCAGTAAAAGCAACCTTCCGAACCTGGCGGTAGCATGTATAATCCTGTAAATTGTGTCATTCTGACGATTTGAAGGTCTGATCGAATAAAGATATTTTTACTTTGACGTTAATCGTTTAAGTACTCTTTTGCCTAAAATAATTTGTGTTGTGTGTGTTATTGAAATCAATACTCAGTATCCTTTTCAGGACTGTCAGTTGAAGACAGAGCTCTGTTGGTGGATCGTGCTAATATATTGTTCCACGCGGCGGCGAGTATCAGGTATTAACACAATGATTATCGGCTTCATGCTGAGTGCACTGTAATCTCTATATCCTGCCTCTCTCTTTCTCTACCCTCATCTCATCTCAATACTTCATATGAGATAACCACAACATCTATGTACTTTTCTTCCATTTACGTTTCTTGTTGGTTTCTTGTCGGTTCTTCTCAGAAGGCTAGTTTCCGAACCGGTGGTAAATTCCTCGACATTCATAAGTGCCTTACCAGGGCCTAAACTGAATAAATCATTTTCATTTTCATTCACATTTTCATTTTCATTTTCATTTTCATTTTCATTTTCATTACCAGAATTTCAAATTATTGCTTAAATCATATCTTAATGTAGAACCTAAATTAAGATATGATTTGAGCAATAAATTGAAATTGAAAATTGAATTGAATGAAATATGTTGAGATGGTTTGGACATGTCGAAAGGATAAGTGAAAGGCGACTAACGAAACACATTTATAGAGCGAATGTGAGCAGAAGTGTCGGGAGAGGGCGACCAAGAAAGAACTGCTATGACCAAATTAATAATATTTTTCACAATGGTCAAATACGGAGCACTTAACCGCAGGAAGTGTATGAGGAGATGCGTGAATATGAACGAAGCGAAAGAAATGGGTAAGGATCGTAGCATGTGGCGAGCGGTGGCCTCTGCCTACCCCCATGGGATAAGCTTATGTATGTATGTTTTCTTCCATTTTTCTCTATCAGCTGTCATTTCAATATTCAATCCATTCGGACAAAAATAATTCTGCTCTTAGACATGAACACTTCATAATCTGTTTTCAGGTTTGATGACCCCTTACGTCGTGCTGTTCAGCTAAACCTTAAGGGAACAATACAAGTGATGGAATTGGCAAATGAAATGAAGAACCTATGCGTAAGTAAATTGAGATTCATACATCTACCTGGTTTTAATCCCATGTATTTGGGGTCGGCACTTGATTTAACCCGATGTGGCTGATCACCTGATTTTATACGAAGCGACTGCCATCTGACCTTCGTAACCCCTTTTTCGAGGAAAATCGGCAACCTGGGTTAAATCAGTTGTCAGACTTTCTTAGGCCTCTGACTGACCTGTAACGATTGCCAAAGATGTTAAATTGGCAACCGGGACCGACGGCTTAACGTGCTCTCCGAGGAACGGAGGGAACTCGGGCGGTCACCCATCCAACTACTGGCTAGGCGTATGATTGCTTAACTTCGCTGATCGAATGATATGCGCAATAGCAACTGTGCCACGAGCTCCTCATTGGTTTCATGAAATATATATATATATATATCAACAAAGAAGGAAGTTCACACCTAATTAGGGGCCTAGCTATGCGCGATTGCGAGAGGATTCGCGATTGATACAATGGGTTTGATGCAAGCGATCGGTCCGAGTCGCGGTGAGTCGTCGAGTAGCCGAATCAAATGAAATCAAAAAAATTACATTCGGGACACTTGGAACACTCATTCAACGTAATTTTTCTTACACTGAGGTTAATTTACTACCGTTTCCAAATGTGAGCCTGTCAGGTGAAGAAACGGCGAAACAAAATCCCCTGTTTTTTTACCCTGTGTCCGTATTTTATACATAGGGTTGTAATATTACAATTTAATAGAAGATAGAGCAGCTCATTGTCATGCTTGGCATCAATAAACTCAGTTACACTATAATATTATGCTTTAACGCAAAGTTGTTGCTTGATTGCCTTACAACTTGAAAATGATAGTTTTTTGAAACATATTTTGAATCGCGCCGTGAACGAGTGGCGAGTGGGACTTCCAGCGTTTGCACATTTGAAACAATCACGACTAACCTCTCGCTATCGCGTATTGCTATATGGGCCTCTTCAATGATACCCACATGTCACCTTCATCCAATTCTTACAGTCGTTGCAATTGTTTATGGAAGTTAATCTTTTATCAAATAAGGGTTGAATATTTTGCAGTCGATGATCCACTTGTCCACCGCGTACTGCAACACGAACTACGAGACGATAGAGGAGGTGATGTACCCGCCGGTGGCTGACTGGAGGGACACGCTGCAAGTGTGCGAAGAGCTCGACGACTACACCTTGAATTGTCTTACAGAGAAGTGGGTATAACTTACTATCATTTACAGTGCTCATAAAATGTGACCTCTCTCACAGATACATAACATAAATAAGGGCAAGGCAGAATGTTGTAACGCCCACTGATTGAGTGCCAACTTGACAGATGTTAAGTTCATTATCCTCTCATGCACTATACATACGTAATTGAATTACTTCTCAGACTTATGCAGGTTTTGTCACGATGTTTTCCATCACCGCAAAGCACGGGGTGTGAAATCACTGCACATAAAGTTTTTAGATAAACTCATTGGTACAGGCCCCGTTGGGATTTGAATTTGCATCGCTTGCGCAGCAGGCGACTGCTTAAACCCCATGGCTACCTCGGCTCTTATATTATATACATGGAAAATAGTATTTGGTTCGAAATCTAGCCTGAAACTGAGTTGAAATAATAATTTATGAAGTCTAGGTACAAAGTTTCTGAAAAGGGTATTTTTCAGGACCATAGGTGAATTTACCAACACGTACACGTTTACCAAACACCTGGCGGAGCACGTGGTGTACGAGTATAAGGGACAAGTACCTGCTGTCATCGTCAGACCCACTATTGGTGAGTGGACATCAGTCATTCCAATGTGAAGGCATTGCAGGCTGTTTGTAACTTTAATTAATTTTTTTTTCAGCGGCCTGCACTAATGAGATTTTTCAAAAAATTTAGTGCAGTCGTTTCACCCTATGTGGAGGAAAACATCGTGAGAAAACCTGCACATGTCTGAGAAGTAATTCAGCGACGTATGTATAGTGCCTGAGACCGCGATGGACTCATTCTGTCACGTTGGCACTCGATCATATTCGGTGAAATAAGGGTGTTGTTGTTACAACACCTCTGCTTATCCCTGTAGGTCTTTAAAGGCCACTTTGGGAGAATCATAATGTGATCCGAATATGATTCATCACCAACATGACAAAATGGTCACTTAAGTGCAATTCATATTTATGATTCACGAATGATTACAATAATTGTAGATGTTAGTCCCTATGTAACTCTTATAGTTCTGCTATTTGTCACAAAAGCAATTCATATTTTGTGGACCATTTTAGGAATCTCCATAGGAAAGTGTCAAACCGGTGAATTGTAAATATGAATCATTCCTGAATCATATTCGGATCACATTATGATTCTCCCAATGTGGCCGTTTTAGACCTACTGGACGCTGTTGGGATGGCGTAATTTTTTTTCTTTCTTTCAGTTGTATCAAGTCTCGAAGAACCAATGTCAGGCTGGATTGATAATTACAACGGGCCAATAGCAATAAATGTTCCGGCTGGAAAGGGTAAAGTTGACTTTATTGTCACTAAGGTCCTTTAGAAGTTGACTCATACTGAAAGATAATGCTCGTACTAAGCCGCTGGCCTTGAATACTGGTAAAAAATTACATATCCACTAAAATGATGCCCAATTGCGAGATTAGAATCGGTCAAATTTACCATCGAGTCAACCATCGACTCACCCTTGCGATGAATAATGATGCTTTTGGTGTAAGCGTCGAATCTAGCCGAATCGAACGAATCGTCGGCTCACGCGACGAATTGCGCCATGTTTGATGAGTAGCGACTACACGCGAATCTGACTCAAAAGTCAAAGTCAAAGTCAAAAATATCTTTATTCGATTAGACTTTATACAAAGCACATTCAAATCGTCAGAATGACACAATTTACAGGATTATACATGCTACCGCCAGGTTCGGAAGGTTGCTTATACTGAGAACAACCTGGCAAGAAACTCTGTAAATTACTCTTTTCAAAAATATTATACAATAAAAAAAAAACAAAATAAATCATTTGAGAAATGTAAGCCCATGGACACAGTTCCAATGTACAAATGTCGATGAAAATTAACATAAAGAAAAGTCTAGTAGTTCTATTTATATCTAAATGCGTAGCTTGAGATGACCAGCCCCCACAAGCAGCACCTGTTCACAAGTATGACTCGTAACCATCGATTACGATTGAAAACTATCGCGATGAATCGAAATGCTTTAACAATCGAAACAACTGCGATTAACCTCTCGCCATCGCGTATCGCAAATCATCATCAATACAGATAAATAAAATTGAAGTGTCTGTTTGTAATTCCTAAATAACAGCTTTTCACTAAATACATATGAAAGTATACACGATACTGACACAAAAAAACCACTATTTAAAAATTTTCTCTGTCTGTCTGTCTGTTTGTTCCGGGTAATCTCTGAAACGGCTGGACGGATTTTAACGGGACTTTCACTGGCAGGTAGCTGATGTTTCAAGGAGTAACATAGGCTACTTTTATTTATTAAAAATATTAGGGTTCCGCGACAATAAGGATGAGACTAAAACTACGCGGGTGAAACCGCGGGGCACAGCTAGTCCATAATATGGAGAGTGTATTTTTCGTAATGAGTAGATGAGTTGTCATGCTCACTAAAATGCCTTTGCTTGCGGCGGCGTCAGGATGACGGGTCGCTCACTTCCCTCTATAATGGTTGAGGAGGGCGATGGCTGGCATTCTCGTCATACTTGTGAACACGTGCTGCTTGTGGGGGCTGGTCATCTCAAGCTACGCATTTAGATATAAGTAGAACTACTAGACTTTTCTTTAGAACCGTGTCCGTGTTCTTAAATTTCTCAAGTGATTTACTTTGTTTTTTTTTAATTATATAATATTTTTGAAAAGAGTAATTACTGAGTTTCTTGCCAGGTTCTTCTCAGTAAAAGCAACCTTCCGAACCTGGCGGTAGCATGTATAATCCTGTAAATTGTGTCATTCTGACGACTTGAAAGTGTAAAGTCTAATCGAATAAAGATATTTTTGACTTTGACTTTGATTTAAACCAAAAGCTTAGACTGGGAGCTTAACATTTTTTCAATATCAATGAGTGTTTTATTAAAGTTACCATAACAATACGGTGCCGTGGTAGCCTCGGAGTTAGAGCAGTAGCCTTCTACGCAAGCGACGCAAGTTCGAATACCAGCGGGGCCTGTGAGTTTTTCTAAAAACTTAGGTATGTACAGTGATTTCACACCACGTGCTTTACGGTGAAGGAAAACATCATGAGGAAACCTGTATATGTCTGAGAAATATTTCAAAGACGTATGTATAGTGCCTGAGACGGCGATGGACTCACCCTCTGTCACGTTGGCACTTAATCATATTGGGTGAAATGTGGGTGTTGAAAATTGCAACACCTCTGCCTTCCCCTTCGGGGAATACAGGCGTGAGCATATGTATATGTATGTATGTACCATAACAACACCAAGTTATATAATCTACTCTGTTACTGTCAGGAATTCTTCGCACCATATTTGCCAGATTCGATGTTAAGTTTGATTATATACCGGTGGACGTGTCTATCAAGAGCATCATCACCGCTGCTTGGTTGAGGGGCACTAAGACGTATGTTGAAATTTTTATTAATGTTTTTACTAACTTGGTCCTTAGGGACAACTGGTTTAGCCCAGATTGCCGATTTTCCTCGAAAAAGGGGTTTCGAAGGTCAGATGGCAGTTGCTTCATATAAAAATCGGGTGATCAGCATGGAGTTGAATCAAGATCCGACCCTAAAAATGAATTGTATAAGGCTAGAGAGATGATGATAAATCTGCCACACGAGAGTTATCTCTGAGTAGTGGATGATTAATCATCATCTTAAACACATCGCTCTTCAACCAATGAGCTAATAAAATTCAAATATTATTTTATTTGCAGATTGGAGCCTAATGATGATATCCCAGTGTATCACAGCTGCATGGACGCAGAAGATCGCTTTACAATGCAGGAATGTATAGATTTGGGCCATAAGGTAGTAAAGAAAGTTCCTATGGACAATGCGCTTTGGGTACCACGGGGTTCAGCAACTACTTCTTTGATATCATACAATTTACAGGTAATTTTATCATCCTCTGATATACCAGTAAGACATACAAATTCTAATTTGAGAGCTTCTTGAATGCGCATTTACTTCATAGCAGGTTGGAGCCAGGGGCGGATCCAGCTTTGGCGCCAGGAGGGGGTCACATAGTCGTTCGCTCCCAAACGTTTGCCATCTTACAAAGTTATTATATTACTAGCTGTGCCCTGCGGTTTCACCCGCGCATAGTTAATTTAATTCCCGTGGAACCCAAAATGTTCTTTTTAAATAAAAGTTAGTTACTCCTTGTAATATTAGCTATCTGCCAGTGAAAGTCCCGTTAAAATCGGTCCAGCCGTTGTAGAGATTACCCGGAATAAAGAGACGTATTGATAAAACTCTTTAGCAAATAACTCATTATTACGTACCAATTCTTTGCGTTTTTATACTCGTGATAATTTCTCAACGAAATGTCCGATTGGAATAAAATAAACGGTATTTTACTTCTAGATGAATACCATTGATAGCATAATGCTTAATTTGCATAAGGATTAATATTAAGATACACATTGAACGTAGTTTCTTTCTTCAGACGATTTAATATTTTTTATGAACATAAAAGCGGTTATTGTGACTAAACTATGTTAGTTAGATACATGCTCTCGCGAACTTTTTTGTAGATCTTAATAAGACCTACAATTCCGTAGTACATCATTTTGTTCTATTGTCAATAGTTTTTGCAGCGCACGCATAAATAGGTTTTCGATTTTACACCTTGGGTTACAAATTCGCAATTTTCTTACGGACTCCTAATTTTTATGAGAATAAAATATAGCCTATAGCCTTCCTCGATAAAAGGACTATCCAACACTGAATTGATGAATGAAGAATTTTTTAAATCGGACCAGTAGTTCCTGAGATTTGAGCGTTCAAACAAAAAAACAAACTCTTCAGCTTTATAATATTAGTATAGATATTAAATTAATGAAATATTGAAGACATGTTACATAAAATCTGTATGGTGACAAAATATATAAATAAAATCGTTATTTTCAATTAGTGGTCCACCTAAGTCCTAGAACCAGCTCAGTCATGACCCCCATGACCACCCCCCCCCCCCCCCCCCGTTGTTCCGCCCTTGGTTGGAGCCATGTAACTCAACGTAAGCCCAGCCGCACACACTCAAAAATATTGTCAATCAGGTGGATATCTATACATCTATACAGATAAATAAAATTGAAGTGTCTATTTGTAATTCCAAAATACAGCTTTTCACTAAATGCATATGAAAGTATACACGCTACTGATACTGAAAAACCAAGTTTAAAAAAATTCTCTGTCTGTCATTCTGTTTGTTCCGGGTAATCTCTGAAACGGCTGGACCGATTTTAACAGGTAGCAGGCAGGTAGCTGGTGTATACATAAAAATAATATTTGGGGTTCCGCGGGAATCAAATTGAATCTACGCGGGTGAAACCGCAGGGTACAGCTAGTATTGACATATTGACAATAATATTATTGTGTGCTAGCAGCTAAGCTAAGGGTAGATGTGTGCTAATGAATTTGTGATACGTAAATGTAGTGTATGTAAGTAATAAGAATGATTCTCGAGCATACACGCCGCACATTATGACGTGATCATAGGGGTGCGGAACGCATCACCCACTCGTTCACTTACTCACGGGAGGCAGAAGATGGCCGTGTATGGCAGGGAGCCGGTATATCTTGAGGAGGTAAAACATGGAAACAGTACAGTAAACATAAGATTTTTTCAGATACTGCTGTTTCATTTGTTGCCTGCTATGTTTGTAGACACCATTCTACTGATACTCGGAAAGAAGCCCAAGTAAGTAGGACGCTATTAGATTATCTGATGCTGCACTGAGCCATGGTTTGAGCAGTCGCCTGCTTCGCAAGTGTCATAGTTTGAATCCCAGTGGGGCCGGTACCAACGAGGAAACCTGCATGTCTCAAAGTCTAATATATTCACCATCTGTCACGTTGACACTTAATCATATTCGGTGGAAACGGTTCTTGGAAACGGAACCCTTGATTGACGCTGAGATTATACCTAGATTCCTAATAAAACTTGAGAATATTATCAGACAAAACCGTCATTAGCCATTGAAATATATATATATATATATATAAATAAAATTGAAGTGTCTGTTTGTAACTGCAAAATAACAGTTTTTCACTAAATGCATACGAAAATATACACGCTACTGACACTAAAAAACCAATAACCAATAAAAACCAATAAAAACACTCCTTGAAACAAGGAGTTAAAATCGGTTCAGCCGTTTCAGAGATTACCCGGAACAAACAGACAGACAGACAGACAGAGAAAAATTTTAAAACTTGTTTTTTTAGAGTCAGTAGCGTGTATACTATCATATGCATTTAGTGAAAAGCTGTTATTTTGGAATTACATACAGACACTTCAATTTTATTTATCTGTGTAGATTTTGAGGCGTTTTAGAGATACAATTTCATTTTAGAACAAAAATTATTATTGTTTTGCGTCCCACATATAATCCAATACGCATCGAACCTTAAAACTCTAGCAACTACACTTTACCTCATAAATGCAAACTAAGTATAACTCCAAAAAAAATTTGGGATTTTTCATTTGAATGTTAAATTAATATGTGCAATAGCCGATGCTCTTCAACAAAAAACAGCAGTAGCAATGTTTGTAAACACAATTTTCTACCGCAGGCTGATGAATATCCAAAGAAAAATCTACACAGCCAACCTGGCTCTCCGCTACTTCATGACCAAGGACTGGACCTTCATCAACACCAACCTGGTCCGGCTGCGCTCCTGCATCAAGGACGAAGACTGCGAACAGTTCTACTTTACCTTGCAGTATCCTGATAAATTTAAGTTTTATGCAGCCTGTGCTTTTGGTGCAAGGAAGTACCTGTTAAAGGAAAAAGAAGAGGATATTCCAAAAGCCAGAATTCATAATTACAGGTATTATCTGAAAGCTGCCAGAAGGTATTATCTGGGTCTCTCGGAATACTTACTCTGGAATAGTAACTTTAACCCGTGATTAAGCCTATAGCCTTCCTCGATAACTGGAATATTTACAAACACTGAAATATTTTTTCAAAACGAACTAGTAACTCCTGAGATAAGCGCGTTTAAGAAACGAACTCTTCAGCTTTATATATTAGTGTCTTAAATTGGTTGGGACTGACTTACCACCTATCTCGTCAATACCATGGAGTTCACTCTTATTTTATTAACCGACTTCAAAAAAGGTTTCAAGTTCTCAAATAGACTGTATGTTCTTTTTTTTACCTGTATGTTTTTTTCTTCAGGTTCTCAAATAGACTGTATGTCCTTTTTTTCAGAATGAAGATACTCGACAAAATTGTGAAGTTTATATTCTATGGATATTTACTTAGATTCATCATTATGGCAGTGTTAAAAATAACATGGTAATATAATAAAACGTATCGCTAATTAGATACATAATATTGTTTTTTAAACAATTTAAAATGATTGGATTGTTTGTTTTATTTCCTGACAAATTAAAAGGGTGAGCAATGCATAATGAACGTAGTCATTGTCATTTTTCTAGACTATTCAGAGTTGATCATAATATAAAGGGTCTAGACTCATTTTTGGCACACAGCCAAATCATAAATGTCAATATAAAAATAATTCCATCGCTTAACTTAGTATTCATTTTTGTAGTATGGTGTTTTTGTAAGAGGAGGAGCTCGTGGCACAGTTTCTATTGCGCATATCATTCGATCAGCGAAGTTAAGCAACCATACGCCTAGCCAGTAGTTGGATGGGTGACCGCCCGAGTTCCCTCCGTGCCTCGGAGAGAACGTTAAGCTGTCGGTCCCGGTTGCCAATTTAACATCTTTGGCAATCGTTACAGGTCAGTCAGACGCCTAAGAGAGTCTGACAACTGGTTTAACCCAGAATGCCGATTTTCCTCGAAAAAGGGGTTGCGAAGGTCGGATGGCAGTCGCTTCGTATAAAAATCAGGTGATCAGCCACATCGGGTTGAATCAAGTGCCGACCCCAAATACATGGGATTAAGGTCAGGGAGATGATGATGGTGTTTTTGTAAGAAGTGACTAAAGGTTCGATGCTTATTGGATGATATGTGAAGATTAAGGTTCCTTCTTTTGTCCTTTATTTAACTGCTCATTGTAAGAGAAATAGAAATAGGTTACGTCCTAGTATAGAACCCTGCGGCACATCTTTGATTAATTACCCTCTGGGTGTTAAATCATTGATCTGAACTTTCATTGATGACGTGTACACAGGAACACATGACGATACAAGATCAGAGCAGTTCCGGAAAACCATAATATTTATGCTTAAGAAGTATCATTCGATGGACTACACAATCAAAAGCTTTTAATAGTACCGTGTTTGGTATCAAATTATAGGGTTAGCTGTTGCACCCGGCTTTGATACTTGCACCCGATTATTGGGTACATTTTCTCCAATACTATATTATAAGAAGAACAGAAAAAAATTTAAATATTAGATTTTTATGCATGACACACGTGTATAAATTCTAAATACTTAAAAATGGATTGGAAAAATACGAACACGAGGTTGGCTCGAACCTACGACCTCTGCAAACCGTGCAGTACCTCTGCCAATTGAGCTACTAGTGATCCTTCATGCGTCGAAATTTTCCTTCCATGTTATATCGGTTTTAGGGACCGCCTTACGCCATCTGTTGGTTGGCGTGCCAAATTCAACTAATAAGTCTAAAGATACATATAGCTTCGTATCAAATCGTTGACGTAACCTTGCAACGAGTAATTTATTATGAAGTACCATCAAAGATACTTTTACCTTTGCCTTTACTTATTAATCATGTTTTTCACGCTTAAACCGTTCCCTGAACATTCATAAATGTATCTAGATCAAAATTACCAAAATCGGTCCAGCTATTCTCAAGCTTTAGTGAGACTAACGAACAGCAGTTAGATATAAAATAAAATGTCATTTTTGAATTGATTGTCTTAGAATATAAATAGATTATTTAATGAAGTATCTTCATTAACATCTTTTACAATAACAGACAACCGCAAAATTATTTGTAGCTTGAATGCCCAAACACTAGGTACTTGCTGTAAATCGTTGAGCAGTTCCTTCAACTGTCCTTCGACTACATCATCAGATTGTCTCATTAAAATGTAGACATTCAAATCTTATATCTTATATATAAAAATAAATCCCCATTTCCCTTGGTCACGGCATCACGCGTACAAGGCTGGATGGATTTTAACGCGACTTTCACTGGCAGATAGCTGATGTTTCAAGGAGTGTTTTAGCATAATTTTATTTAAAAATAACATAAGGGCGGGACACCTATGAAATTAACTATACGCGGGTGAAACCGCGGGGCAGAGCGAGTCTTCTCTTATATATAAAAATGAATACCCATTTCCTTGCGGCATCACACGTAAACGGTTGGATGGATTTTAACGCGACTTTCACTGGCAGATAGCTGATATTTCAAGGAATTCTTAGGCTAATATTATTTATAAACATACAAACTCCTGTTAGTTGCATGAGCTGACATCTATTCAATACGATTTAGCGGGTATGCAAACTAATTGGACAGTGCAGTAAAAAAATCGTTAGCATTACAAGCATTTATTATTTTTAAATTAGCGTCAAGGTTATCTGGGCTCGATTTTGTGCAAAACGCTGTTATCCAAACGACAACCGCACAACTCATTGAAGTGTTGACGAGTTTGGATGTCAAAAGTATTTTGAAACATAAATTAATTTCCTTATCCACTACCTCAATATGGGTTTCCTAGAAGAGCGTGACCTCTCCAGCGCTCCCTCTATTCCAGAGTTCTACAAAGGGAAGACCATCTTTATCACGGGAGGAACAGGTATTTATATAAATATATATAACTAACTGACTGACATAGTGATCTATCAACGCACAGCCCAAACCACTGAACGGATCGGGCTTAAATTTGGATTTGGATTTTAACGGGACTTTCACTGGTAGGTAACTGATGTCTCAAGGAGTAACTTAGGCTACTTTTATTCATTAAAAATATTAGGGTTACGCGACAATAAGGAAGAAACTAAATCTACGCGGGTGAAACCGCGGGGCACAGCTAATAATTAATATAAGCTTTAAAAGCAGTATGAATCAAGATGACATACTCACACAGACGCACACATAATCGAGTGTAATTAAGTGGTGTCACGTCGTGTCCGATCACGTGTACGTCATTTGTACGTGTTTTAGCGACTCTTTTGAGAACTTCTAAACGTCAAATAATGTAGACTAGCTATGCCCCGCGGTTTCACCCGCGTAGATTTAGTTTCATCCTTATTGTCGCGGAACCCTAATACTTTTGATAGATAAAAGTAGCCTAAGTTACTCCTTGAAACATCAGCTACCTACCAGTGAAAGTCCCGTTAAAATCCATCCAGCTGTTTCAGAGATTACCCGGAACAAACAGACAGACAGACTGAGAAAATTTTTAAAACTTGGTTTTTTAGTGTCTGTAGCGTATATACTTTCATATGTATTTTGTTAAAAACTGTAATTTTGGAATTACAAACAGACACTTCAATTTTATTTATCTGTATAGATTTGACGTTTGGCAATAAATAAAAGAGTTAAATTTTATTCTTTAAGATTGACAACCCTCACTCTGATGTAGCGAAATTTATAATTATAATAAATACGCCTAGATTCTGCTTGTAAGCTTAACAAAATATTTACAACTATTCGGTTTCACCCGCGTAGTTCCCGTTCCCGTGGGAGTACGGGCATAAAATATAGCCTATATTAATCAGTGATAATGTAGCATTCAAATGGTGAAAGAATTTTTAAAATCGGTCCAGTACTTTTTGAGTCAAGTAATGCAAATCTTTCCTTTTATAATATTAGCTTTGAGTACAGATACATTTTGGGTGTGTAAATAATTAACCTATTCATTAATAAACAAGCCATGACCCATGATTTGCATGTGAATTGATTTAGGAATATTTTATGAGGTTCAGAGTGCAAATTTACTTCAAGTTTTAAATCGACTTAAAGTGTCTGTTTTTAATTCCAAAATTTCAGCTTTTCATTAAATGCATATGAAAATATTCACACTACTGACACTGAAAATCTCTGTCTGTCTGTTCGTCTGTTTGTTCCGGGTAATCTCTGAAACGGCTGGACCGATTTTAGCGGGACTTTCACTGGCACGTAGGTGATGTTTCAAGGAGTAACTTAGGCTTCTTATATTTCTTAAAAATATTAGGGTTTCGCTATAATAAGGATGAAACTAAATCTACGCGGGTGAAACCGCGGGGCACAGTTATAAATAAAAATTATAGAGCTATGGTGGCCTCGGGGTTAGTGAGTCACCTGCTACGCGAATTTGAATCCCAGTTGGATTTTTACCAATGAATAAAACTTATGTACAGTGATTTGCCACCACGTGCTTTACGGTGAAGGAAAACATTCTGAAGCAAGCTACGCAAATTTGAATCCCAATGGAACTTGTACCAATGAATAAAACTTATGTACAGTGATTTGACACCAAGTGCTTTACGGTGAAGGAAAACATTCTGAGGAAACCTGCATTTATGTATGAGGAGTAATTCAAAGACGTATGTATAGTGCCTGAGACGGCGATAGACTCATCGTCTATTACATTGGCACCTTCGGCGCAAAGTGGGCGTTGTTGTTACAACACCTCTGCCTACCCTTGTATAGTATAGTTGGAATAGTATGTATGTATGTACTAAACATTATCCCAATCATTACAAAACATTATTTATACGAAGACTAGACTAAACTAGGACTTAAAACTACGTCCCTTTTTTCTCTTAAAGTTGCAACCAATATGTTGGTCGAGAGCAGACTGACTACGGATTAGAATATTGTAATATAGTCAAAGATATCTTGAAATTCTTGGACTTGCTGTTAGATTAATACCTATAAAACTGTGCTATCCAGGGTTCATGGGCAAGGTGCTGGTAGAGAAGCTGCTGTACTCGTGCTCTGAGCTGGACAGGATCTACCTCCTGATGCGGAGCAAGAAGGGAGTCGCGCCGGAGGACAGGCTCGCTCAGATATACTCCAGTGCGGTGAGTGCACTCCACAATATTTGTTACCCAGGGTTCATGGGCAAGGTGCTGATAGAGAAGCTGCTGTACTCGTGCTCCGAGCTGGACAGGATCTACCGCCTGATGCGGAGCAAGAAGGGAGTAGCCTTCTTCGATAAATGAACATCCATCATACAAAAATAATTTTCAATGCAAACCAGTAGTTCCTGAGATTAGAGTGTTAAGCCGAACAAACAAACAAACTCTTCAGCTATATAATATTAAATAAAGATAAACTTGTATTACATTTGCAGTGTTTCGATCGACTTAGAAAAGAGAAACCAACGCTGTTTGAATCAAAAGTTTTTGCTGTAAATGGTGACGTCATGGAAGCTGGATTGGGTACGTAACATGCACACACATAATATATCTAAGTTAGAAAAAGTTGCAGTATAACTATAAGCTTTACAAATAGTAAGGAATCTATGAAGAAATCATTCAAAATGACACACACGCACAGACGCGCACAACTGCGAGATTCCAAGCGGAATCTCAGTAGCGCCAAAGCCAAAGTCAAAGTCAAAAATTTCTTTATTGGATTAGACTTTTTACAAAGTACTTTCAAATCGTCAGAATGACATTAATTTACAGGATTATACATGCTACCGCCAGGATCGGAAGGTTGCTTTTACTGAGAAGAACCTGTCAAGAAACTCAGTAATTACTCAAAAATATTATACAATTTAAAAAATTAAGTAAATCACTTGAGAAATGTAAGCCCATGGACACAGTTCCAATGCACAAATGACGATAAAAATTAAAAAGTCTAGTAGTTGTACTTATATCTTAATGCGTAGCTTGAGATGAGCAGCCCCCACAAGCAGCACCTGTTCACAAGTATGACGAGAATGCCAGCCGTCAATATGAGATATCACGTCGTTTCCGATTGCGTACATACATTATTTGCCAACTTTTTCAAAACTTCAAAGGGACAAATCTACATTATTTTAACAGTATGAAAAGTTATAAAGAAATTTTAAAATTTACCCTCGTCAATGGAGCAACCGTTCTTATTTAATAAATAATAGTTTAAAAAAACTAAAAAAACACGCTTTCATAAAAAATCCAACTAAAAATCAGAAAATAAAATTTAATAAATTTGGATAAAGAATATTGTAAATTAGAAATGAATGTACATTTTTGTAAAAAAGCGTGGGGTGCATAGTGTTAATAATTATAAACATTTTATTGACAGATAATGAGTAGAAGAATCATCACTTTGATAACATAATATCTTAAAAAGCGCATTGAATACACCCCACGCTTTTTTACAAAAATGTACATTCATTTCTAATTTACAATATTCTTTATCCAAATTTATTAAATTTTATTTTCTGATTTTTAGTTGGATTTTTTATGAAAGCGTGTTTTTTTAAAACTATTATTTATTTTTCATTTTTTAGTTAAATTTTTTAAACTATATATTATTTAGTTCGATTGGCTAACTATCAACCGCCCTCAATACCACAAACCGCCCGCACTAGCTCTATCTCTCTTACTCGCATGCAAAGGATGCGGAAAGAAATTAATTAATCCTGGCGAATCTAATTAGGATAATCGGATGCTTCGATCGGATTATTGCATTGTCATCGACTTTTGACAGGTGTGCAAAGTTTGAATTAAATCTGATCGTACAAAGTAGGACAAAATCGAGCTCAAAGGGGTCGGTTACATACATACATACAGGTGAAGCTAATAAAAGCGTGTTAAAAAAATAGGCCTTTATTCTATACTTGTTGTTAAGCTAAGTACCTGGTTGACCGAGCTGTGCTCGGTTTCTTTTTCTCACAAATAAAACAAAACTTTTTCTTACAAAAGAAAAAACTAGACCTTTTCTCAATCAAGCCAGTAGAAAAAAAGGAACCAAAAGAAAAAAAATTACCGGTGAACGTCAGTCTCGAAGCGGGGTACTCTAGTTTCGTTATCACCTCGTAAGCTGACAGCCTCACCTCTGAGCTATCATAACTTGACAGTTGTCGGCTAAATATACTGTCGTATTGTATTGATATTTTATGAGTTTTTCAGTGCATGAAAACATTGTCAAAACGATGTTTTCTGAAACCTAGCTAGATCAATTTTTTGCCCCCAAAACCCCCAAAACCCCCTACATACAAAATTTCATGAAAATCGTTGTAGCCGTTCCCGAGATCCAGATTATATATATACAAGAATTGCTCGTTTAAAGTTATAAGATACTGGGACCGCCGCGTGTCCTTGCTTCTAGGTGAAAAATTCAAATCATGACAGGCACTTGACATGTGGTTGAACATAGTTTGTAAATTTATGACGGACATGTTCTTAATTTGCACATATGCATATGCTCACGCCTGTATTCCCCGAAGGGGTAGGCAGAGGTGTTGTAATTTTCAACACCCACATTTCACCGAATATGATTAAGTGCCAACGTGACAGAGGGTGTGTCCATCCCCGTTTCAGGCACTCTCCCGTCTTTGAATTATTTCTCAGACATATGCAGGTTTCCTCACGATGTTTTCCTTCACCGAAAAGCACGTGGTGTGAAATCACTGTACATAAGTTTTTAGAAAAACTCATAGGTACAGGCCCCGCTTCTTAATTTACTTCTTTCTTATACCAGTTTTTCATTGTTTTTAGAACTCTTCAAACTGTTTAAAATCATTTGTGTCGATATTATAACGCAGTGTTTCCTTTCCAGGACTATCAGTTGAAGACAGAGCTCTGCTGGTGAATCGTGTTGATATATTGTTCCACGCGGCGGCGAGTATCAGGTATTAACGCAAAGTTCATCTCTTTCTTGATATGCCACTACTCTATATACAGGGTGTCGGAGAAAAAGGAACAGTTGTCTTCTAGAAGTTGTAGGGTTTTACGAATATATCACTATATTGAAATCGTAAAATATCTAGCTCCAACGATAACGTAGTTATAAGCTATGGCCGAAGAGCTCGCGGCCTTAAGCGATTGAATGAATGCGCAGCCGCGTTTACCTACATTACGTACGCGATAATTCAACTTTTTAAATTAAGGGGAAGGTTAATGATTTCGAAAAATGGTTTTAAGGGATTATTTCAGGATTTATTAGTGGGAGAAAAAAAATTAAACGTAGTTAGATTTCATGTGAATAACTCTACGTTACAGCTGATTTTTATGCGAAAATAAGGTCTTGATATGGTCAACTTTGAACGTCAATTACTCGAAAACGGAAGAAGATATTTTTGTCATAATAATTTTTAATTGCTTCCTTAAATTATACCCTCTCACATATTTTAAGAGCTGTCCCGGTTTCCCCGACACCCTGTATACTATACTATTATATACTATACTAGTTGTGCCCCGCGGTTTCACCCGCATAGATTTAGTTTCATCCTTATAGTCGCGGAACACTAATATTTTTAATAAATAAAAGCATAAGTTACTCATTGAGACATCAGCTACTTGCCAGTGAAAGTCCCGTTAAAATCGGTCCAGCCGTTTCAGAGATTACCCGGAACAAACAGACAGACAGACAGACAGACAGACAGACGGACATACACACAGAAAGAGAAAAAAAATGTAATCTTGGTTTTTTCAGTGTGAGTAGCGTGTATACTTTCATATGCATTTAGTGAAAAGCTGTTATTTTGGAATTACAAACAGACACTTCAATTTTATTTATCTGTATAGATAATCTCATTTCAGGTTTAATGATCCCTTACGTTATGCTGTTCAGCTAAACCTTAGAGGCGCTGTACAAATAATGGAATTGGCAAATGATATGAAGAAGCTATGTGTAAGTAAAGCGATTGAGAAATGCTTTTTGGTTTCAAGTAATTTCATCATCACTCCTCCTCAATGACTTCCTAAAGAACCAGTTACGCGTTACCTTCACAGGTTTCTCAGCGTCGAACTCGACGACGAGCGTTGGTTTCAATCACAGGAAAGTGATGTATAATACGTAGAGAATAAGGTTCAATTTCGTATCTTTAAAACTGATACTCGACGAAGAGTGAGAGGAGCTCGTGGCACAGTTGCTTTTGCGCTTATCATTCGATCAGCGAACTCAAGCAACCCTAGCCCTAGCCAGTAATTGGATGGGTGACCGCCCGAGATCCCTCCGTGCCTCGGAGAGCACGTTAAGCCGTCGGTCCCGGTTGACGATTTAGCATCTTTGGCAATCGTTACAGGTCAGTCGGAGGCCTGAAATAGTCTGACAACTGGTTTAACCCAGATCACAGATTTTCCTCATTAAAGGGGTTGCGAAGGTCAGAAGGCAGTCGCTTCGTATAAAAATTAGGTGATCAGTCACATCGGGTTGAATCAAGTGCCGACCCCAATAATGTTTGGGATAAGGCCAGGGAAATGATGATGACTCGACGAAGAGTGGGACGCTGAGAAACCTTAGTGAATAACGTGGCAGCTCAGTCTTGTGGATCTGGTTTTCGGTGTGAACCATTTGAGTTGCGCACGACAGCCATGCAAACAATATACTTATTGTAATTGTGTGTGTAATTACCAAGTGTGAGAGACAGTACTTCATATCAGAGTTGTTACGGATGCAAACATTTTGACATCCGCGGATGCAGATGCGGATGCTGATTATTAGATGTTTACATCTGCGGATGCGGATTTTGGGATTTAAAAACAACAGTCATTTATTTTTAAGTGCATGAATAACTGAAAATCAATTTAAAATTAAGTTTTCATTTATTTAATTTAACGTGCCACTCTGACTCCGCCCGCTTTCTTTACATGTTGTTACTTGATGATGTGAATCCGCATCCGTAATAACTCCGCATTGATTAATGTGGATGTGAATGCGGATGCAGATGTCTGATTTAATGCAAATATTCCCCATTTGCAGATGCGAATATTTGTAACACCCCTGCTCCATATGAGGTCTGCTTCATAAAAAGCTGCACCTATGATGTTGGTCCTTGCGTATACCCAATAAGAGTATATATTTGCAGTCGATGGTCCACATCTCCACGTCGTACTGCAACACGGGTAACGAGACGATTGAGGAGGCGATGTACCCGCCGATGGCCGACTGGAGGGACACGCTGCAAGTGTGCGAAGCACTCGACGACCACACTATGAATTCTCTTACAGAGAAGTGAGAATCTTCTGCAATTTTTTCCTTCTTCTTTTTCTGTGCTTTGGTCTTAAACTTGAGATTAGTGCATTGACTATAACATAAATCGATCATCTAAATGAGACATATTTTTTGAAGTATGTAACGAAATAAAAACTATTCATGTCAAATGCGTATGCATTGCTCTTTGCACAAAATAATTAAATAGGCTTAGAGTAGACACGACGGCGCCTCCGGCGAGTTCCGTGACCCGAGTTGCGTCGGGCGTGATGACTATAATGAGTTTATACATGTGGTAAGAATACAAAACGATTCATTAATAAGTATGCAAGTTCGAATCACATTGGCCAGTACCAATGAGTTTTTGCTTGATTTCACATCACGTGCTTTACGGTGAAGGTAACATCGTATGGTAGCCTACATTTGTCTGAAAATTATTTCAAAGACGTATGTACAGTGCCTGAGACGGGGATGGACTCACCATCTGTCACGTTAATAATATCAAAATCTAATAATAATTATCTTCGGTAAAAAGTAGGTGTTTTTACCCCTTTTAAGACTCTTCTGGGACGGACGGCGTGACCATTTATCTTTTCAGGTACATGGGTGGATTCCCCAACACGTACACGTTTACCAAACACCTAGCGGAGCACGTGGTGTACGAGTATAAGGGACAAGTACCTGCTGTCATCGTCAGACCCTCGATTGGTGAGACACCTGTTATATAAACATATGCTTTACGAGGAGTGAGTAATCTAGGCCTATATATTCCTGAAAATAAAGGCATTGAGCGTGAGACTTGTCAAATTTCTATCTACAACCTATGTTTGTCCACTGCTTGACATAGTCCTCCCCTAATGAGCACCATAGCGCCCTGTCGTCAGCTTGCCGCATCCAGCATCTGCCTGCAGTCTTTCGCAGATCGTCTTCCCACCTGGCCGGAGGGCGTCCTACACTACGTTGGCCGAGTCGCGGTCTCCATTCAAGAACACGTTTACCCCAGCGGTTGTCGGTTCTTCGCGAGATATGGCCGGCCCACTGCCACTTCAGCTTGCTAATTCTTTGAGCTATGTCGATTACTTTGGTTCTCTATCGGAAGTATACGTTGTAAATCCTATCCTTCAGAGAATTGATTTATACTCGATCAAAATTGTCTAAATGTGCGATTTGTATTGCTATATATAGCTGTGCCCCGCGGTTTCACCCGCGTGGATTAAGGTTAATGCTGTCTTTTTTAATAAAATAAGCCTAAAACACTCCTTGAAACTTCAGCTATCGGCCAGTAAAAGTCCCGGTAGAATCGGTCCAGCCGTTCACGCGTGATGCCGTGACCAAGGGAAATGGGGATTAATTTTTATATATAAGAAGAAGATAGATTGTGGTATTTTTTAGTTTCATAAACAGTTACTAGATGGCGTGTGAAGCAAAATAGATCGCGCTTTTGAAAGTTATTTTGTATTAGATAAATATTTTGGTTCCATAGATTTGTGTATAAGGGATACACAAATCTATGGAACCAATATTTAATAAACCAATATATAAAATATTTAATGCCTACACAGCAATAACATATCCTCAACACTTCGTGTCTCTACGACCAGCTGCTATACTATACAGAGGAGTTTGAACAGTCACCTGCTACGCAAGCGACGCTAGTTCGAATCCAAGCGGGGCCTGTACCTATGAGTTTGACTGAAAACTTATGTGCAGTGGTTTCACACCACGTGGTTTACGGTGAAAAACCTGCTTGTCTAAGAAATAATTTTAATAGATGGCCTATGAGGAAGAACATGTACTGTTTGTAATTTGCTTGCACTTTTTCAGTGATATCAAGCATAGAGGAGCCCATTCCAGGCTGGATTGATAATTTGAATGGTCCAGTTGGATTATGTGTGGCGATTAGTAAAGGTAAAATAATACTGACTTAAAACCAAAAAATATCAATGAAATTCGTTTGTTCGGCTCTTCTACTATATTACAACAGTTCTAGTCCCGAGAAGTATAATACGAAAGTTTATAGGTACAAATTGTAATAATACATTAGAATGGTGAAGAATTGTCTCAATATCTTGACGAAGTAATTCAATGTTTGCTTTTGCTTGAAGAATTTCTTTCTTTGACGTCACAGGCTCCTACGCTTCGTGTAGTTTCTGAATGCTAAACCACACCATTTTTGCGGTTCATTAATAAGTACGCAAGTTCGAATACCAGTAACCAGTACCAATGAGTTTTTCTAATAACTTTTTACAGTGAATGAAAACATCATGAGGAAACCTGCATATGTCTGAGAAGTAATTCAATGACGTATGTATAGTGCCTGAGACGGCGATGGAATCACCATTTGTCACTCTGCCTACCCCTTCGCGGAATACAGGCGTGAACATATGTAAATCACTATGGCTTTATGGAAGTTTATTATGAGTTTTAGAAATAAAAATATATAATCTTCTTTATAGATCATAATTTACTTATTACACTTATCCAGGCATTCTTCGCACCGTTTTCGCAAGACACGATGTAAAGTTTGATTACATACCAGTGGACACATGTATCAGAAGCATAGTGACCGCAGCATGGATGAGGGGCATTAAAATGTAAGCTGACTGCTAGAAAGTCGGAGACTGATATACTGTGGGGCGAGCGAGGTGATCGTGCTCAGCACAACAAAGGGAAGATCTCCCAGCGGGTGTTGTGCCTGGGGAACACCGGCGAAGACTATTCTAGTCGGAGACTGATATACTGTGGGGCGAGCGAGGTGATCGTGCTCAGCACAACAAAGGGAAGATCTCCCAGCGGGTGTTGTGCCTGGGGAACACCGGCGAAGACTATTCTAGTCGGAGACTGATATACTGTGGGGCGAGCGAGGTGATCGTGCTCAGCACCGCAAAGGGAAGGTCTCCCAGCGGGTGTTGTGCCTGGGGAACACCGGCGAAGAGTGTTCTAGTCGGAGACTGTGTGTATGATACTGTGGGGCGAGCGAGGTGATCGTGCTCAACACCACAAAGGGAAGATCTCCCAGCGGGTGTTGTGCCTGGGGAACACCGGCGAAGACTATTCTAGTCGGAGACTGTATGTATGATACTGTGGGGCGAGCGAAGTGATCGTGATCAGCACCGCAAAGGGAAGGTCTCCCAGCGGGTGTTGTGCCTGGGGAACACCGGCGAAGAGTGTTCTAGTCGGAGACTGTGTGTATGATACTGTGGGGCGAGCGAGGTGATCGTGCTCAGCACCGCAAAGGGAAGATCTCCCATTTGGTGATTAGTTTACCCACTTATATAATACAGAATCATTTATTTTGCAGGTTGGAACCCACAGACGATATCGCAATTTATCACAGTGTCATGGAAGCTGATGATCGCTTCACCTTGCAGAAAACAAAAGGTTTATTCTTGAAGACAGTATCCAATTTACCTGTTAATAATGCACTTTGGGCACCAAAGTTTTGGGTCACTGCTTCACCAATAGGCTACACCTTACAGGTACAGTGTTACATTTATTTTATTTATTTATTATTAAAAGCTTACATGTACAGGATGTACCCAATGCGGTAATGCTGCTCATATATACACAAGTACTTACTTAATAAATTAGAAAAACAGAGAAACTGAAAAAAAAATTTAAAATAACAAACTATGAAAATGTAGATAAAGTGAAGAAAGAACATTAACCATAACTAACAATATTTAGTAGCAGTTTAGTGAATTCACACAAATTGTTTGAAAAAATAACAATTCTGGAATGAAGTTTACTGTGTGTATGGCTCGGACGAGTGGTGTGTTGGCCAGGAGGTTAGTCCTGGCGGTTGGCACGATTAGCAGTGGCCGGCGGCGTCGCCTCCACACGTATCATATACGTTTGCCCAGCACGGCCCCCCTGAATTAGAACTTTTGGTGTGCACCAAAGGAATGTACTCACCTCCAGGAGTATATGTACCGCTTTCTTTTTCAATGTACCTCTGTACTTTGGAAGAAATAAGCAAACAAAAGGGGGCGTGCCAGCCAAACGCTTTCAGCACGGCCTTCGTGTAACTTGGCTAATATAAAGCGCTCCGGGACGTTGATATTGAGCCAATGCAGCACTCCTGGGCTATGCCGCTCTTCTCGCATAATACATACATACACACTTATGTTCCTGTCTGTATTCCCCGCACCAGGGCGCTCTTAGCTGTGTTGCTTAGTTTTTAAGTTTAAGCTCGGCTGGAGGCCCTTGGGTCTCACCCTTTAGTCCGGTTAAGCAGTGGAGGTAACTCCCCCTACTATAAACTGCGAGATGTCCAAAAAAAAAACGTCTGTATTCCCGAAGGGGTAAGCAGAGGTGTTGTAGTAACAACATCCACATTTGACCGAAGATGATTAAGTGCCAACGTGACCGATGGTGAGTCTACCGCCGTCTCAGGCACTATACATACGTCTTTGAACTTCTCAGACATATGCAGGTTTCCTTACAATTTTACACGTCAACCACTGAAATTAATTGAAACTTGAACAATTTGGGGATATTATTTGCAGATCTGGTTGCTTCATTTGTTGCCTGATATTTTGTTGGACACTATACTACGAGTACTGGGGAGGAAGCCTATGTAAGTGTTACGTGTACTATTTAAAATTTCTAATTCATTTCAACTATTTAAATGATTCTTATATTCAGGGACCATGACCTCTTATTGCCATGATAGTTTAACTCTTATCATGAGACAGATTTATATGACGTGTATAAGTCTGTCACTGTCACACAGTGGAACCATGATGCCAATAAGATAGATAGGTAAGGCCTAAACCAAGCAAAACTGTACCAGATCACAGAATAATTAAAATACAATAAATATATACCTTAAATACTAAAATAGCAGTAAAATAATCTCTTCGGACGAGGCGCTCGTATAATTATGATAGAACTTCACTTACAGGTAAGTTCGTTTAATCATTAATAATATATTTTTTTAATATTCTTTAAACTAATTTCCACGTGAGGCTTGCTATCGCTGAAATACTACACATTTATATTTTCGGCCATAATTCTGCCTGTGTGACGGTAGATAACCTATAATCTATAAGTTGTGTAAAAATATTGTAAGAATAATCATAATGATCTCCTACTGAATTTCGGTTACGGCTGATAATAAAAGTTGGCCCATGATCGGCTGTACATTTTGAGCTTTGTTGCGAAAACACTTCACGCATTTCCTGACTACCGCTCTTGCTAGGTTACGACCCCTAAGGGGCCAATACTTTTGTCGCACGGTAGCCAAAAGAAGCTGAGGGCCTGCGTGAAGTGTCTCCACATGCTGAAAGTGAAAGATGCGCTTTGTAAGTGGATGCGTACTACACAGTAAAACTGGGTGCTTGATATCAAAGTCATACGGTGAGTTATCAAGCCTTCCGCCCACACGGATGAGATTAACCGAGTCTAAGAAAGGAGTGAGTGAAAGCAATCTATTTTTATGAGGTAACAATTTACCGCTTTTGAGAATGTTATACTCAATGGGAAACATATCTTGTTGTGCACTATGTAGTATACATGTCATAGAAGCTTCAAGTTCATGTAAAGTGAGAGGACCCTTGATTTTGGTTTGTTTGTTTTTCATGTTGTAAATAAATCTATGTATATATGCCACTACTTTTTGTAAATGTTGTAAATCTGAATATTTGTAAATTAATTGTTGTATGATTGAATTATTGTTGATCTGTGTAATATTGTTATCAAAATTATCATTAAAATGGCATACCACTTCTGATAATCATCAGTGGTTTTATTACAAGGCATTGAAGGCCATTGACTTTTGTCTAACAATAAAAACGAAGGTCCTGTCCACCATAGGGAGCATCTCCAATAAGATCGGCCCTTAGGCCTCGGGACACAATATCAGCTGGATATCACGTAGCTCCACGTACAGTCGGATGTACTCTCCTGTATTTCGTGGACTCTACGAATGGCTTAAGATGATTAGTGGACATACTGAGCCAACTTAATACTATGGTTGAGTCACACCAAAGAAAGACTGCATGTATACGCAACGTAAGAGAGTCACGAATTTATGTGCACAGTCTTGTAGCAAGCAAAGCTCCACATAACTCGAGGCGAGGGACGGTAGTAGGTTTGATGGGTGCGATACGATTTTTAGAGCAAAGCAATTTAACCATTACATGATGCCCATCAAAAGATCTAACATAAGCCGTCGCTCCGTAAGCTTTCTCTGATGCGTCAGAGAATATGTGCAGTTGTATGTCAGTCGGTGAGTCACAGGTGATCCATCTGGGTATTTTAAGATTGTTCAAGAGAGGTAAAAATTTTACAAATTCTAGCCAAGCCTTTTGAATGGAGGGAGAGAGGGGGTCGTCTCACGAACATTTGTCTGTCCATAATTGCTGCATCATAAGTTTTGCCTCGACAATGCATGGACAAATTAGACCGAGAGGATCAAAGATCTGTGATATTAGTGAGAGAATATGTCGCTTAGTAATTTTATTACATTGGTCAATGTTAATGGAAAATAGAAATACATCTGGAAGACATTGCCAATTAAGACCTAGCGTTTTTGACATGTAAGAATTTAAATCCACCTGTTCATTAATATTGCTTTCTGAGGAAAGAGCTTTTAGTATTTTTAAATTATTAGACTTAAATTTACGTATATTGAATTTTGCTGAACTGAGTGTATTTTTAACACCTTGACACAGTGAAATGGTTTTCTCAATAGAGGTGGAACCAGAAAGAAAATCATCAACATAAAAATCATGGGCAATAGCTCGCTTAATATCGCTGTCACTGCATTCATTAGCTAACTGTACAAGACATCTAGTTGCTAAGAACGGTGCAGAGGCGGTTCCGTATGTTAGTGTCTTCAGAGTATAGATTTTAACAGGCTCCGAGCGATCGGAACGCCACAACACCTGCTGAAGCTTATGTTGACTTGGGTCCACCAATATCTGCCGGTACATTTTTTCGATATCTGCAGTCACAACGTACTTATACTGCTGGAAACGTAATAAAATTGAAAATAGGTCATCTTGTACTGTTGAACCGATCATCTGTATGTCGTTTAACGATTTACCTGACGATTCACACAACAAACTCCACGCAGATTGATAATTCTCGCTATTAAAATCAAGATTTTTTATTATTTCGGACGCATCATTCTTTAAAGAAGCTCGCAAGTAGTGGAATTTGTTTATCTCATCGATGCCTTTGTTATTGTGGATTAGGGAAGTGAAGGTGTCCCTAAACTCAAGCCAGCCCTGATAATTGCCATCGAAACGAGGTAGATCGATTTTGGGTAAGCGCACAAAATTATTAAATTTAGTACTACCTGGTATTGATTCCGTGGAGCCTGCTACTACACCTGCAAAATCGACGAACTGCTCGCCAGAGGCCTGCACGTTTCTCGTTAGGAGAGAACGCGCTCGTGACAGTAGAATGTGGTACTCGTCTTCAAATTGAACTCGAGATGCGAGGGCTTCTTTTGGATTGTCGGTCAACGTTTCTAGCTCCAACTGTAATTCGTCAAATTGACTATATAAGGCATCAAATTTAGAAACTCGACATTCCAGATCTATCCTGTGGATGTCATTCAAAGGGGAATTTTCGTCAAATCTAGCCAGATAGTTAGAGAAAATTGTAAGCTTGCCTTTCATGGCGCTGAGTTTTCTTTGCATTTTTAAAAGGTCTGTAGTTTCAGGCATAGCGAATGATGTTTTGTTAATTTTATTCTATGAAGAAAGATGATATGCGAAGAAGTGCGCAAAGCGAGCGATTAATTTATCTAAATAGTAATGGGCATACAGCTGCGCAGGTAGCAAGCGACGATCAGCTGATACAAGGGGATAACGGTACGACAAGAATGCAAGCAGGTAGAAAAAGGTACTCGGCTAATGAACGACCTTGACCGTGGTGCACGGTGGCAACAGCTGAGCAGGTAAGACACTACCAATGCAATGCAAGCGCGCTAGGTATCTAATTGTTTGACTTACTATTGGCGAAGTTTTGGAAAGATGTGAAAAAAAGTTAAATATCTAATGAAAATGAGGAAAAGGAAATATTGAAACGATCTCACTCAGTCGTATCCTTAGCCACAGAATGACTTCCAGACTCCAAAATCAGCGATGCAAGACGCAGATCGATTCCACGTTGTCGGGGTCGAAGTCCACCGCACACGTTGCACACGTTGTACACCAAATCTTCACGTATGATTTCGTTCTGACGGTAGAAGGACCACTGTGGGGTCTTTAGCTCAGGTTTAATAATAAACGAATGGACTGTATACTAGGCGTATAATTAAATTAGGCGTTATATACAAGGTGGGTGACCGACAATAAGAATCGCGTGCGCGCGCGCCGATGGCTCGGTGGCAAGTAGTTAGTTGGCGAAGTGGGAGGCTCGTACGCCCCGCCGGGACTAGGCTCCCCGCAGCGGTTAGGGTCCCCGCCTTGTCGCTCGACTGTTCACTGAGCGTGAACAATAGTACGACACGATACCTATACGATATCGTCGGTCAGGTAGTTTGATACAGGGGGTTGGTCATCTCAAACTACGCATTTAGATGTAAGTAGAACTACTAGACCTTTCTCTATGTTAATTTTTATCGACATTCGTGCATTGGAACTGTGTCCATGGGCTTACATTTCTCAAGTGATTTATATTGTTTTTTTAAAATTTTATGATATTTTTGAAAAGAGTAATTACTGAGTTTCTTGCCAAGTTCTTCTCAGTAAAAGCAACCTTCCGAACCTGGCGGTAGCATGTATAATACTGTAAAATAATGTCATTCTGACGAATTGAAAGTACTTTATAAAAATTCAAATCGAATAAAGATATTCTGACTTTGACAATCATTACTGAATGTCACACTGTGTCGTTGTAGTCAACGATATCGTCGCCGACAGATTGTCGTGACGTTATCGTGTGACGACACAGTGCAGGGTGAAGCTTAGCTTAGTTTAGCACTAGACGGCGGAGCTGTGTGGAAAAATATAGGGTGAACGAGGACGGCATATTCAGTAGAGCGACCAAGGAAGAACCTAATTATTAATCTTGTTCAGAAAGATGTAATACCGACCGAAATCGTTGGTGAGTGTCGGTGACGCTATCTTAAAAGTGTGAAAGCGCCCATATAGGCCCCACGGCCACCATGGCTCTCAATTCAACATTTTCATACATTCATTTCCATCTGCAGGCTCGTGAAGATCCAAAGACGTATCTACATAGCCAACCTGGCCCTCCGCTACTTCATGACCAAGGACTGGACCTTCGTCAACACCAACCTGGTCCAGCTGCGTTTCTGCATTAAGGACGAAGACCGCGAGCAGTTCTACTATAACTTGACATTTGGCGATAAATATAATTACATAGAAACGACGTATAAGGTTGGAAGGAAAAACATATTGAATGAAAAAGATGATGAAATTCCAAGCGCAAAAATCCATTATAATAGGTAATATTTTCAAACTTTTTTAGTAGTATTCTTGAGATAACGATCAAACGAATAGTCCGTCTGAAGATCATAATGATACACATATACACATACATAAATATGCTCACGCCCCCATGCATGTATTCCCCGAAGGGGTAGGCAGAGGTGTTGTAATTTTCAACACCCACATTTCACCGAATATGATTAAGTGCCAACGTGACAGAGGGTGAGCCCATCGCCGTCTCAGACACTATACAGACGTCTTTGAATTACGTCTCAGACATATGCAGGTTTCCTCACGATGTTTTCCTTCACCGTAAAGCACGTGGTGTGAAATCACTGTACATAAGTTTTTAGAAAAACTCATAGGTACAGGCCCTGCTGGGATTCGAACTGCTCTAACCCCGAGGCCACCACGTCTGTGTTTGCACACACTAGTGCACTATAATATCTCCTGCGCAGATGGCTACTGCTCGTTGAGATTAGCCGCAGTGATCGAAATTCTTAATATTAGTTAATATTAGTCCGCCTGATAGTGATAATGATCTCCAACAGAAATGTCTGGCTGAGTTTCTTGCCGGTTCTTCTCAGAAGGCTAGTTTCGGAACCGGTGGTAAATTCTCGACTTTCATTAGTGCTTTACCAGGGCCTAAACTGATTAAATATTTTTCATTTTCATTTTCATTTTCAATAATAGCTTCTTTTCTTTTCAGGATGATGGTACTCGACAAAATTGTGCAGTTTGTTTTTTATGCATATTTAATCAAATTCATTTTCATTTATGTTTTTGTTAATAATATAGACATAATTAAAGATTTTTTTATTCAACTGTAATGTAATTATAAGTTGTTAGAAATGTTTTTTTTATTAAATTATTTTTTGTGTGTTGGAATTTGTTTCTTATTGTTTTGAAAAGTAAAGAGCCGTGGTGGCCGTTGGGATTGGGCAGTCACCTGCAATGCAAGCGACAAAAGTTCGAATCCCTGCGACCTGTACCAATTAGTTTTTCTAAAGACGTACGTACGTAAAACATTTATTTAAATTCTGTATTATATTTATATATTTTTTTTATTTCAACTTAAGGTATAATTGTTTTTATCGTAAATTAAATCTAATGTTATTAAACCATGATATAAAACGTAAGTACAGAAATTTCACCCCACGTGCCGTACGGTGAAGGAAAATATCGTGAGGCAACTTTCATATCTCTGAGAAGTAATTCAAAGACGTATGTATAGTGGTTGAGACGGCGATAGACTCATCTGTCACGTTGGCACTTAATCGCCTTCGGTGAAAAGTGCGTGTTGTTATTACAACTCTACTAGACCCATCGGGGACCTCTTCTTGGTTTTACCGTAAAGTTCGATATATTCTCCGTGTCCTGTCAGTGCTCCTATTAGTTGCCTAAGCTTGCTATTCAATAAGATTAGGGTATATTTAATAGGGTATGCGAAATAATATGGTATAGGGTATGTGAATATTTATACCTATTATCAAAGTTGATTTTGTATGATGATTTCATATGATTTATATTGTTTCGATGATGTTCATGATGCCTGGCTGAGTTTCTAGCCGGTTCTTCTCAGAAGGCTAGTTTCCGAACCGGTGGTAAATTCTCGACTTTCACAAGTGCCTTACCAGGGCCTAAACTGAATAAATATTTTTATTTTCATTTTCAATAGAACAGTGTGCAAAAAATACCTTTAGCGTAACATGAATTTATTACACAAAAATAAACGCAAAGGTTATCTGACCTTTCCTTTATCAATGCAAAGCGAAGTATCAGCTATTTACAAAACACAGTTGTTTGAAATGTTATCAGGGTTGGATGGCTTTTACTTAAACTTAACAAAGGAATAATCGAAAACCTTTCCATAACTTTCACCTAAAGATGGGTTTCCTAGTAGAGTGTGACCTCTCCGGCGTGCCCTCTATTCCAGAGTATATAGAGGGAAGACCATCTTCATCACGGGAGGAACAGGTAAATTTTAAAAATAAACCTTTTTCAATAAAAAAACATTTTGTAATGTATTAGGTACTTAACATTCTTTTGTAGTTTGTGTTAATGGCACCAACTAATTAATATATTTATGTGAAATTAATTAGGTAGTAATAATACTAAATAATTTTTGAAATCTTGTTTATAACTTTTTTTTTTTATGTGGTTTTTAAAAAAAAAAAATTGCAGTTGTTGCTGGCTAATAGGTAATGTAATTATTAATTGCTGAAATAATTTTGAAATCGGTGCATTAGGTTTTAAGTTCATTCGGTACATTTTTGCAGTCCATACAGATAAATAAAATGTGTCTTATTGTAATTCCGAAATAACAGCTTTTCAGTACATGCATATGAAAGTATATACGATACTGACATAAAAAACCAATTTTAATTTTTTTTTCTGTCTGTCTGTCCATATTTTTGTTCCGGGTAATCTCCGAAACGGCTGGATCTATTTTCCTACTTTGTTATAAGTCTAATCAAACATAGATATTTAGAATGATGCCCAGGGGCCTTACCATGAGCTCTTATTGCTCATGGTTGGGCCCGAGTTCGAATTCTTGAAGTTGTTGATTGAGAGCAGACTGACTACTTATCTCGTAATTTTTGGACTTGCTGTTTGATTAATACCTATAAAACTGTGCTACCCAGGGCTCATGGGCAAGGTGCTGGTAGAGAAACTGCTGTACTCGTGCTCCGAGCTGGACAGGATCTACCTCCTGATGCGGAGCAAGAAGGGAGTCGCGCCGGAGGACAGGCTCGCTCAGATATACTCCAGTGCGGTGAGTGCACTCCACAATATTTGTTACCCAGGGTTCATGGGCAAGGTTCTGATAGACAAGCTGCTGTACTCGTGCTCCGAGCTGGACAGGTTATCTCCTGATGCGGAGCAAGAAGGGAGTCGCGCCGGAGGACAGGCTCGCTCAGATATACTCCAGTGCGGTGAGTGCACTCCACAATATTTGTTACCCAGGGTTCATGGGCAAGGTTCTGATAGAGAAGCTGCTGTACTCGTGCTCCGAGCTGGACAGGTTATCTCCTGATGCGGAGCAAGAAGGGAGTCGCGTGTGACTATTGGGATATTTTGTGTTTTTAAAAATATTGAAGAGGTACGTTGAGGCTTGTTTGTCGCACAGAGTAACGCACGTCAATTTGTCACTATTGTGAATACGTGATATCAAATTTAGTTTTTGTATGTTTATTTCATACTAGTTGTGCCCCGCGGTTTCACCCGCGTAGATTTAGTTTCATCCTTATTGTCGCGGAATCCTAATATCTTTGATAAATAAAAGTAGCCTAAGTTACTCCTTGATCCATCAGCTACCTGCCAGTGAAAGTCCCCTTAAAATTGGTCCAGCCGTTTCAGAGATTACCCGGAACAAACAGACAGACAGAGAAAATTTTTAAAACTTGGTTTTATAGTGACAGTAGCGTGTATACTTTCATATGCATTTAGTGAAAAGCTGTTATTTTGGAATTACAAACAGACACTTCAATTTTATTAATCTGTATAGAGTATATAGAGTATGTATAGAGTATAGATATATAAGCTTCATCTTACATTTACAGTGTTTCGATCGACTAAGTTCTGACAAGATCCTACCAAATTATATAATCGATACATTTGTGAATAAATTACGTAAAGACAGAACAAAGTCCTTTGGTTATATAACGAACACAAACTGGTTGGAATAGAATTCAATCTATATACTCTATACAGATAAATAAAATTGAAGTGTCTGTTTGTAATTCCAAAATAACAGCTTTTCACTAAATGCTTATGAAAGTATACACGCTACTGACACTAAAAAACCAAGTTTTAACATTTTTCTCTGTCTGTCTGTTTGTTCCGGGTAATCTCTGAAACGACTGGACCGATTTTAACGGAACCTTCACTGGCAGGTAGCCGATGTTTCAAGGAGTAACTTAGGCTCCTTTTATTTATTAAAAATATTAGGGTTCCGCGACAATAAGGATGAAACTAAATCTATGCGGGTGAAACCGCGGGGCACAGCTAGTTATAAATATGCTCACGCCTGTATTCCCCGAGGGGTAGGCAGAGGTGTTGTAATAACAACACCCACTTTTCACACAAGATGATTAAGTGCCAACGTGACAGATGGTGAATCTATCGCCGTCTCAGGCACTATACATACGTCTTTGAATTACTTCTCAGAAATATGCAGGTTTCCTCACGATGTTTTCTTTCACCGTTAAACACGGGGGAAATCACTGGACATATGTTTTTAGAATAAATCATTAGTGCAGGTCGCTGGGATTCGAACTTATAACGCTGGCGTAGCAGACGACTGTTAAAATTCCAAGGCCACAACGGCTTTATAATGGCATTAGTAAATTTATTATTTAACTAGCTGTGCCCCACGGTTTCACCCGCTTAGATTTAGTTTCATCATTATTGTCGCGGAACCCTAATATTTTTAGTAAATAAAAGTAGCCTTAGTTACGCCTTGAAACACTAGCTACCTGCCAATGAAAGTCCCATTAAAATCGGTCCAGCCGTTTCAGAGATTACCCGGAACAAACAGACAGACAACAGAGATAAATTTTAAAACTTGGTTTTTTAGTGTCAGTAGCGTGTATATTTTCATAGGCATTTAGTGAAAAGCTGTTATTTTGGAATTACAAACAGACACTTCAATTTTATTTATCTGTATAGATGCATCTTTTATACAAACTTACCCTCTTTAGCTAATACCTACTTAGGCCTGGCAGTATCATAATTATTAAAAAAAAAAATGTTTTCTTAAATAGTTATTTTTGCTGATCTAAAGAATTGGAACGTACCATATCCAAACCAAATTTGTTCCGTTCAAATTATTCAACTACCCACATATTTTTAAGCATCATACTAGTTCAAGCCGTTATCGAGATTTATTTCCGTAAATATCGTGGGAATTTTTTTTTAAATATGGAACTAATTAGTCACTATTTTTTGAGGCTACTCCCGACCCTGGATTCCACCACGTGTACGCTACCTATACGGACACAATATTCTCCAATTAAAAAAATATACGTTGAAAAACAAAAAAGAAGTTCTAAAACCGTTCCTTTTATAAATTCAAATGACACGACCACCCCTATACATCCTGTGAGGGTATCACTAGGACCGTCTTTCCGAGTTCTATGCTCATTGTTCGTTTGCAGTGTACCTCCGAACGCTGTTTGCGACGGTCGTGTGCGGAGCGCATTCGCGAAAACGGTATCGTTTGAAAGTTACTCGCTACAGTGCAGTGAAGTGAAAAAGTGATTAATCGTTTGTGTCTTTGTGTTTTACTCGTGAACTGTTTAGTGACATGTAATTGGAACGGTGATTGAAAACTCAAAGTTCTGTTGCGAAGGTAAGTTCAGTTAATCTACACTAATATTAAAAAGAGGAAAGATTTGATTGTTTTTTTGTTTATTTGCATTAAATAGGCACCGAAACTCGACCGATCTTGAAAATTCTTTCAGCAATGGATAGCCACATCACCGGCGAGTAGCATAGGCTAAATTTTATTCCCATACTCTTACAAGAACGAGAACTACACGGATGAAACCGCGTGACGTCCGCTAGTTTTTTATAAATAAATATCGATTTTGAAATGTGTGTATATTTTTCTTATTTGACTTGTAGGTACTTCGTAAATGCTTTTTTGTTAAGAGTAGTTTTGAAATACATGAATTTACGTAAGATAAAAACTAAGCGGGTACTTCTAAAATCCCACATTCCTACACAATGTACTCACGCCTGTATCCCAAGAGGGTAGGCAGAGGCCACCGTTCGCCACATGCTACGATCCTTACATACTTCTTTCGCTTCTTCCACATTCATGCATCTCTTCATACACTTCCTGCGGTTACGAGTGCTCCGAAAGTTTCTGAAATTTGCAAATACCGTATACAGCATTCATATAATAAGATTTTACTACCACCATAGGGGGCAAGGTGAAGGTTAATTGATACTCATCGAAGGAAACACACGAATGTCCTTCAATTAAGTTTCAAGGGCATTATATCATGTCTAGCGGTCTCTAGTATCATGCTAACTAAAATGCCTTTGCTTGCGGCGGCGTCAGGATGACGGGTCGATCACTTCCCTCTATAATGGTTGAGGAGGGCGATGGCTGGCATTCTCGTCATACTTATGAACAGGTGCTGCTTGTGGGGGCTGCTTATCTCAAGCTGCGCTTTTAGATATAAGTACAACTACTAGACTTTTCTTTATGTTAATTTTTATCGACATTTGTGCATTGGAACTGTGTCCATGGGCTTACATTTCTCAAGTGATTTACTTTGTTTTTTTAAAATTGTATAATATTTTTGAAAAGAGTAATTAAGTACTGAGTTTCTTGCCAGGTTCTTCTCAGTAAAAGCAACCTTCTGAACCTGGCGGTAGCATGTATAATCCTGTAAATTGTGTCATTCTGACGATTTGAAAGTGTTTGGTATAAAGTCTAATCGAATAAAGATATTTTTGACTTTGACTTTGACTTAGTACTACTAAGATACGAGGTCCAGGGGCCTTACCATGAGCTCTTATTGCCATGATAGTTTCACTCATTTATGAGACAGGTGTATGTGACGTGTATACATCTGTCACTTTCGCACATCTGAATTATCATTGCAATAAGAGCTCATGGTTGGGCCCCTGGTTCAATCGCCGGGTCGGGCAAAGTGTTATTGGGATTTTAAATCTGTAACTCAAAATATCTTTATTTGATTAGACTTTTAACAGAGCACTTTCAAATCGTCAGAATGACATAATTATCCAGGATTTATTATATATGCTACCGCTCCTAAAACAGTCATGGTGGCTGTGTGATATAACCAGTCGCCTGCTACACAAACGACTGAAGTTCGAATCCCAGCAGCTTTTTGAAGAACTTATGTGCAGAGTTTCACACCACGTACTTTACGGCGAAGGAAAGCATCGTGAAGAAACCTGCATAGGCCTGAGAAGTAATTCAAAGACGTATGTATTGTGGATGAGACGGCGATAGACTCTCTGTCACGTTGGTACTTAATAATCTTGGGTGTAATGTGGGTGTTATTATTACAACTTCGTGGGCATAATATGTATGTATGTAATGTAAACCTGTGACAAAAGGCTCGCCCTCTATTACATGGGACTTAAACATAGCCGGTGAAATGTGTCTGCCTACCTCTTTGGGGAATACAGGCAGTGGCGTGCATTGCATATATACAGGTAAGCAGAAGTTACAATTTGTGATCACTCAATACACTCGTGTCGTGTGTGTTTGTGTGTTTATGTTCGTATGTGTATCTTTACCAAAACGTACGTACCTACGCCGCGACAAATAGGTATGTAACCTGCCTACCTACCTACTTATTGTTTATACCCCTCTGAAAATCCAATGCACACCCCTTAATACAGGCATATCTTCCCGAGAAGAAAGACGGACCCATTGCGAATAACACGCAGAGTCGCAGGCTGAAGGTTGTAGACTTATTTTCGGAAACTAATTTGCTTTGTTATTACCTATAAAGAGCAATGGGCTTTTTACGATGGCCAATCTAATCTATTACGCGGGTTTGCTAGCTCATAACGTTTATTAGGTATCTTATAATAACATTTCCCAGCTGATTTCAGCCTTTATCTTACCTTATTTAATTGAAATCACTGCCGCAATCAGATTTTATTCGATCTATTCTATTCAAAAATATCTTTATTCGATTAGACTTTTCACAAAGTACTTTCAAATCGTCAGAACGACATTATACAGGATTATACATGCTACCGCCAGGTTCGGAATCGGAAGGTTGCTTCTACTGAGAACAACCTGGCAAGGAACTCGGTAATTACTCTATCTATATCTATCTATACTCTATACAGATAAATAAAATTGAAGTGTCTGTTTGTAAATCCAAAATAAGAGTTTTTCACTAAATACATTTGAAAGTATACACGCTACTGACACTAAAAAACAAAGTTATAAAATTTTTCTCTGTCTGTCTGTCTGTCTGTTTGTTCTGGGTAATCTCCGAAACGGCTGGACCGATTTTAACGGGACTTTCACTGGCAGGTAGCTGATATATCAGGGAGTAACTTAGTACTTTAATTTAATAAAAATATTAGGGTTCCGCGACAATAAGGATGAAACTAAATCTACGCGGGTGAAACCGCAGGGCACAGCTAGTTAATAATACATTTTTTACAATTCTGAGTGATACAATATAAGCCCATGGACACAGTTCCAGTGCACAAAAGTCTGTAAAAAAATATAAAAACTAAAAGTAGGTACTACGTATAATTGTGTAGCTTAAGATGACTAGTCAACAAGCAGCACCTATTCACAAGTATGACGAGAATGTCAATCAGTTTCTTTAAAATAAAAAAATTCATTCACCAATGGATAGCTACATCATCAGCGAGTCTCATAGGCTATATTTTATCCCCGTACTCCCACGGGAACGGGAACTGCCCGAGTGAAACCGCGTGACGTCCGCTAGTCTAAACATATATAACTGACTGACTGACTGACATAGTGATCTATCAGCGCACATACCAAACCACTGGGCAGAGCGGGCTGAAATTTGGCATGCAGGTAGATGTTACGACGTAGGCATCCGCAAAGGATTTTGATGAATTCCACCCCCAAGGGGATAAAATAGGGGATGAAAGTTTGTATGATTCTAAATTTACGCGGGTGAAACCGCGGGGCACAGCTAGTATCGTATAATGAGGGTAGGTTAACAATTTGAATACTTAAAAAGCCAGCGTGGTACTCACGTCGCGTTTCATGCTTTTTTGTTGGTTTATGGTCTGCAACACGTAGCGGTAATTGTAAATACATTCCCTAGGGTTCGCTAATGGATCCGTTTCAAATTACAAGGGAATACCATTGCAAGGAAAAATATAGGCCAATTAGTAGGCAATGTGTTCCGAACGTTAAAGGCTCGGGGCGCAGTTGCTATTGCGCATATGAACGAGGTAAAACAACCCTTTTTTTCATGGACGAGGGGGGAACCTTCAAAAGATCCCCGACCGCCCTGGGAGAGGCACATCGGGGTATGTGGGATTTTTACCGCACTAAAACACCCCGGTGGCCATCCTCAGTGCTCAGGGAGGACTCTGGGTACTCTGATAGATCGCACCGGGGGCACATCCCCGGGGCAGCTGTATTACCGCCCCTGGAGACCTCGCTGTGCAAGGCACCTCCCTGGGCCCGTGGCTCGGTGGTCAAGGCTCTCACCCCGACCACCGCCAGCAGGCCCTGCGGCCCTTGCCTAGTCGCCTCTTACGACAGGCAGAGGATACCATCCACCCAATAGCCAGGGTCTAAGAATATGGCTATGGTATCCCCTGCCTGTCGTAAGAGGCGACTAAAAGGGGGCCGAAGGGCCTGCTGGCGGTGGTCGGGGTGGGAGCTTTGACCACCGAGCCGCGGGCCCGGGAAGGTGGCAGCGCGATGTGGCTCGCGCTGCCTTGCACAGCGAGGTCTTCAGGGGCGGCGATACAGCTGCCCCGGGGATGTGCCCCGGCAAAGTGTGGGGGGACACCGGTGCGATCTATCAGAGTACCCGGAGTCCCCCCTGAGCACTGAGGATGGCCACCGGGGGGGTTATAGTGAGGTAAAAATCCCACATACCCCGATCTGCCTCTCCCAGGGCGGTCGGGGACCTTTTGAAGGTTTCCCCCTCGTCAATAAAAAAAAAAAAAAAAAAAAAAAGGCAGAGGATACCATAGCCAAATTCTTAGACCCTGGCTATTGGGTGGAGGTTAAACAACCCTAGCCCAAGCCAGTTGGATGGGTAACCGCCCTATTTCCCTACGTCCATGGGAGAGCACGTTAAGCTGTCGATCGTGGTTGCCAATTTATCATTTTTATCAATCGTTACTGTAGGTCTAGACAAAGCAACATTTTCTCGCGCTTGCGCTAATAGAAACACGTAAATAAATCAGTCACGTGACATATGTCATTCCAGTACATTTTGTATCGTTTCTACTAGCGAAGCGTGAGGATAATGTGTAGTAACATTTTATTTATCTGTATAGATTAATTAAAATAAATAATTTTATATTTAGTTAGACACATTAATAAAGAATTAATAATAATATAACATTATTTTTTAATAACTGTATTAACATAAGTACTACATAATATTTTCAGACAAGAAGGAGCCCCAACAAGTAAGCAATAAAAATAAATTCAAAGCGCTTGTGTTTGTTGTAAGGTGGCTGCGTATCACACCATTGTGTAACGCTATGCCAAATTTTATATATAAAAATGAATACCCATTTCTCTTGGTCACAGCATCACACCTGGCTGGATGGATTTTAACGGGACTTTTACCGGCAGATAGCTGATGTTTCAAGGACTGTTTAGGCAAATTTTAGTAAAAAAAAACAGCTTGCACAGCTAGTATTTAATAGTTTCATGGCAAATTTATCTTTTTGACTCGCATTATTATGATGATGCCTTTCTAGAAGAGTTCCCAAAGGGGTAGGCAGAGGTGTGCACTTTTTACCAAAGATGATTAAGTGTTAGTGTAACGGGTGTTTTTGAATAACGTCTCGGACATATGCAGAGAATATATCTTTTTAATATACATATTATACTCACGCCTTTCCAGAAAGGTTCCTAAAGGGGTAGGCAAAAGTGTTTCAACAGCCACTTTGCACAAAAAAAGATGGCCGATGTGTCATTTCTTCTCAGACATAATATAGGTTATTACAGAGTCCCAATTGGGAGAGAACAGCTGAGGTCAAGGAAAGTTGGAAAAGTGGAAGAGAGGTCTTTGCTCAGCAGTGGGACACGAAAGGCTAATAATAATAATAATCCTGTATAATTGTGTAATTCTGACGACGTTAAAGTACTTTGTAAAAATTCTAATCGAATAAAGATATTTTTGACTTAAATTTTGGCTTTGAATAATTAAATGGTTTCCATCCGAGCTATCAAACGAAATCAAGCTATCACCATAATATGATAATGTATGGTACAAGATAAGAGTCTCACTATACGTTAGCACCGCGAACCCACTCCTGTAATTTTTTTTCTTCCAATCTTCTAATGTTCGCGAACACTTGTTTACAATTCTAATTCGGTGTGACAGTCGATCTTTGTATTATTATTCTGCGAAGAAGCCGAACTACTCTCGAAATTTCTACGTGAAGCGACGTAAACAAGTTAACTTTCATTATTACTGAGACCTCATGCCAGCTTTGAGGGCTCTCATGGCGGGTTGTATCATTATAAAAGTTAGGTATACTCTCAACATCTGTCAAGGATACTAGTCTTAAACCACTGACCACTATAAATAATGATATCTCCAACCCAATTTCGGTTACGGTGGCTAATCTCAACGGGGATTATCCAAGCAGGAGATATTATAGGGCTCAAGTGTGTGCGCAAACACAGGTGCACTCTTTATTGCTTCACTCTCATAGTCCGATGGGACGGCAATCCGACACGACCGGAGAGAGATCAGAGTGCCTAGTGCGAGTTTTCTTAAAATCGCCGTCACAAGTGATCGCGTCGACGTAAACGCAGATTTGTATACGCTCACAATAGTGTCATGTTTAGGCCGACAGAGGCGCTGTTCAGATCCTACAAATCTGCGTTTATGTCAACGCGGTGATTTGTGACGGCGGCTGTGAAAAACTCACACTAGGCCCTCAGACCTAGTGCGAGTTTTCTTGAAATTGTCGTCACAAGTCAAGTAGATATGCATTTACGTCAATGCGATGACTTGTGATGGCAATTTTAAGAAAACGCGCACTAGACACTCTGAAACCTAAAGAATAACACGACAGGGCGTAGTATTCGGCAGTATTGTACAAGAAGACCAAAGAGTCTGTCCGAAAAATTATTTGATTATATATATATATATATACTAGCTGTGCCCCGCGGTTTCACCCGCGTAGATTTTAATTTCATGGTTGCCCGCGGATCTCTAACGTTTTTTTAAAAATCTAAGTAGCCAAAGTTACTCCTTGTAACATTAGCTATCTGCCAGTGAAAGTCCAGTTAAAATCCGTCCAGCCGTTTCGGAGATTACCCGGAACAAACAGACAGACAGACAGACAGACAGACAGACAGACAGACAGACAGACCGACAGACAGACAGAGAAAAAATTTAAAAATTATTTTTTCTATGTCCGTACCGTGTATACTTGCATATGCATTTAGTGAAAAACTGTTATTTTGCAGTTACAAACAGACACTTCAATTTTATTTATCTGTATAGATATATATTATACTAGCTGTGCCCCGCGGTTGCACCCGCGTAGATTTAGTTTCATACACTCCTTGAAACTTCAGCTATCTGCCAGTGAAAGTCCCGTTAAAATCCATCCAGCCGTGTACGCGTGATGCCGTAACCAAGGGAAATGGGGATTCATTTTTATATATAAGAATACAAGCACGTAACGAGAAAGCTGATAGGATTAAAGTAATTTATGTTCATAACCGTTATTTCTTACGAAACTTGCAAAGAAGCCCTTTAATTTGAGGAGCCGTTTTCGAGGTAATTTCCAAAGTAAGTTTCCTTTAATAAATAACCACCTTGCGTGTAATGCAATGTACAATTCTTTTTTTCAAATTGTACACGCAGAACATAAGCGCATATTTACCCCGAAGACGGTTCTATTGGGAAAACGTTTGTCGTTTAGTGAGTGGGCTACCCCAGGCATTCACATAAGTAGACGAAGGCTGTATGAACTTTATCAAGAAAAATCTATTAATTTTAATTTGGAATTTACAAATTATGTTAAAAATTACTCAAAATTATTTAAAAAGGTTTGTTCAGACGCCAAGTCTATTGCTGTGAGAAATAAAATTTTGAAGTCCTCCAATGTAACTAAAACAACCTGGGACATTATTAATTCTGAAACTGGAAAAACTTCTCGTAAGAATGACTCAATAACTCTAAAAATTAATGATCATATAATTAAGACTGATATTGATGTGGCAACTACTTTTGAGACATTCTTTGCTGATATACCAGTTTCATTAACCAAAGTCTTAAATTCGTCTCCTGCAGCAGCAGAAGCCATTTTAAAAATGCATGTGGATAAATGTAACGTTGCATTTAAGTTTAAAACTGTTACCCCGAGAGACATTGTCAAAACTTTTGAAACGCTAGATATGAAGAAGTCAGCTGATTTATGGGGACTTTCTGTTAAAGTACTCAATAGTATTATTGATATTGTTGCTACTGATCTAGCTTTATTATTTAATGTTTGTATTGAAAGTGGTGAATTTCCTGATCAAATGAAGTATAGTAAAATAATTCCTTTATTAAAAGCTGGTAGTATTAACGACCCTACGAACTTTAGACCTATATCAATACTGCCAATTTTCAGTAAAATTTTTGAAAAACTAATACTTAATCAACTTTTAGCCTGTTTTAATGAACATAATTTGATGCACACTAAACAATACGGTTTCACAAAGGGTCGCTCGACTACCGATGCAGGTGTCGAGCTCATTAGAAAAATTCTTGAAGCTTGGGAAGCTTCACAGGATGCTCTAGGTGTATTCTGTGATCTATCTAAAGCCTTTGATTGTGTGCACCATGAAACGTTGATCAGGAAGTTAGATCACTACGGTGTAAGAGACCTGGCTCTAAAACTTATATCTTCATATCTAAGTAATAGAATACAAAAAGTCGATATACATGGCGTAACATCTCCGGGGTGCCCAGTAGAGATGGGTGTTCCACAGGGTTCAATTCTTGGTCCGTTTCTCTTTTTAACTTATATTAATGATTTACCTTACATGGTAAGCAATAAACACGATATTGTATTATTTGCTGATGATACTTCTCTGATTTTTAAGATAGACCGGCAAAAAGCTAACTTTGACGATGTGAATAATGCTCTCTCTGATGTAGTACATTGGTTCAGCGCTAATAACTTAGTACTCAATAGTAAAAAAACGAAATGTGTCAAGTTCACTATGCCAAATGTGAAACAAGTGCAAACCAATGTACTTATCAACGACGAAGTGTTGGACCTTGTTGAAACAACAGTTTTCCTTGGAGTTACATTGGATCATAAATTGCAATGGGGGCCCCATATAGCTGGATTGTCGAAAAGACTCAGTTCGGCAGCATTCGCAGTAAGGAAAATTAGACACCTAACTGATATAAACACAGCTCGGTTGGTCTATTTTAGTTATTTCCATAGTGTTATGTCTTATGGCATCCTTTTATGGGGAAATGCTACTGACATCAGTTCTATCTTTGTGCTGCAGAAACGGGCTGTTCGTGCAATCTATAAACTCAAATCTAGAGATTCTCTCAGAGAGAAGTTTAAAGAAATAGGGATAATGACTGTGGCATGTCAATACATATTTGAAAATTTGATATATGTAAGAAAGAATATAGATAGTTTTAAGAAAAATAGTGATATGCACAATATAAATACACGCAAGAGGGATAAACTCCGTGTCCCTGTGACTAGACTGCACAAAACTAGTAACTCTTTTGTGGGGCAAAGTATACGCCTTTTCAATAAACTACCATTAAAAATGTGTGAACTACCATTTTTAAGTTTTAAGGCAAGCATCAAACAGAAACTTTGTGAAAAAGCATATTATAGTGTAACTGAGTATATTGATGATAGCCAAACATGGCAATGAGTTGCTCACTCTTCCATTGAAATGTACTTAAACAACCCTATGTATATAGAAGGGACACATGTAAAAAAAAAAAACCGGGGAGTTTGTTTCGCCGTTTCTTCTCCTGACAGGCGGTAGTAAATTAACTTAAGTTAGCGTAAGAAAAATGACGTTCAATAAGTGTTCCAAGTGTCCCTTATGTTGAATAAAACTTTTTGATTTTGATTGATTGATTTTGGAGTCGACTTGTGAAACTTAAATTATATTGTACTTGCGCGAAATCTATATCTATACAGATAAATAAAATTGAAGTGTCTGTTTGTTATTCCAAAATAACAGCTTTTCACTAAATGCATATGAAAGTTTATACGTAACTGACATGAAAAAAGCAATTTCTAAAAAAATTCTCAGCCTGTCTGTCCGTCTGTCTGTCTGTCTGTCTGTCTGTCTTTCTGTCTGTTTGTTCCGGGTAATCTCCGAAACGCCTGGACGGATTTTAACGGGACCTTCACTGACGGATAGCTAATGTTACAACGAGTAACTTAGGCTACTTAGATTTAAAAAAATATTAGGGATCCGCGGGCAACCATGAAATTAAAATCTACGCGGGTGAAATCGCGGGGCACAGCTAGTATGACATAATAATAGAGTTTTCTGACTAATGATGGACTTGAGACGTAATAAAAGCTGTTAAGAGCTAAATGATTTATTTGGTTGTGAATTTATAATAGAGATTAATCGGGATATCTCTCTCTCGTGGACTTTTTGGGGAATATAGTGTGATTTTCTGGATAATTATTTAGATGTTCAGCCTGGTACCGTTGCGTTTGAGCAATCGCCTTTGAGAAAATGATTAAGTGCCAACGTGACAAATGGTGAGTCTATCGCCGTCTCGGGCACTATACATACGTCTTATGAAATTAAACTACTGCCTCGTTGGTCTAGTGGTTAGCAAGTTCGCCTGCTGGTCACGAGGTCCCGGGTCTGATCAAAAATATATATTGGTTTTTTTCTTTCAAGAAAATCAGAATATATGCCCAGAGTTTGTAAGTTGGCGGTGTTTCCACCCCCATGGGTCAGAGCACGTTGCACCGTTGGCCCTTCACGTGATCTCTCACCGGTCGTGTGGGATTGCCTCCCATCCCACTATGAGAGTGAGACCATAAACAGTGCACCTGTGTTTGTAAGTAGTGTGTGTGTTTCCACCCCCGTGCCTCAGAGCACGTTGCACCGTTGGCCCTTCACGTGATCTCTCTCCGGTCGTGTGGGATTGCCTCCCATCCCACTATGAGAGTGAGCCAATTAACAGTGCACCTGTGTTTGCACACACGCTTGCACTATAAAATCTCCGCGCACATGGCTAATATCCGTTGAGATTAGCCGCCGTAACCGAAATTCGGTATGAGATCATTATTATTAAACTAGCTGTGCCCTGCGGTTTAACCCGCGTAGATTTTAGTTTCATGGTTGCCCGCGGATACCTAATGGTTTTAAAAAATCTAAGTAGTTACTCCTTGTAACATTAGCAATCCGTCAGTGAAAGTCCCGTTAAAATCCGTCCAGCCGTTTCGGAGATTACCCGAAACAAACAGACAGACAGAAAAATTCTAAAAATTGGTTTTTCTATGTCAGTACCGTGTATACTTTCACATGCATTTAGTGAATAACTGTTATTTTGGAGTTACAAACAGACACTTCAATTTTATTTATCTGTATAGATATAGATGTATAGATTAAAATAACGAAACCAGTTTATTCTTGAAATTCTACCCCCAATTTAAAGCGTTCAATATAATCTTAGTTTGATTGAAGACCGCAATTTAATTACAAAACGGGCTTTAAAGAGGCTTTAATGGTGTCCTATAAGTCATGCTGATCGCTTCTGATTAGACTACATCCAAAATCCATAATATTTATTACTAGCTGTGCCCCGCGCAGATTTAGTTTCATGCTTCATGTCGCGGAACCCTAATATTTTTAATAAATAAAAGTAGCCTAAGTTACTCCTTGAAACATCAGCTACCTACCAGTGAAATGCTGTTAAAATCCGTCCAGCCGTTTCAGAGATTACCCAGAACATACAAACAGACAGACAGACGGAGAATTTTTTTAAAACTTGGTTTTTTTGTGTCAGTTGCGTGTATACTTTCATATACATTTAGTGAAAAGCTGTTATTTTGGAAGTACAAGCGGACACTTCTTTTATTTATCTGTATAGATGTAGATGTATAGACTGGCCTAGCTAGTAATGAATACGAAAACACTGTCAACGACAAAGTCGCTACGATATCGATACGGTTTTCGTAAGCGTTAAGCTAATTTTGTTGCGAATAATGCGTATTGGGATAACTTTGGCGATAAGTCGAATAACTTTTGCGTTTCAATCGATTTGTGTAATTGGAATTCGATTAAACGATTTATTTGAATCGAGTTGTTGATGCATCAGCGTTATAAAGGAGGGTTCGGCTTGATACTAGCGGACGTCAAGCGGTTTCACCCGCGTAGTTCCCGTTCCCGTTTGAGTACAGGGATAAAATATAGCCTATATTAATCAGTGATAATGTAGCTATCCATTGCTGAAAGAATTTTCAATACCGGTTTAGTAGTTTCGGAGCTTATTCAATACAAACAAATAAACAAATCTTTCCTCTTTATAATATAAGTAAAGACTAGCTGTGCCCCGCGGTTTCACCCGCGTAGACGTAATTTCATGGCTGACCGTGGATCCCTAATGTTTTTTAAAAATATAAGTAGCCTATGTTACTCCGTGTAACATTAGCTACCCGTCAGTGAAAGTCCCGTTAAAATCGGTCCAGTCGTTTCAGAGATTACCTTGATTAAATAGACAGACCGACAGACAGACAGACAGAGAATATTTTTAAAAATTGGTTTTATTATGTTAGTATTTTAGTAAATAAACTGTTATTTGGAATTACAAACAGATACTTCAATTTTATTTAATCTGTATAGATACTAAAATAGTTTTATAGCTTATTATTTTTATTATTGAGAAATTCTCGTTTCAAGTGTTGTATCGATCTGGCATGTCACTGACATTAATAGGACAATACCGCCCTGTCAACTTGAAGTGAGCCTTCGTACCTTTTCTTATCACACTGTTGAGTACTATTCAACATTTAGGAGTAAGGTTAGAATGAATTAAAACCTCTCAATTTTCAAAGTCAAAAGAATGTCAAATTAACAAGAAAATAGTACTACGGGTAAATAAATTTGAAGTGTCTGCTTTTTTAGTGCAAACTAGCTGTCCCCGCGGATTCACCCGCGTAGTTTTTGTTTTATCCTTATTGTCGCGGAACCCTAATATTTTTAATAAATAAAAGCAGCCTTAGTTTTCCTTAAAACATCAGCTACCTACCAGTGAAAGTTCCGTTAAAATCCGTCCAGCCGTTTCAGAAATTACCCGGAACAAACATACAGACATACAGATAGACAGACAGAGAAAAAATTTAAAACTTGGTTTTTTTGTGTCAATAGCGTGTATACTTTCGTATCCATTTAGTGAAAAGCTGTTATTTTGGAATTAAAAACAGACATTTCAATTTTATTTATCTGTATAGATATAAATGGATAGATAAATAAAATATTGTGAATATTCACAATATTATTGAAAAATACCACAATACGGATCGCACACACACAATATTATTGTGTACTAGCTGTGCCCCGCGGTTTCACCCGCGTTGATTTAGTTTCTTCCTTATTGTCGCGGAACCCTAATATTATCAATAAATAAAAGTAGCCTAAGTTACTCCTTGAAACATCAGCTACCTACCAGTGCAAGTCCCGTTAAAATCCGTCCAGCCGTTTCAGAGATTACCCGGAACAAACAGACAGACAGACGGACAGGCAGAGAAAAAAATTTAAACTTGGTTTTTTAGTGTCAGTAGCGTGTATACTTTCATATGCATTTAGTGAAAAGCTGTAATTTTGGAATTACAAACAGACACTTAAATTTTATTTATCTGTATGTATAGATATAGATGTATAGATAAATAAAATATTGTGAATATTCACAATATTATTGAAAAATACCACAATACGGATCGCACACACACAATATCATTGTGTATGTGTGCGGCGAGCCTTACTACGTACTTTGGTCTACTTCAATATGTTAAATTTCAAATCAAATCTCAACATTATCGACTATAATTCCCAATTCAATGAACGAGCACGAGTACCGTACTCGAACGATCAAACAAAATTATCGGCTCACTTCGAATTTCAATGGAAATTATAGACTAGCGGTAGTTACATGCCTCTTTGATTATGGAGTCGGCAGATGCGATTGATTGCTGGTTGCCATGTTATGTGGCACAGTTGCTATTGCACTATGCACATCTCCCTGGCCTTATCCCATGTATTTGGGGTCGGCACTTGATTCAACCCGATGTGGCTGATCACCTGATTTTATACGAAGCGACTGCCATCTGACCTTCGTAACCCCTTTTTTGAGGAAAATCGGCGATCAGGGTTAAACCAGTTGTCAGACTTTCTCAGGTCTTGGGCTGACCTTTTACGATTGCCAAAGATGTTCAATTGGCAACCGGGACCGACGGCTTAACGTGTTCTCCGAGGCACGGAGGGAACTCGGGCGGTCACCCATTCAACTACTGGCTAGGCGTATGGTTGCTTAACTTCGCTGATCGAATCATATGCGCAATAGCAACTGTGTCACGAGCTCCACTCACTCATGATACGATCCTTACATACTTCTTTCGCTTTATCCACATTAATGTATCTCTTCATACACTCTCTTCGGTTACGAGTGCGCCGAATTTGACCTTTCTGAGAAAAAATCCTTTTTGAAGTCTGTTAAAAATAGCGTTGGGTCACAAAACCTCGTAATTTCACCGGCAGCAAATCTGCTAAATACCTAATTAGGCCGCCTAGTGACGTGCCCGGGTTCCGTCGCATTTGAAGTTGAATTGTTCTCGAATCATTTGAGAATTTGCGTTCCTTTTACTTCCAATTCTTTGAAGAATTTCTCGTTTGTTTTCAAGAATTCCTTTCGTACTATTCGAGGTGGATTTTTTTAAGAAGTGTTTTAGTATCGTGTTTTGTCGTTTCTGTCGTGTTTTGGTTAAATCCATTGTTTCTTTGTTTGCGAATTATTTCGACTTTATTTCCACATTGTGAAAAAACGTATAGTGCAGTAAAATGTCTCTCCACGATATCTATACAAATAAATAAAATTGAAGTGTCTGTTTGTAATTCCAAATTAACAACTTTTTACTTACTAAACTCTTATTTGTCTGTCTGTTTTTCCGGGTAATCTCTGAAATAGCTCACTGGCAGATAGGTGTTACAAGGAGTTCATTCATGAGGAGTTCATTACAAGGAGTAACTTAGGGTATATTTATTTTCAAACTAGCTGACCCGACAGACGTTGCCCTGTCTTCTTCTTCATCTTATTTTAATGGTGGCGACGAGCTTGAGTGCAGCTATTCCGCCAATGTCACGTGGTTGTTGTGGATAAACGACGGAGATTGTTCGGTTGCCCCGTCTTAAATATGAGAATGCAGCACGTATTCTGTCAATTCTATGTCAAACGTCATAAGGTTACAACAAAAAGTTTTTATTGTCCAAAGCGGTAAGGTTAGATTTAAGAAGAAACAAATAATTTTAGGTGGTTAAGTATTCTTAAATTATCAAATTTTCCACGCAATTTTCTTAGTTTTTTCTTTTATAAGAACCATCTGCTGACAATAACGAACACAATTAAAAAAATATTATTGAAATCGGTCCAGCCGTTCACCCGTGATGTCGTGACCAAATGAAATGGGGATTATTTTTTATATATGTATATAGGTTTGGTGTCCGCGAATTAAGCAACATATTAAATAGAAATTACGAGTATGTCGACGCGGGTGAAACCGCTAGTCTATACAAATAAAATAAAATTGAAGTGTCTGTTTGTAATTCCAAAAAACAATTCCAAAATACATATGGAAGTATATACGGAACCGATATAAAAAATCATTTTTGTTTATTTTGTCTCTGTCTGTCTGTCTGCTTGTTCCGTAAACAGCTGCACCGAACTTAACGGGCCTTTCACTGACAGTCAATTGAAGATACAAGGAGTAACTTAGGCTACTTTGATAAAAAAAAAACATTATCGTTCCACGGGTCACTCATAAAATTATCATAAGATTTTTCATCGAAGGAAGGAAGGCTTTAGGCTTTATAGCATCACGCTGCGACCAATAGCAGCGAATTACCGATAGAAAATCACGTTAAAAAAATCACTAAGTTAACTAGCTGTGCCCATCAGGGGCGTTACCATGAGCTCTTATTGCCATGATAGTTTCACTCATTTATGAGTCAGATGTATGTGACGTGTATACATCTGTCAGTGTCGCACAACTGAATTATCATTGCAATAAGAGCTCATGGTTAGGCCCCAGTTTCAACCATGTTGACTTATTTTCATGATTTGATTTGTGTCCAAACCTCGACATTCTTATTTTAATTCTGGTCACATCATTCTGCTACATGCAATAAAAATATGCCCATGAGGAGTAATGTAAAATTAGCAAAAAAATCTCATCCCACTTGACTTATAAGGTCCATTATTGAGTGAAATCCTCTTAGAGATAAAAGCCCTTTAGTATACATCGGCCAGTTTCCGATAAGCTAGCCGGAGAGCCGATCATTTCGCTTGGTTGCGCAATTTTAGAGATTTCTGATAATATTCTATCTTATCGTGTGTATATAAGTTTTCTATTGCCTCAGCTTTAATGTGAAGGTTATAGGGTGTGAAGTTTTTTAAACATTTCACTAAAGTGTGGAATTTAAGGAAACTCCTTAGTTTGCACCTACACTTCACCAAGAATGTAGCCTTCAATTTGCATGCCTCTAAGACAAGCGATTTGGGCTTTAAATTTTGTTTTATAGACAAGCCACACCCAGTGGTTTTACACGCAGAGATTTTAAATTAAAGTACCCCAAGTTACGCATTGTAACATCAGCTATCTGCCAGTAAAGGTATCGTTAAAATCGGTGTAGCCATTTCAGAGATAAGACGGAAAAACAAGACCGCAAAAAATTTCAATAATATTTTTTTTTAACCTGAATATCGTATTTATTTCGTTTGCATTTAGTGATATGCTGTTAATTTGTAATTACAAACAGACACTTCAACTGTATTTATCCGTATATATACCGCAAGATAATTTATTCAAGTAATATACAGCGGGTTCCAACTTCGAGAGAGGACAGTGGCTGTGGAGCAAAGAGGGTGATAATTGAAAAACTTTTTACAGACTATTGTTACAGGGGATGGCTCCACTAGATATTGGAAAATATTATTGTCGTGTCGTCACCGGTTATGAGCGTTGACCTTAAATGCACAGTAGTCATGAGTGTTTGTCTGTCTGTATGGCGCAACATGGGTAGGCAGAGGTGTTGGAATATCAACCCACTTTTAACCGAAGATGATTAAGTACCAACGTGACAGAGGGTCAATCGCCGTCTCAGGCACTATACATACGTCTTTGAATTACTTCTCAGACATGTGAAGGTTTCTTCCAGATCTTTTCCTTCATCGTAAAGCACGTGGTGTTTATCTCTTTTGAAATCCGCATCACAACAAAGACAACCCGATGTGGTTGATCACCAGATTTTTATACGAAGCGACTGCCAACTGATCTTCGCAACCCCTTTACGAGGAAAATCGGTAATCTGGGATCGACCAGTTGTCAGACTCCCTTAGGCCTACGACTGACCTGTAACGATTGCCGAAGATGTTAAATTGTCAACCGGGACCGACGGCTTAACGTGCTCTCCGAGGCACGGAGGGAACTCGGGCGGTCACTCATCCAAGTAGTGATGTGCGCAATAGCAACTGTACCACGAGCTCCTCTCCTCGTATATATAATACTAGCTGTGCCCTGCGGTTTCACCAGCGTAGACTTTATTTAATGGGTGGCTCGCGGAACCCTTATGATTTTTATATATTAAAAGTAGCCATATGTTACTCCTTGTAAAATTAGCTTTCTGCCAGTAATAGCCCTGTTAAAATCGGTTCAGTCGTTTCGGAGATTACCCGGAACAAACAGACAGAGAAAAAAAAATGTGTTTTCAAGTCAGTATCGTATATACTTTTATATGCATTTAGTGAAAAGCAGTTATTTTGGATTTACAAACAGACACTTTCATTTTATTTATCCGTATAGATGTAGATATACTGTGGTAAAAGCTATGCATGTCCATTGTCCAGTAGCTGATAACCTGATTAGATATGAGTGTGGCTCAATAAATCAATAACTTCAAAGCTTTATTACAAACTAGCTGTGTCCCACGGTTAATCCGCGTAGATTTAGTTTTATGATTAATATCGCGGAACTATCATGGGTTTTCTAATAATCATAGCCAGTGAAAGTCCCGTTATAATCGGTCCAGCCGTTTCAGAGACGGATATATATTTTTTTAATTGTTTTTTTTTAAGACTAGGTGTGCCCCGCAGTTTCACTCGCGTAGACTTAATTTTAAGATTGGCCCGCAGAACACTAATATTTTTAGTAAATAAAAGTAACCTAAGTTACTCCTTGTAACATCAGCTACCTGCCAGTGAAAGTCCCGTTAAAATCGGTTCCGCCGTTTCAGAGATTACCTGGAACAAACAGACAGACAGACAGAGAAAGTGTTTAATACTTGGTTTTTTAGTGTCAGTAGCGTGTATACTTTCATATGCACTTAGTGAAAAGCTGTTATTTTGGAATTACAAACAGACACTATAGATGTATAGATAAAGCACTTTTGATGAAATTAAATTAATATTTAAGTTGATCAAAAGAGCATTTATAATAATTAAGAGTTTGTCTCCTACATAAAGTACCTGGTTGACCGAGCTAAGCTCGGTTTCTTTTTCTCCTAAAAAACTAAACAGCTTCACCTCTGAGCTATCATAACTTGACAGTTGTCGGCGAAATTTACTGTCGTATTGTATTGATATTTTATGAGTTTTTCAATGCATGATAACATGGTCAAAACGATGTTTGTGAAAGTGAAACCTAGCTAGATCAATTTTTTGCCCCCGAAACCCCCTACATACAAAATTTCATGAAAATCATTGCAGCCGTTCCCGAGATCCAGATTCTATATATATATATACAAGAATTGCTCGTTTAAAGGTATATGATATAAAAATAAAGGCAATATTATATGTAACTGGCTTTATAACTATAATTTGCTCAATCTGGGATAACCCCGGGTTCAACGTATCACAGCGTGGGAATGACTGGGATAAATTCACAATATTATCGTAGCCAAGATACAGTATTATGATAGGAAAGCCAATATTATGCGGGCATAGCCTCCAGCTCGGGGGCTCCAAGTGGCAGCTTGGAATAATCCCATCGTTTATTTATCATTAACGAAGTAACTATTAGTAAGATGATTGCTATTTCTGTTTGTGATCTCATCTCTGCTGAGAGGTTAATTATATTTGACGCTTTTCTAGGGCCCCAGATTACCTAGTGCTTTTCTTAAAATCGCCGTTACAAGTCATCGTGTCGACATAAACGCAGATTTGTATGGGCACACAATAGTGTCATGTTTAGGCAGACAGAGGCGCTGTTCCTATTCTATGCACTCGGCCCTCCGATAAGGGAATGAATTCAAATAATTTTAACTCATTTGATTGTTGGTTCCGTATATACGTATAAGGAACCGTGTTGGCCTCGGGGTTTGAGCAGTCGCCTGCTACGCAAGTTCGAATCCCAGCGGGGCCTGTTTACCTATGAGTTTTTCTAAAAAACTTATGTACAGTGATTTCACACCACGTGCTTTACGGTGAAGGAAAACATCTTGAGGAAACCTGCATATGTCTAAGATGTAATTCAAAGACGTATGTATAGTGCCCAAGACGCATACGTCATATACAGCACTGACATTAATAACAATAATTACTTTATTTCTCCGTCTGTCTGTTTGTTCCGACTACTCTCCAAAACGGCTGGATTGATTTCAAATGGACTTTCACTGGCAGACAGCTAATTTTACAAGGCTACTTTTAAAAAAAACACGAGGATTCCGCGGGTCAGCCATGAAAATACTCGGGTGAAATCGCCGGGCACAGCTAGTACATATATAAAGTAATTAATATACTCGCTATCCGTAGACAGACAAGAATCAGTAACTTCGGTGTAACAAATACCTTTGGAAACTAATTTGGGTTCAACCAATTTACTTCGTGAAGTTTTCGGTAGACAGTTTAGATAGTTCGGTCTCTCGTGCGGTGTTTTGGCTACTGAAACATACTTGCGGTATAACTTTCACGTCGCCATTACGACTTTTGGCAGATTCATTTTGTCTATTAGTTACGCTGATACCTATTTTTTTACCAACAAAAATGCATTAGGCCATACCGATGGTAATTGGTCACCACAGCCTATGGTCGGTCGCTGTAATACCTCGTTACCGCAGCCTATGGTCGGTCGCTGTAATACCTCGTTACCGCAGCCTATGGTCGGTCGCTGTAATACCTCGTTACCGCAGCCTATGGTCGGTCGCTGTAATACCTCGTTACCGCAGCCTATGGTCGGTCGCTGTAATACCTCGTTACCGCAGCCTATGGTCGGTCGCTTGTAATACCTCGTTACCGCAGCCTATGGGCGGTCGCTTGTAATACCTCGTTACCGCAGCCTATGTTCGCTTGCAATACCGGCCCGTAGGCCTAGACAAAGTAACATTCACTCGCGCTTGCGCTAATAGAAACGATACGAAATGCGTGGAAATTACATAAATCAGTCACGTGACATATGTCATTCCCGTACATTTTGTATCGTTTCTACTAGCGAAGCGTGAGGATAATGTTACTTTGTCTACAGGGGCCTTACTATGAGCTCTTATTGCCTTGATAGTTTCACTCATTTATGAGACAGATGTATGTGACGTGTATACATCTGTCACTGTCGCACAACTGAATTATCATTGCAATAAGAGCTCATGGTTGGGCCCCAGGCCCTGTAACATCATCATCTCGCTTCGCTACTGAAACGATACAAAATGTATGGGATTGACGTATGTCACGTGACTGAATTAAATGCATATCTAAATTTATATTTAAAGCTGAAGAAGTTTGTTTGTTTGCTTGAACGCGCTAATCTCACGTCACTGGTAGTCGTATAAAAAATAATTATTTGTTTGTCTGTTTGTACCGGCTAATTTTAGAAACAGCGGGACCTATTTCATCGGGACTATCGCTAGCAGATAGCTGATGTTACAAGGAGTAAGTTAAGCTACTTTTTTTTCTTTAAACATTGGGTATAATTCAGTACCTAAAGTCAAATTGATAACTTTTTAGGGTTATAACAGGGTTATACGAAATGAAGTCTACGTGGGTAAAACCACTGGCACAGCTACAACATCACTACATAATATAAAACAAAGTCGCTTTCTCTGTCCCTATGTATGCTTAAATCTTTAAAACTACGCAACGGATTTTGATGCGGTTTTTTTAATAGATAGAGTGATTGAGGAGGATGGTTATATGTATAATAACATCCATTAAATAGTGTTTACCTACATAACGTACGCGGTCATTAAAATTTTGAAATTAAGGGGAAGGTTAATGGTTTCGTAAAATGGTTTTAAGGAATTATTTCAGGATTTCTTAGTGCGAGAAAAAAAAAACATAGTTAGATTTTACGTGAATAACTCTACGTTACAGCTGATTTTTATTGAATATAAGGTCTTGTTATGGTCAACTTTGAACATCAATTACTTGAAAATGGAAGAAAATATTTTTGTCATAATAATTTTAATTGCTTCCTAAAATTATACCCAATCACATATTTTAAGAGCTGTCCCGGTTTCCCCGACACCGTGTATGTAAGTTACAATAAATAATATATTATAATTAAATAAAGGAACGAAAAGTCAACAATTTGCAATTGTCTTAAAAATCCGTCCCGAAGCGAAGTGAGGGCGGGTCGCTAGTATTTTAGAATAAAAAAGTTTTTTTCACTAAGAATAAAACCGACACAGTCAAAATAAATTCACAGTAACACAACAACAGAACCGTCATCTAGCTGTGATCTAATTCCCAATAATTTCTCTCTATTCGTTTGTAGTCCGGCTCAAATTGCTCGAGTCGACATCGACCCAGTTCTGTGTTTACGAAAAAGATTGAAACTCAGAGCACGTAATATTGACTCCGAACTTTCTCTTCGGGCAGAATTCATTATTAGAACCTTGATCGGCCCTAACTCTATGTATCGCTTTCTTGCTGATTCCTAGATAATCGGCATTTGATCACATTTAGTCAATTTAGTAGATGGTAGCAGCGTTTCTCCACTCGCTCATAGATGGCGCTACTCGCTAACAAATGCGAAGTTTGAGTACAAATACACGAGAACCTAAATCGCGCCATAAGAGTTTTCAAGCGCATTGCAGTATACAAGTTTCCCACTACAACAGTTGGAGCCGGTGTTCCCCAGACATGATACCCTGGCTGGAAGATCTTCCCTTTGCTGGGGACGAGCATAATCACTCGCTTTCCCCACAAGACTATAATAATAATTATCTTCGGTTACGGCGGCTAATCTCAACGGACATTAGCCCTGTGCGCAGGAGATATGATAGTGCACAAGTGTGTGCAAACACAGGTACACTCTTTATAGACTTACTCTCATAGTCCGTTGGGAGGCAATCCGGCACGACAGGAGAGAGATCAGGCGTAGGACCAAGTGCTTTCCGAGGTACGGGGATGGAAACACCGCCAACTTCCACACTCCTGGCAATTTATTGTGAATTTCTTGACAGAAAAAGTCTAATATTTTTTTGACCCGACCCGGTTATCGAGCCCGGGACCTCGTGATCGGCAGGCGAACCTAATATCCACTAAACCGACGAGACTATACTAATACTATAAAGTGGGAAGATCTGTATGTATGTTTGTAACAACTAAGATCAAAAAGCTACATTCACCTTGCGTAACATAGGCTATATTTTATCCCCGTGCTCCCACGGGAACGGGAATTACGCGGGTGAAACCGCGTGACGTCTGCTTACCACCAACCAATATTTCAAATATACTTTCATACTGGAAAAACGCTTAGTGTTATCCACGTGGGTAAAACCGCGGATGGAAACAAGTATACTATAACAACATCGCCGAATAAATGGGCACATCCGAAGGTTTCCTGCATTAAATTTGGCCGCATTGTAGAAGGCAATTTGTTAAAGAAAGCCGCCGTAATGGCTATGAGACACGCCACGGGCTTTACAGGCGACGCATCAAGTCTTAAGGCTTTATTTAATCCGTTGTTACACCAATCATCATCCTCCTGCCGTTATACCATCCATATGAAGAAGTGGCCGTGGGGTTTGAGTCGCCTGCTACTCAAGCGACCCAAGTTCAACCCCAAACCAATGAGTTTTTCTAATATGCAGTGATTTCACACCACGTGCTTTACGGTGAAGGCAAACATCGCGAGGAAACCTGCATATGTCTGAGAAGTAATTCAATGACGTATGTATAGTGCCTGAGACGGCGATGGACTTACATTATCAGCCAGTGAAAACCCGTTAAAATTGGCCCGGCCCTTTCACAGATTAGCCGGAACGAACAGACAGGTAGATAGTTTATTTTTATTTTAGTACCGTATATCTATACAGATAAATAAAATAGAAGTGTCTGTTTGTAATTAAAAAATAACAGCTTTTCACTAAATGCATATGAAAGCATTACATACACGGTACTGACATAGAAAAACCAATTTTTTTATTTGTTCTTTCTGCATGTTTGTTCCGGCTAATCTCCGAAACAGCTGTACCGATTTTAATGGGACTTTCACTGGCAGGTAGCTAATTTTACAAAGAATAACACAGGCTACCTTTTATTTTAAAAAAAACATTAGGGTACCACGGGCCACCCATGATATTAACTCTGAATTAAGTCAAAAGCGGTTAATTTGGAATTACAAACAGACACTTCAATTTTATTTTTCTGTATAGATTATTATTTGCATTGTACTCTCAAAGCTCAAAATTCCCTGTGTGTATTGTACATGTTTCAATCGCACAGATATTCAATAGTTTGGTATAGAATTGTGTTTTCATTCTTGTACTGTTGTTGGGTAAGAAAGGGCTTGGCTGTGACACTTGCCAACTACAGCCTGTCTCTGAACAATATATTAGTTGGAAAAGGGTATAAAAACTAGGTCATGTTGAATTAATGCTTACATAATCTTTTTCCCCGAAGGGGTAGGCAGAGGTGTTGTAATAGCACCCACTTTAAACAGAAGATGAAGTGCCAACGTGACTGATGAGTCTACCGCCGTCTCAGGCACTGTACATACGTCTTTTGAATTACAACTCAGACGTATGCAGGTTTCCTCACGATGTTTTCCTTGATTGGGCCCCGTTGTTATTCGAATTTGCGTCGCTTGCGTGGCGGGTGGACCACCACAGCTCTTAATTAATAATAATCTCCAATGTATATCTATACAGATAAATAAAATTGAAGTGTCTGTTTGTAATTCCAAAATAACAGCTTTTCACTAAATGCATATGAAAGTATATTCAGAGATAACCTGGAACAAACAGACAGACAGACAGACGGGCAGGCAGACAGAGAAAAAATTATAACTTGTATTTTTAGTGTCAGTAGCGTGTATACTTTCATATGCATTTAGTGAAAAGCTGTTATTTTGGAATGACAAACAGACACATCAATTTTATTTATCTGTATAGATATAGATGACCTACAATTAATCATAACAAACCCAGTCCTTTAGTTGTCTTCTGCAGATATCATTGTTAGATATTCAAATACGTACAGTTCTTGTATCCATTTCACCGGCAGATTTACGGTTGTATTGCCTCTTTGTAGCCCTAATGCTAATATTACGTCACTTGTATTGATTGCATTGTCGTAAACTGCGTCATTCGTAATCATTCTCGTCATACTTGTGAACAGGGAACTGTCATCTTTATAGCAGTGATGTTCCGTGAAGTTTTAGACAGAGGTGCACTTATACTGCACCCACATTTCGTTAAAACTAGCTGTGCCCTGCGGTTTCACTCGCGTAGATTTAGTTTCATCCCTATTGTCGCAGAACCCTAATATTTTTAATAAATAAAAGTAGCCTACGTTACTCCTTGAAACATCAGCTGCCAGTGAAAGTCCCGTTAAAATCGATCCAGCCGTTTCGGAGATTACCCGGAACAAACAAACAGACAGACAGACAGAGAAAAAATTTAAAACTTGGTTTTTTAGTGTAAGTAGTGTGTAAACTTTCATATGCATTTAGTAAGAAGCTGTTATTTTTGATTTACAAACAGACACTTCTATTTTATTTATCTGTATAGAATAGATGTATCATCATCATGAATTAAAAAGTTGTGACTCTTGTCGGTGTAATGCAACTTCTTCCATTCGTCTCTATCCAGTGTCATCTCCTTGTCCTCCCTATACGTTATGTCAGACACTTTTTCCTTGACTTGTCTCATGTATAACCTGGGTCTTCCTCTTCCTCTCTTTCCTTCTGATATGTTTTTAAAGAAACTGCAATGTCGTACAAGATGTATAGATATAAATTTACATGTAATTGGGGGCGAGCCTAATGCCACTAGCCGGGCACTGGGTTGCTACTGGAAAATTACAGTAAGGAGCTTGATGAAACACAAGCAATTTGTAATTTTTTTCTTATTTGACAAACCCCGTTTACGCTTTTTTTTAAATCCAAGATGGCAGCACTGAGGTTTTAAAATATACCTTAGTATCTACCAAAGTAACCCGCATTTTTTTTCCTCGGTTGAATACCATTGTAATTCAATTTGACATGGCATAAAAACTTTGTGTCGCAGCTGAACTTACAAAAAAACTGGATGTACAAACTTTTTTACAAATTTGTATGCAAAGGAACCAGTCGCGTTATTCACTAAGGAATCTCAGCGTCGCACTCGACGACAAGCGTTGGTTTCTATCAGAGAAAATTGATACATAATACATAGAGGATAAGGTTCAATTTCGTATCTTTAAACCCGACACGCGACGACGAGTGCGACGCTTAGACACCTTAGTGAATAACGTGGCGTAATTTTCCTTCATTCGTGAAAACTTCGGTCGAATGGCAATGTCTTGGATTGTCATGTCCGTCTAATAACTTAGCACAAAAATATGTTTGTTCTAATAAAACTCATTTATTGGGGGTTTACTGTTGGTATCTAAAAAAAATTATATCATCATCTCCCTGGCCTTATCCCATGTATTTGGGGTCGGCACTTGATTCAACCCGATGTGGCTCCATGTTAGTCGCAATCAACTTATTAACTCCTTGTCCGTTATGTGCGCCTGGTACTTCGTGTACCATATCATCATCTCCCTGGCCTTATCCCATACATTGTTGGGGTCGGCACTTGATTCAACCCGATGTGGCTCCATGTTAGTCGCAATCAACTTATTAACTCCTTGTCCGTTATGTGCGCCTGGTACTTCGTGTACCATATCATCATCTCCCTGGCCTTATCCCATACATTGTTGGGGTCGGCACTTGATTCAACCCGATGTGGCTCCATGTTAGTGGCAATCAACTTATTAACTCCTTGTCCGTTATGTGCGCCTGGTACTTCGTGTACCATATCATCATCTCCCTGGCCTTATCCCATGTATTTGGGGTCGGCACTTGATTCAACCCGATGTGGCTGATCACCTGTTTCACCCGCGTAGATTTAGTTTCATCCTTATTTTCACGGAACCCTAATATTTTTAATAAATAAAAGTAGCCTAAGTTACTAGATATATCAGCTACCATCCAGTGAAAATCCCGTTAAAATCGGTCCAGACGTTTCAGAGATTACCCAGAACAAACAGACAGACAGACAGACGGACAGAAAGACAGAGAAAAATTTTAAAACTTTGTTTTTTAGTGTCAGTAGCGTGTACATATGCATTTAGTGAAAATCTGTAATTTTGGAATTACAAACAGACACTTCAATTTTATTTATCTGTATAGATTTCTTCCCTCCGTTTGTCTATCAAGGCTCTAGAGAGAATGAAATTAAATTTATACTGGATTGTCTCCAAAACGGCTGAGCCGATTTTGATGCGACTTTACTGTCACGTTGCTAGTTTTATAAGAAATTACTTAGAACTTAGAAAAATAACTAAAGATATATTAAATTTGCGCTGATGGAAAACATAGTTTGGAAATCTGCATATGTCTGAGACGGTGATAGACTCACCATCTGTCACGTCTGAACTTAACTCTACGCGGGTAATACTGCAAAGCAGAGCTAGTATCTCCTAAGATGAAGTCTACTCAGACAAAACCGTGGGACTCAGTAGTTAATAAGGGCCTATCAACTATAATGTACTGTGTTACAATCCCGAAGGGCTTAGCAAAGACATTAGCAAGTTTGGCGACAAAGGACAGGTACTTACAGGCAGATTACACGGTATCTGGGAGATTTGTCAAATGTATCTCATGGAGTAGTTAATCTTTGGGGTACACTTCGGTGTTAGAAGACAATAAACTGGAGATAGGGAGATAGGGTTATGAAGAGATAGATACAAAGCTATCTATATCTATACGGATAAATAAAATTGAAGTGTCTGTTTGTAATTCCAAAATAACAGTTTTTCACTAAATTCATATGAAAGTATACACGCTACTGACACAAAAAAACCAAGTTTTAAAAAATTTCTCTGTCTGTCTGTTTGTTCCGGATAATCTCTGAAACGGCTGGACCGATTTTAACGGGACTTTCACTGGCGGGTAGGTAATATTTCAAGGAGTAACTTAGGCTTATTAACTTTTATTTTTTAGTTTTCTGTGTAATACCACGTTTTACGTCATACGGGATAAAAAGCCCTATGTCCTTCTCCTGGTTCTAAGCTATCTCCTCACCAATTTTTATCTAAATCGGTTCTGCCGTTCTTGAGTTATAAGTAGTGTAACTAACACGACTTTTTTTTAGATATATAGATATTAGGGTTAGGCGACAATAAGGAAGAAACTAAATCTACGCGGGTGAAACTGCAGGGCACAGCTAGTTCATTATACGTGTTTTTGTAAACGATCCAATTATTGGTTTATTTCTAAATCATATGTATAGTTATGAGTGAGTAATGCTATTAACATCGATCGAATGGGTACGACACGGTGGCGAAGGCACTCCCTTAGTCGAACGATTTTATAAGTTTGATATACGTATAGTCAGTCCACTTTTAATTGACTAGTTTATATACCAATAGCTGTGCCCCGCGTTTTCATCCTCGTAGATTTAGTTTCAGGCTTCATGTCGCGGAACCCTAATCCCTACTAATATGATAATTGCGAAAGTAACTCTTCTGTCTGTTACGCTTTCCCGCTTAAACCTCTCAACCGATTTTGATGAAATTTGGCACAGACAATCTTTAGACCCTGAGAAAGGATACCTAAGGCTACCTTTTTTACTAAATCTACGCGGGTGAAACCGCCGGGCACACCTAGTATTTAAAAAAAATAAAAGTAGTCTTAAGTTACTCCATGAAACACCTGCCAGTGAAAGTCCATGCCCATTTTTATTTTTTTATATTAATATTATAAAGAGGAAATTTTTTATTGTTTTTTTGTTTGTTTATTTGCATTGAATAGGCACCGAAACCTTGACCGATCTTGAAAATTCTTCAAGCACTGGATAGCTACATCATCAGCGAGTAACATAGGCTATATTTTATCCCCGTACTCCCAAGGGAACGGGAACTACGCGGGTGAAACCGCTAGACGTCCGCTAGTGTGTAATCTATTCTATATATATAAAAATGTATCCCCATTTCCCTTGGTCACGACATCACGGGTGAACGGCGGGACCGATTTCGATAATATTTTTTTTGTTGTGTTCGTTATTGTCAGGAGATGGTTCTTATGAAAGAAAGAACTGAGAAAATCGCGTGAAAAATTTGAAAATTTAAGAATACTTAACCACCATATAAAATTATTTCTTTCTTCTTAAATCTAACCTTACCGCTTTGGACAATAATAACTTGTTGATGTAACCTTATGACGTTTGACATTGACAGAATACGTGCTGCATTCTCATAATTAAGACAGGGCAACTTCTGTCGGGTCAGCTAGTATGTTTATGAAATATTTTCAACAATTTCTAACCCTAATCTATATCTATATCTATACAGATAAATAAAATTGAAGTGTCTGTTTGTAATTCCAAAATTCCAACAGCTTTTCACTAAATGCATATGAAAGTATACACGCTACTGACATTAAAAAACCAAGATTTTTTTTTCTCTGTCTGTCTGTCCGTCTGTCTGTCTGTCTGTCTGTTTGTTCCGGGTAATCTCTGAAACGGCTGGACCGATTTTAACGGGACTTTCACTGGCAGATAGCTGATGTTTCAAGGAGTAACTACTTTTATTTATTAAAAATATTAGGGTTCCGCGACATGAAGCATGAAACTAAATATACGCGGGTGAAACCGCGGGGTACAGCTAGCTATAATTTAGAAAGGGTTCGTTCTTTCGACCGGATAACACCGTAACGAATATAATAAAAATTTCCGTTTCCAAATTACCTGCTAACGGGTCCTTATAAATTATTCGGCTGTTATGTTTCGTTATGGCGCTGTTCACTTGGTGGTTAGTGAAATTAGGTTATGTTAATAATTACGTACTAAAGCCCCCGTCTGTATGGTAGACAGACGTGTACTTATAGTACACATTTCGCCAGTTATGTTTGAGTCCCATGTAATAGGGGGCGAGCCTTAGAGAAGCTTTCTCACAGAAATCTATACATCTATATCTATACAGATAAATAAAATAAAATTGAAGTGTCTGTTTGTAATTCCAAAATAACAGCTTTTCACTTAATGCATATGAAAGTATACACGCTACTGACACTAATAAAACAAGCTTTAAATTTTTTGTCTATCTGTCTGTCCGTCAGTCTGTCTGTCTGTCTGTTCTGTTTGTTCCGGGTAAACTCTGAAACGGCTGGACCGATTTTAATGGGACTTTCACTGGCAGGTGATGGTTCAAGGAGTAACTTGGGCTACTTATTAATCAAAAATATTAGGGTTCCGCGACATGAACATGACACTAAATCTACGCGGGCGAAACCGCGGGCCACAGCTAGTACAAAATAAATCACTTCGGAAATGTAAGCCCATGGACACAGTTGCAATGCACAAATGTCGATATTAACATAAAGAAAAGTCTAGTAGTTTTACTTATATCTAAATGCGTAGCTTGAGATGACCAGCCCCCACAAGCAGCACCTGTTCACAAGTATGACGAGAATGCCAGCCATCGCCCTCCTCAACCATTATAGAGGGAAGTGGACAACCCGTCATACATACGTCTTTGAATTACTTCTCAGACATATGCAGGTTTCCTCACGATATTTTCCGATTAATAATCAATAATCGACCGTACGGCGTCCTAATTAGGCGACAATGGAGGTCGTAGCCTCTAAAGTGAATACGGCTTGGATATTCTCATGGAAAGAATATAATACGACGCTGATTGTCTCTATCTAGGACAAACTGTATTGAAAACGAATCAAAGCCTAATACTAAGTTTCTTTACGAACTATCTATACAGATTAATAACATTGAAGTGTCTGTTTGTAATTCCAAAATAAAAGCTTTTCACTAAATGTATATGAAAGTATACACGCAACTGACACTTAAAATCCAAGTTTTATTTTTTTTGTCTGTCTGTCGGTCTGTCTGTTCCGGATTATCTGAAACGACTGGACCGATTTTAACGAGACTCACTGGGAGGTAGCTGATGCTTCAAGGAGTAACTTAGGTTACTTTTATCTATAAAAAATATTAGGGTTCCGCTTCATGAAGCATAAAACTAAATGTACGCAGGTGAAACCGCGGGGCACAGCTAGTAGATAATATTATTTTATCTATACATCTATACAGATAAATAAAATTGAAGTGTCTGTTTGTAATTCCAAAATAACAATATACGGATCAGTGAAGAATGAATCTGTAATTGACACTAAGATTATACTGTATAATCTTGTATTAATTTACTTAATGCTGTTGATTCATTGTAATAAATAAATAAAAAAATAAATAAATATAGTATGTAGAGTACAGATAAATATTATTTAAAATGCAATACCTTTACTCGGGCTTAAAATCTAGGGCAGTGAAAATCTAGTAACTTTGATAACAAATTGGATGAAACTGCCGGGATGCTTCCTATTAAGGGTTATATAGATCCTAATGCAATCACTGGATGCAATATTTTATGAAACAAAGTAAAACTGAAGCCGGGGATAAAAGATTGGAGAAGAAAATAGCATACAAACAGGGAGCCTACCATCATCTGTACATCTATTCAGATAAATAAAATTGAAGTGTCTGTTTGTAATTCCAAAATAAAAGCTTTTCACTAAATGAATATGAAAGTATACACGCTACTGACACTAAAAAACCAAGTTTTAAAATTTTTCGCTGTCTATCTGTCTGTTTGTTCTGGGTAATCTCAGAAACGGCTGGACATATTCTAACGGGACTTTCACTGGCAGGTAGATGATGTTTCAAGGAGTGTTTTAGGCTAATTTTATTTATAACAAAGTGGAAATAAGGATGAAACTAAATCTACGCGGGAGAAACCACGAAGCACAGCTAGTAGTAAATAATTATTAATTACAATAATATTCATATAACATTATTTTTATTCGCAGTTGACCTCTCACCACCACAGATCGCTAATTGATACCACTGAGCTATTTTAATGAATACTAGCTGTGCCCCGCAGTTTCACTCGCGTAGATTTTAATTTAATGCTTTCCCGCGGATCCCTGTTTTAAAAAATAGCCTAAGTTACTCCTTGTAACATTAGCTATCCATCAGTGAAAGTCCCGTTAAAATCCGTCCAGCCGTTTCGGAGACTACCCGGAACAAACAGACAGACAGACAGACAGACAGAGAAAAAATTAAATAATTGGTTTTTCTGTGTCAGTACCGTGTATACTTTCATATGTATTTAGTGAAAAGCTGTTATTTTCCAATTACAAACAGACACTTCAATTTTATTTATCTGTATAGATGTATAGATTATTGCTAGTACATTATAATTCCACTCATACTTTCCACCGTGGAGTAATAGCGACCTTACTTAAAGTAATTATTTGGCTGCGATCTATACACTAGGGTGTAGGGGAAAATAGGACAGCTGTTAAAATATGTGAGAGGGTATAATTTTAGGAAGCAAATGAAATTATTATGACAAAAATATCTTCTTCCATTTTTGAGTAATTGACGTTCAAAGTTGACCATATCAAGACCTTATTTTCGCATTACGCAGAGTCTTTCACGTGAAATCTAACTACGTTTTTATTTTTTTTTTCTCACTAATAAATCCTGAAATAATACCATAAAACCATTTTTCGAAACCATTAACCTTCCCCTTAATTTAAAAAGTTTAATTACCGCGTACGTAATGTAGGTAAACGCGGCCGCGTGTTCATTCAATCGCTTAAGGCCGCGAGCTCTTCGGCCCTTAGCAATCATAGCCTATAACTATGTTATCGTTGGAGCTAGATATTTTACGACTTCAACATAGTGATATATTCATAAAACCCTACAACTTCTAGAAGACAACTGTTCCTCTTTCTCTGACACCTGTATAATATTTTATTTGTTTCAGGTATGGGCGAATGATATTTTCTGGAATGGTAAATGTATATATTAAATGGCAATTTGATACTGCATGAAGATTTATGTTTAGAACTTACACGGCGATATATATTGTACATACGACTATACCGACTTAAGGAAAGAAAAAACGACTTATTTTGGCTTTGAAGAGCGCTAAATACTACGTGATATCTGTCGCAGTCGATTTTAGCTACTTAATACATAGTGCATTATTTCTCGCGGGTGCCCTAGTAAACATAATATTAGCTTACTGCAAGCAGTAAGGAATCTAGGAATAAGTCGTCTGAAATAACACACTCACACGGACACTCATCTGCGAGATTATAAGCGACAGTGAAATGTCAGTGAGGGATGTCATGTTTTTAAAAACTTCAAATTGTCAAATCGACATTGACTGTGAGTAACGGAAGTACGAGTATTTAAAAAAAAAACTTCCCTGTCAAGTGTGAGAGTTGTCAATCGCTTGAAGATTAGAAAAATGTCTGTAAGACACGTAAGTCAATGCCGGATTAGCCACGTAGCAAGAGTAGCAAATGCTAAGGGCCCCGCGAATTGGGGGGGCCTCACAATGCGTCAAATATCTTGCATGTCCCATTAGGCATGTAAGATATTTTACGTAGACGCTTAGGCTATGCATCACTCCCACCTGAAAATCTAAAGCAAACCAGGGGCCCCTTGGCCGAATATGCTACGGGGCCCGCGCTGGTTTAATCCGGCACTGATCTTTCTGACATTACGCCGGCGTCGCTTATAATCTCGTAGATGCGCGTGTCTTTGTGAGTATGTCATTTCGAAGGCTTTGTTGTTCCCAGATTCCATACTGATTTTGATAAGTTTATGTATATTGTGTCTTTGTGATTTGACTTAAGTCGTTTGCGTAATAGCCGACCAGTCAACTAAGCAACTCCTACGCGTACCCCTTCGGGAACCTTTGTAGGCGTGAAACAGTAATTAAAATACTGTCGCAATCCTTCACCTTTATATTTCAAGTCAAACATTGTCGCTAAAACACACGTTATTAATAACACAAACGGGTCTCAAGGTAATTTTTCGTGCACGCGACATCGCAAAATGTAAATTCTACATTACATCTGTGTATACATTATTCATTTTATTGTTGTCTGTCTGTGTACATTCAAGTAAGTAGAGTGCTTAGGTCTTAATGGGGTAGGTAATGTTTTTTTGTGTAAGAATATTTTTTAGTATTCGTGGAATTTATATAATACTAGCTGTGCCCCGCGGTTTCACCCGCGTAGATTTAGTTTCATCCTTATTGTCGCGGAACCCTAATATTTTTTATAAATAAAAGGAGCCTTGAAACATCAGCTACCTACCTGTGAAAGTCCCTTTAAAATCCGTCCAGCCGTTTCAGAGATAACCCGGAACAAACAGACAGACAGACATCAAGCAACCTTCCGAACCTGGCGGTAGCATGTTAATGTTAATTATCCCGTAAATTGTGTCATTCTGGCGATTTGAAAGTGCTTTATATAAAGTCTGACTTTGTCTTTGACTTTGACAGTTTTTTTTTTTAAATTGATTTTTCTATGTCAGTATCGTGTATATATTCATAATTATGTATTTAGTCAAAGGGTGTAATTTTGGGATTACAAACAGACACTTCAATCTTATTTATCTGAATAGAATGTATAGAATAGACTAGCTGTGCCCCGCGGTTTCAGCCGCGTAGATTTAGTTTCATCCTTATTGTCGCGGAACCCTAATATTTTTGATAATTAAAAGTAGCCTAAGTTACTTCTTGAAACATCAGCTACCTACCTGTGAAAGTCTCGTTAAAATCCGTCCAGCCGTTTCAGAGATTACCCGGAACAAACAGACAGACAGACAGACAGACAGAGAAAAATTTTAAAACTTGGTTTTTTTATGTCAGTAGCGTGTATACTTTCATATGCATTTAGTTAAAAGCTGTAATTTTTTAATCACAAACAGACACTTCAATTTTATTTATCTGTATAGATGTAATGAAATGAATGACATTTCATTAATGAATTTGCCGCGCTTCGCGTATTTATGTTATCTGTGGAAGATGGTAGAGGGCGCATCGAAGTGACGTGTGAACTATGGTTAAAATGGCGGAAGACGCTTAGATTATTTTGTGCATTTTATTGTTATAAAAACTTGTAGAGAAATAAACCGAAGGATACGATTGAGGAAGCGATAATAGTGAACTTTAAATGTCGTTTCTTTGTATTTTCAGGTGAGATATATAATATAATTGTCATAACTTACTAATTATTGTAATATTGTAAAGAAGTGTTAAATAAAACAAAACTTTGTATTTTCAGAGAAACAATTTGTAGTTTATATTGAAAATCCTCAATAATATATCTTATAAAACGACATTTTTGTTAACTAATAGAAGATGGACCGACTGCAATTTGAGTTTACAATGATAGCCTCAAAGGATGGCAAATCTAATGTACTAGCCATAACCTCAATATCTACAGAAGAAGGAAAATGTTATGTTTTACCCGAGGAGCTGAAGCCGGTGAGTCTTCATACAGATATTGTTAAAATGAACACTTTCACAAAAATAAAAAATAGCATAAAGAAAAGACACCAAAGTAGAAAAATTTGGATAAAATTGGATGCAAATCTAAAAAATACATATGTAGATGAGGAAGGTAATATGCAATTTCTAGATCAATATTTAGAGGAAATGAGCATAAAACAAACAAGAGACAAAGATGACAGTTTGCAACAAATCTTAGAACAATTAATAGAAACTACAACTAAGAAAGAAAGTCAACATAACTTAAAACATATTTCAGAAAAATTTATTATTGAAAAATTCACAAGTAAGAATCCTAATGCGATGCAATGGATAGAGATTTTTGAAAAAGAGTGTGTGCGCTTCAATATAACAAAAGATGAAACAAAAATAGATATATTGAGGTTATTTTTAGATAAACCTTGTTTGGATTGGTATAGCTCCATGATCATAAAACTAACAGTAAATTCTGAATGGAGTGAATGGAAAGACAAATTTTTAGAAACTTTTAAAAATCGAGGATGGGACATAGTCACATATGCTCTCGCATTTAAGTATAAAGAAGGACTATTAATTGATTATGCCATAAAAAAAGAACGGCTTATATTAGATATGAACAAATCTATAGATTACAAAACAATGATAGATCTTATTGCAACAGGTTTACCTGGATTTATCTTAAATAAGTTAAACAGGGACGAACTCAACGACACTACTGATTTGTTCAACGAGATAAGAAAATATGAAGGTATGATGTACAAGAAAAACTCAACTAACATAAAGAGTGGTTTTACATTTTATAATAAAAATAAAATGAATGAGAAGAAGCCATGTAAGACTTGTGAATCTTTGGACAAAGGAATTAGATATCATCCGGAGGAGTCATGTTGGTTTAAGAAAAATAAAAACGAACCTGAAAAGGTTCTTAAAACCAAAAATGTTAATAATAACTCCATCATTGAAGTAGACTTAAATACTGATAAAAAAAACTAGTAAGTACACCATTAATCAAAATTAAGCTTTTATTAGAAAATAAAGTAGAAGTGAGCGGCATCTATGATTCAGGCTCCCAGATCTCTTTAATAAATTCAAGATTGATAAAAGTAAAAGAAAAAAAAGATGATATGACTATAGCATACATGAAAACGGTTAATGGTGTGAAGAAGATGGATGGCTTGATAACAATAAAAATAAAAATATTTGATTTAGAAGAAGAGGTGGATGTATACATAGTAGAAAATGATGATTTTGAAGATTTCATAATCGGATTGGATATGATAAAGAAATTCAGATTAACCCAAAATGAAGATTTGCAGATAGAACAAAAGAAAATAACAAATAAAGTAGACAGGATGTCTAAAGATAACAGAAATGAAGATAAGAATATAAAAACATATACAGTAAATTTCAATGAACACATAGAAACAGAAGAATTTATAAGTATGACAGACCATTTAGATAATGAAAAGAAAATTGAGATAGAGAAAATTTTAAAGGAATATACAACAATTTTCGCTAAGGACAAGTATGATATAGGATCAGTTAGAGATTATGAAGCTCACATAGATTTACTAGTAAATAAATATTGTAGCAAAAGACCATATAGATGTACAATACAAGATAAATTAGAAATTGAAGAGCAAATATCCATGTTACTAAAGAATAATTTAATAGAAGAATCTTACAGCCCTTTCGCTGCTCCAGTGACATTGGCTTTTAAAAAAGGTGAAAATAGAAAATCCCGTTTATGTGTAGATTTCAGAGAACTGAACAAAATTGTTGTGCCACAAGCTCAACCTTTTCCATTAATAGATGATTTAATTATTAAAACTAGAAATTGCAAATATTTTACTACACTGGATATAAACTCAGCATTTTGGGCAATACCATTACGGGTGGAAGACAGAAGTAAAACAGGATTTGTCACACAAGATGGCCACTTCCAGTGGACCTGCCTCCCTTTTGGCTTGAAAACATCACCAGCAATTTTCCAGAGAATTTTAAGCAATATTCTAAGAAAACACAATCTTACAGGATACTCTGTAAACTATATTGATGATATTTTGATATACTCGTCTACCTTTGAAGAACACATAAGACACATAAGAAATGTATTAGAGGCAATAATTAAAGAAGGCTTTAGATTGAAGTTTAAGAAATGTACCTTTGCTTCCGACTCAGTAAAATACCTCGGCCATATAATTCAGAACAATTCAGTAAGACCACTAAAAGACAATTTGATTTCAATAAGGAATTTTCCAACTCCTAAGACGCAAAAGAACATCAGACAATTTTTGGGAAAAATAAACTTCTACCATGAATACATACCAAGAAGTGCAATTATCTTAGATCCATTACATAATTTATTAAGAAAAAACGAAAAGTTTGTATGGTCAGAGAAGTGTGAAGAATCATTTAACCAGATAAAAAGATATTTATGTTCTCAACCGGTCTTGGAAATATTCGACAAAGACTTACCAATCAAAATCTTTACCGATGCATCTTTGGAGGGCATTGGAGCAATATTAAAACAGACACAACTAGATGGTAAAGACAAACCGGTGGCATATTTTTCAAAAAAACTGAATGAACATCAAAAACGAAAAAAGGCTATATACTTAGAATGTCTTGCTATGAAAGAAGCCGTTAAATATTGGCAGCATTGGCTCCTTGGAAAACAATTCACTATTTACTCAGACCACAAACCTCTAGAGAACATGAACATTAAATGCAGGACAGATGAAGAATTGGGTGATCTCACATATTACCTATCTCAATATGACTTTACAGTAAAATATATACCTGGTAAAGAAAATGTTGAAGCAGACTGTTTGAGCCGAAATCCTGTATTAGAATCAGAAGATAACAGAGAGGAACTATTGAGGATAGTTAATTTAATACAAATAAAAGATATAGTTGAAGACCAAGAGAAAAATGAAACAATAAAAGAAAAAAAAGAAAATTTGATACACAAAAATAAAATATATTATAAAAAAATAAAGAAACAGGAAAAGATTATCCTCTCAGAAGAATTTAGTAAAAAACTTATAAAAAAGGTGCATGAAGATTTATACCATATTGGGATCAGACAATTGCAAAAGAAAATTAGTCCTATATATACAGCTATAAACCTAACAAAAAACATAATAAATATTTGTAGAACATGTGAAATATGCATAAAAAATAAATCAAGAGGTCAACAAAAAATTGGGTTAATGTCACAACTGGGACCAGCTACCAAACCATTTGAGATAATGTCAATGGATACTATTGGTGGCTTGGGAGGATCTAGGTCTACAAAGAAATACCTACATCTTTTAGTAGACCACTACACAAGATATGCATTTATTGCAACTTCTAAAACCCAGAATGCAAGTGACTTTATACATCTAATAAAGAAAGTACTGGAGACAGATGAGATTGGAATTATCCTGACAGATCAATACCCGGGCATTAATTCAAGAGAATTTAAGCAATATTTGCAAGAGAATAATATTAAACTAATTTTTACAGCTGTGAATACACCATTCTCGAACGGCTTGAATGAAAGATTAAATCAAACAATAGTAAACAAAATAAGGTGTAAAATTAATGAGAAAAACAATAAGAGAACATGGACAACACTAGCAAGAGAATGTATACAGAAATATAATGAAACAGAACACTGTGTTACAGGTTTTGCACCAAAATATTTACTGGATGGTACAAATGTTAATATTCTACCAAATGAATTTAAAACAATAGAAAAGGAAGACAAGTGGATTGCTGATAGAAGATTGGCACTAGAAAATACAATAAAATCCCATGAGTACAACAAGAAAATATTTGATAGAAATAGAAAAATGCAAGAGTTTAATGTAGGACAAAGTGTATATGTAGAAAATGGAAATAGATTAAATAGAAAGAAATTAGAAGAATTAAAAATAGGCCCTTTCAAGATAATAGAGAAAATATCGAATTCCATTTATAGGATTGATACAGGCAACAGAAAAACTGAATCAACATTATTTCACATAACAAAACTTCAACCTGTAGTAACAGAAGCTGAAAAAGATGAAGGAGAAGACACCGAACATGAAGATAACTTATAGGTACATTGTATAGATATATTACTTAGAATTTTCGCTCTTTGGGGGGGGGAGATGTAATGAAATGAATGACATTTCATTAATGAATTTGCCGCGCTTCGCGTATTTATGTTATCTGTGGAAGATGGTAGAGGGCGCATCGAAGTGACGTGTGAACTATGGTTAAAATGGCGGAAGACGCTTAGATTATTTTGTGCATTTTATTGTTATAAAAACTTGTAGAGAAATAAACCGAAGGATACGATTGAGGAAGCGATAATAGTGAACTTTAAATGTCGTTTCTTTGTATTTTCAGGTGAGATATATAATATAATTGTCATAACTTACTAATTATTGTAATATTGTAAAGAAGTGTTAAATAAAACAAAACTTTGTATTTTCAGAGAAACAATTTGTAGTTTATATTGAAAATCCTCAATAATATATCTTATATAGATATAGATAAGGGACACTTGGAACACTTATTGAACGTCATTTCTCTTACGCTAACTTTGGATAATTAATTTACCACCGTTTCCAAAAGTAAGCCTGTCAGGAGAAGAAACGGCGAAACAAACTACCCGGTTTTTTTTACATGTGTCCCTTCTTTATACATAGTTATAAAGGCAATAGGCTCGCCCCCTATTGTAAATGATTTATTCAGTTTCAGCCCTGGTAAGGCACTTATTAATGTCAAAGAATTTACCACCGGTTTGGAAACTAGCCTTCTGAGAAGAACCGGCAAGAAACTCAGCTGGCATCATGTACATTTCATTACATAGTAAACAATGATAATTACAAAAAAAAAGATATAAAATTATTCACAGTAGAGAAAATTTTAAAAACATGCAAAAATAATAGTTAAAAACGTAAATCAATATCAAATGACTTACATAGTAATATTTGCATGCCATGGGACTTAATAAATATTACATAGGACTTAAACATAACTAGCGAAACGTAGGTGTACTATAAGTACACCTCCGCTTAACTCTTTGGGGAACACAGGCGTGAATATATGCATGTCTGTTTGTATATACGCCCGTGATATAGAGCTTTCACTCTAAAATAATTTTAGTGTCAATGAAAAGTAAGTTTTTGACCTCGTGTTGCTCAGAGTGCCTAGTGCGAGCTTTCTTAAAATCGCTGTCAGAAGTGATCGCGTCGACGTAAACGCAGATTTGTATGGGCTCACAATAATGTCATCTTTAGGCCGACAAAAGCGCTGCTCCGATCACATATAAATCTTTATTTTTTTTTATTGCCGATAGGGAAACCTTCAAAAGGTCCCCGACCGCCCTGGGAGAGGCAGATCGGCTATGTGGGATTTTTACCGCACTACAACCCCCCGGTGGCCATCCTCAGTGCTCAGGGGGGACTCCGGGTACTCTGATAGATCGCACCAGTGTCCCCCCACACTTTTCCGGGGCACATCCCCGGGGCAGCCGTATCGCCGCCCCTGAAGACCTCGCTGTGCAAGGCAGCGCGAGCCACATCGCGCTGCCACCTTCCCGGGCCCGTAGCTCGGTGGTCAAAGCTCCCACTCAGCAGGCCCTCCGGCCCCCTTTTAGTCGCCTCTTACGTCAGGCAGGGGATACCATAGCCAAATTCTTAGACCCTGGCTATTGGGTGGACGGTCCGGGGCGTGCGTTGCCTCCGCCCCACCGTCGCTGTCGTCTCCGAGAGGGATCGGCTCACTCCCGATCCCGCTCGGAGGCCTCCTTCTGGGACATTACTGTCTCGCAGAAAGAGACTACGGCCCTCCATGCCTCTCTGTCTGCCAGCATAGCCGTCACTACGCGTGGCAGAGAGAGGTCCTGTCCGATCCTGGTGACCAGGATTCGCCGTTCCGAGCTCCACGCTGGGCACTGCGTGTGCTGTGCGGAATCCCGGTCACTGCCGCAATGGTGGCATTGCGTAGTCGGTTCCCCATATAAATCTGCGTTAACTTTGACGCGGTGACTTGTGATGGAGGCAGTGAAAAACTCGCACTAGGCACTCAGGTAACTATTCAAACCATCAGTCCATCAGTCCATCACGACTCGTAACCAGCTATTAAATATAATTATGTAAATAATAGTCCATTCCGTAATTGAATGGTGATTACTATACTTAGTTCCATTTGTACGTGGAAAAGTCGTTTTTAAATTATTTACGATGTAAATGTGGCTTGGTCGGAAAATTTTGTTGGTCGATTTTCACGGTATTGATCGCTTGAATTGTTTCACGTTACAATGTAAGTTTGTATGTATATACTAGCTACCGTATGTATGACGATTTTTTTCAGGTTTCAAGAGAACGAGAGAGGTTTAGCCGTTCTTGAGTTATAAGTAGTGTAACTAACACGACTTTCTTTTATATATATATATACTAGCTGTGCCCTGCGGTTTCACCCGCGTAGATTTAGTTTCATCCATATTGTCGCGGAACCCTAATATTTTTCATAACTAAAAGTAGCCTAAGTTACTCCTTGAAACATCAGCTACCTGCCAGTGAAAGTCCCGTTAAAGTCGGTCCAGCCGTTTCAGAGATTACCGTAACAAACAGACAGACACAGAGAAAAATTTTAAAACTTGGTTTTGAAGTGTCAGTAGCGTGTATACTTTCATATGCATTTAGTGAAAAGCTGTTATTTTGGATTTACAAACAGACACTTCAATTTTATTTATCTGTATAGATATAGATATAGATTAAGGAGGCAAATGTGTCAATAGCACGCGTATAGAGAAACCCGAATATTCAAATTTGGACATTTCCCAATGCACAAATGTCGATAAAAGTTAAGATAAAGTTATGACACGAAGTCTCATAAATATCTCATATATATCAAGGATTATTTAGTGATATACGATGTACGGAGTAATCGGACACCGCCGTCCCAGACAATTTCCGGCGCTCGCAGTGTATTGATTGAGAAATCTATATAATATTGGATGTATAAGAAAATGTTTGTAGAACGTTTGAACTGCTATATTTCAGTTACATGTTAGATGTCCATTGGAACTGTGTCCATGGGCTTACATTTCTCAAGTGATTTACAATGTTTTTTTTTTTAATTGTATAATATTTTTAAAAAGAGTAATTACTGAGTTTCTTGCCAGGTTCTTCTCAGTAAAAGCAACCTTCCGAACCTGGCGGTAGCATGTATAATCCTGTAAATTACTTAATGTCATTCTGACGATTTGAAAGTACTTTGTAAAAGTCTAATCGAATGAAGATATTTTTGACTTTGACTTTGATGAGCCATGACTTTGGGGTTTGCCTGCCTGCTACAATCCACGTAAGTTCGAATCCCATTTGCCTGCACCAACGAGTTTTCAAAAAACTTTCGTGCAGTGTTTTCACACCACGAGCTTTACGGTGAAGGAAAACTTCTAGAGGCATATGTCTGAGAATTAATTCAAAGACATATGTAAAGTGCCTGAGACGGCGATGGACTCACCCTCTGTCATGTTGGCACTTAATCATATTCGACGAAATGTGGGTGTTGTTGTAAAAACACCTTTGCTTACTCCTTTGAGGACCTTTTTGATATGGCGAGAGCATATTTATTAAGCTACTAGCTGTATCCCGCGGTTTCACTCCCGTAGACTTCATGGGTAGCCCGCTGAACCCTTATGTTTGTTTTGAATAGAAGTAGTTTAAGTTACTCCTTGTAACATTAGCAATCTGCCAGTGAAAGTCCTGTTAAAATCGAGCCAGCCATTTCGGAGATTAGCCTAAGAAATTATTAAAAAATTTGTTTTACTATTTTAGTACCGTGTATACTTTCATATGGATTTAGGGAAAAGCTGTTATTTTGGATATACAAATAGACACTTCAATTTTATTTATCTGTATAGATCTAAATGTATATTTATAGATGTGTAGATGTTATAGACTAGCGCTGTCTATTTATCGTTAATTCGAGTTAGTATATTTTAGTCCAAATAAAAAAAATATGTCAGAAAGAATTTTGATAGTTTTAATAAAAATACCGAGAGCGACACACAAGTGGGATCGAACCTAAGACCCCGTGTTCAGTGGGTAGTGTTTGCGACCGCTAGACCAGCGAGGCAATCGGTAAACATTTTACGGGCAATAAAACGCTGGCTGGAAGGTAGCTTCTCTTAAATTATTAAAACTGCTCTCAAAATCCTTCTCTCTCAGTTCATTTCAAATTGTGTTACTGCTATGTTTATTTGAAGGTTACACAGCCATTATTATTATTAAGCATTTTAGTCAGAAGATTATCTATATTATATCTATACAGATAAATAAAATTGAAGTGTCTGTTTGTAATTCCAAAATAACAGCTTTTCACTAAATGCATATGAAAGTATACACGCTACTAACACTAAAAAATCAAGTTTAATTTTTTTCTCTGTCTGTCTGTCTGTCTGTTTGTTCCGGGTAATCTCTGAAACGGCTGGATCGATTTTGACGGGACTTTCACTAGCAGGTAGCTGATGTTTCAAGGTGTAACTTAGGCTACTTTAATTTATTAAAAATTATCAGGGTTCCGCGGCATGAAGCATGAAACTAAATCTACGCGGGTGAAACCGCGGGGCACGGCTAGTATATATACATATATAAACTGAAGAGTTTGTTTCTGCTTTCAAACAATAGTAAAGTATATGCGGTACATACATAAAAAATCTATCTGTGTATCTGTCTGTCCGTCTGTTTATTCCAGCTAATCCCTAAAGCGACTGGACGGTGATTTAACAGGATTTTTATTTGGCAGATAGCTGATGTTACAAAAAGTAACTTTTATACATAGATCTTTTGAATTACATCTCAGAAATATGTCAGTTTCCTCACGATGTTTTCCTTCACCGTTGAGCACGTGGTGTGAAATCACTGCACATAAGTTTTTAGGAAAAACTCATTGGTACAGGCTTAGCTGGGATCCGCACTTGCGTCGCTTGCGTAGCAGGTGACTGTCCAAACCCCACGGCCACCGAATCTATATTCTACATATCGTTATAATATTTTAACATAGAAGCACATGCAAAGTCAGGAGGCAAGTTAGTTAAATTACAAGTGACGACTAACTTACGCAGTTGTTAAAATGCCTCAAGTCAGAATATGTTAATTTGAACAATGGGGGAAGTGAATGGAACTGGCTGGGTTCATGAATTATTTACATAGTTAAATGTTACCCGGATTTCAGACTGTAATCTCGCTGTAGGATTAATTTCTTATGACACGTTTCAAAACGAATATTCACTTTATTATTACCCGTTACTTTGTCCGTAAAATTTACTAAGTATCTCTTTTTTATTCCAAATCAACAACTTTTTACGAAATTAATCTATACATCTATGTATATACAGATAAATAAAATTGAAGTGTCTGTTTGTAATTCCAAAATTACAGCTTTTCACTAAATGCATATGAAAGTGTACAAGCTACTGACACTGAAAAATCAAGTTTTATATTTCTTCTCTGTCTGTCTTTCCATCTGTCTGTCTGTCTGTCTGTTTGTTCCGGGTAATCTCTGAAACGGCTGGACCGATTTTAACGGGACTTTCACTGGGTGGTAACTGATGTTTCAAGGAGTAACTTAGACTACTTTCATTTATTAAAATTATAAGGGTTCCGTGACATGAAGCATGAAACTTAATCTACGCGGGTGAAACCGCGGGGCACAGCTAGTACGTTATACGATTTAAAAAAAACAGTATTTGTCTATGTCATCATCATCTCCCTGGCCTTATCCCATACATTGTTGGGGTCGGCACTTGATTCAACCCGATGTGGCTGATCACCAGATTTTTATACGAAGCGACTGCCATCTGACCTTCGCAACCCCATTTAGGAGGAAAATCTGTAATCTGGGTTAAACCAGTTGTCAGATTATTTTTAGGCCTCCGACTGACCTGTAACGATTGCCAAAAATGTTAAATTGGCAACCGGGACCGACGGCTTAACGTGCTCTCCGAGGCACGGAGGGAACTCCCGCGGTCACCCATCCAACTACTGGCTAGCGTATGGTTGCTTAACTTCGCTGATCGAATCATATGCGCAATAGCAACTGTGCCACGAGCTCCTCTGAAACCTGCATATGTAAGAGAAATAATTCAAAGACGTATGTATAGTGTCTGATAAATAAAGGACTTAAAACCTACAAAATTACTATAGCTATATTCTCTCGAGGCACGGCGAAAGGTTAATCGCGATTGTTTCGATTGTTCAACTCGATACATCGATTGCAAGTCCGACTCGCTTGTAGTCCTCTCTGAATCTGCGAATACGTCATGGTTGACTCGATTGCTTTGATTCATCGAAACATCATATTTGCACATCGCTTATTCTCTGAGTCGCGTGAAGGATTCCCAGTGGTGATGTAATGCATAATGAGACTAACACTGGTTTATTTAATGTAAACAAACAAGTATATTTCATGCAAATCCACCCCTTCTTGTCGACTGAAAGTAATCACTCTGAAAATATAACAGCGGAGAGCTTACAAAGGAATTATGAAAACAGCTTGTATTATAATATAATGGTTTATACCAGAATAGCTTGCACCCTTATATTTGCCTCTTTGGTCTTAAGATTTCACACACAAACTTTCATCCCCTTTTTAATCCCCTTAAGGGTAGAATTTTGAAAAAAACCCGTCTTAGTAGATATTTACACCTTATAAAGAATACACCCTCCAAATTTTATGTCTCTAGGACCAGCGGCTTAGGCTGTGCAGCTATACTGATATATACGTCTGAATCTCAGGAACTACTGGTCTGATTTGAAAAATACTTTAATTGTTAGATAGCCCATTTATCGGGAAAGGCTATAAAGCTAATATCACCACGCTAAAACTAATCGCGGGTTAACGTTGGATTCAGATTAGTTAGATCAGATTGCAGTCGCTTCGTATAAAAATAGGTAGCCACATCGGGTTGAATCAAGTGCCGACCCCAAACAATATATGAGATAAGGCCAGGGAGATGATGATATGGTACACGAAGTACCAGGCGCACATAACGGACAAGGATTTAATAAGTTGATTGCGACTAACATGGAGCCACATCGGGTTGAATCAAGTGCCGACCCCAAATGCATGGGATAAGGCCAGGGAGATGATGATTTGGTACACGAAGTACCAGGCGCACATAACGGACAAGGAGTTAATAAGATGGTTGCGACTAACATGGAGCCACATCGGATTGAATCAAGTGCCCACCCCAACAATGTATGGGATAAGGCCAGGGATACGAAACCACATACATAATTATCGATTATTTTTAAGGTACGCCAACGGCCGAATGAATTTCATAAAGGTTACTCAACCGAGATATTCACTCGATTACGTCTACGTTACGGTAATAGAACATATTTTGAAGGTTCTAGAGCCGAGGTGGCCTTGAGGTTTGAGCAGTCGCCTGCTATGCAAGCGAAGCAAATTCGAATCCCAGCGGGTCCTGTACCAATGATTTTTCTAAAAAAAAACTTATGTACAGTGATTTCACATCACGTGCTTTACGGTGAAGGAAAACATCGTGAAAAAACCTGCATATGTCTGAGAAGTAATTCAAAGACGCATGTATAGTGCCTGAGACGGCGATGGACTCACCCTCTGTCACGTTGGTACTTAATCATTTTATAATTTTAGATTTTCTAGATTATATTTCTTTATACACTAGATTATACCGCAATTATTTGGGCATAATCAAGTATTTAAAAAACCCTCTTTGAGAGACTGTGATTGAAACTTGTATAAATTTCATTGCTCCATAATGCCCCAGTAAGCATCCAATAACCTCCAAACCCACAGCTAGTATTAAACAGCCAATATACGAAAGATGTTTGAACAATGTACCGCCCGGAGCGGTGGCAAACACTCCACATCTCGGATAATTGAAATATAAAAGAGATGTGTTATTAGGAGATTTGTGACGAGGCTTTGTTATCGTGTTAAAGGTCGCGTGAAAGCTCTACTGGGTGGAAAAATAATTATTCGTTACTAACTGTGCGTAGACTTAATCTCATTGGTGGCCCCGGGCTTAGAGCAGGCGCCTACTGTGCAAGCGAAGCAAATTCGGATCCCAGCGGGGCCTGTACCTATGAGTTTTTCTAAAAACTTATGTACAGCGATTTCACACGACGTGCTTTACGGTGAAGATAACATCGTGAGGAAACCTGCATATGTATGAGAAATAATTCAAAGACGTATGTATAGTGCCTGAGACGGCGATGGACTCACCCTCTGTCACGTTGGCACTTAATCACACTCGGTTAAATGTGAGTGTTGAAAATTACAACACCTCTGCCTACCCCTTCAGGGAATACAGGCGTACCCTTATGCTTTTTTTGAATAAAAGTAGACTAAGTTACTCCGTGTAATATGAGCTATTTCTCAGTGAAAGTCCCGTTGAAATCCGTTTCGGAGATTAGCCGAAGCAAACAGACAGACCGTGAAAATTTTCTTAAATTAGTTTTTTTATGTGAGTGCTGTTATAAACTTTATATTAATTTAGTGAAAAGCTATTAATTTGAGCTGTTAATTGTAATAATACGGCAATAAAATTCAACCTTTTAGTTTTATTAACCGACTTTAAAAAAGACGAGGTAATTAATTCAATTGTATGTTTTTGTAAATGTAACTCATGACATCTACACAGATAGATCTACACAGATACAATTGTAGTCTGTTTGTAATTTCAGATTAGCTTTTCACGAGATAAAAAACCAATCTAAAATATTTTTCTGTCTCTCGTTTGAAAAGCGTGGGCACAGCTAGTCCACAATAATTTTCTTCGCTGAATTGAATCAGAATTCTTGCCACAGTTACCGGTTGTAAGCAGTTGGAATATTTCATGTAATGTTTCAGGAAAGTCCCTGAAGCCGCAACATTATCAAATTTCCTGAAATTATTAATGAAGACAGGATTTAAATCGTTCCTATTCTTTGTTGCCAAAGAAATTTATGTGAATGTCACGTAAGCTTTTCGTGGTTGAGAGGGTTCCTCATAGAGAGGAATGTGGATGGTTACAAGGGGAGAGGAACACCTAAGAAACGATGGATGGATTGTGTGAAAGATGATATGGCTAAGGGAGTGAATACAGATATGACGGCTGATAGAGAGGAGTGTGGATGGTTACAAGGGGAGAGGAAGACCTAAGACACAATGGATAGATTGTGTGAAAGATGATATGGCTTAGGGAGTGAATACAGATATGACGGCTGATAGAGAGGAATGTGGATGGTTACAAGGGGAGAGGAAGACCTAAGAAACGAAAGGATCAATTGGGTGAAAGATGATATGGCTAAGGGAGTGAATACAGATATGACGGCTGATAGAGAGGAATGTGGATGGTTACAAGGGGAGAGGAAGACCTTAGAAACGATGGATGCATTGTGTGAAAGATGATATGGCTAAGGCAGTGAATACAGATATGACGGCTGATAGAGAGGAATGTGGATGGTTACAAGGGGAGAGGAAGACCTAAGAAACGATGGATGGATTGTGTGAAAGATGATATGGCTAAGGGAGTGAATACAGATATGACGGCTGATACAGAGGAATGTGGATGGTTACAAGGGGAGAGGAAGACCTAAGAAACGATGGATGGATTGTGTGGAAGATGATATGGCTAAAGGAATGAATACAGATATGAGGGCTGACACAGAGGAATGTGGATGGTTACAAGGGGAGAGGAAGACCTAAGAAACGATGGATGGATTGTGTGAAAGATGATATGGCTAAGGGAGTGAATACAGATATGACGGCTGATAGAGAGGAATGTGGATGGTTACAAGGGAGAAGAAGACCTAAGAAACGATGGATGGATTGGGTGAAAGATGATATGGCTAAGGGAGTGAATACAGATATGACGGCTGATAGAGAGGAATGTGGATGGTTACAAGGGGAGAGGAAGACCTAAGAAACGATGGATGGATTGTGTGAAAGATGATATGGCTAAGGGAGTGAATACAGATATGACGGCTGATAGAGAGGAATGGATGAGCAGAACGCATTGTGCCGACCTCAAATAACATGGGATAAGGACAGGGGGATGATGGTATGTGTATATGACACCGTAAAAGTATAATCCATCTCGCGAGATTGTGGACTCTTGAAAGATTGTAAACCGCAACATACTGCTTTCAATTTAACGTATTATTATTTGATAGATATAATCTATGGTATGTGGTAAATTCTCGACTTTCATAAGTGCCTTACCAGGGCCTAAACTGAAACTGAACTGAAAACTGAAACTGAATTTTTTCATCTATCGAAGTGAAACACAATTTCGACAGTTCATTATCTCAACGGTACAACTTTACGGTGACATATATAATTATATTTATTGATGACTAGCTGTGCCCCGCGGTTTCTCCCGCGTAAATTTAGTTTCATCTTTATTGTCGCGGTACCCTAATATTTTTAATAAATAAAAGTTCTCGTAAACTAAGTTACTCCTTGAAACATCGGAACAAACAAACAGACAGACAGAGCAAAATTTTAAAACCTTGGTTTTTTAGTGTCAGTAGCGTTGTATACTTTCATATGCATTTAGTGAAAAGCTGTTATTTTGGAATAACAAACAGACACTTCATTTTATTTATCTGTATAGAATACACTAAAAAAAGTGTGGGTGTACTTTAATTACACCTATACCTACTTCTTCTCCTACGTTATACATACATATGCTCACGCCTGTATTTCCCGAAGGTCACTTCTCATAATCTTAAGGACATCACGGAATATATAGAATTGTGGGGAGAGCGAGTGATCATGCTCATCCCCAGCAAAGGGAAGACCTTCCATTGAGGCGGGTGTCATGTCTGGGGAACACCGGCTCCAACTGTTCTAGTTGGACACTTGTATATATACTGCAATGCGCTTGAAAACTCTTCTGGCGCGATTTAGGTTCTCGTGTATTTGTACTCAATCTTCGCATTTGTTAGCGAGTAGCGCCATCTATGAGCGAGTGGAGAAACGCTGCTACAGAATAAATATTACATACAAGCTTTTTTCAATTACATTTTCATTTCAAAGGAAGGTATTTTTCAGACTGACATGGGTACGATTTAGACTTGATATGGCGAGCACGTAGCGGTTCGTAGCATTTCGTAGCAGGTCGTAGCGTCTACGAAATGCTACGAGAATGCTACGAGATACGGTCGTGCAATTGAAAATAGGTCGTATCTTAAAAGACAGATGATTGTTTTTCTAATGAACTTGAGATTCGTTCGAACCTTGATAATAATTGATGTTGTTTGAAATTTGCTATTCAGTCTGTTTATTTATAGTCTTATACAAAACATGTCAAAGTCAAAAATATCTTTATTCGATTAGATTTTATACAAAGCACTTTCAAATCGTCAGAATGACACAATTTACAGGATTATACATGCTACCGCCAGGTTCGGAAGGTTGCTTTTACTCAGAAGAACCTGGCAAGAAACTCAGTAATTACTCTTTTAAAGAATATTATACAATTTTAAAAATACAAAGTAAATCACTTGAGAAATGTAAGCCCATGGACACAGCTCCAATGCACAAATGTCAAAATACAAAGAAAATCGAAAAATAATAATCTATACAGATAAATAAAATTGAAGTGTCTGTTTGTAATTCCAAAATAACAAGCATATAATGAAAATATATACGATACTGACATAAAAAAAACCAATTTTTAAAATATTTCTCTTTCTGTCTGTCTGTCTGTCTGTCCGTCTGTCTGTCTGTCTGTTTGTTCCGGGTAATCTCCGAAACGGCTGGACCGATTTTAAAAGGGACTTTCACTGGCAGGTAGCTGATGTTTCAAGGAGTAACTTAGGCTACTTTTATTTATTAAAAATATTAGGGTTTGGCGACAATAAGGATGAAACTAAATCTACGCGGGTGACACCGCGGGGCACAGCTAGTAACAATTAAAAAATGATTCATGGTTCAAACAAGCCGTGGTGGCCGAAAGTTCAACTCCAGTGGTCTGCACCAAAAAGAGTCTTTTAAAACTTAAGTGGAGTGATTTCACACGCGCTTTACGGTGAGGGAAAAATCATGAGGAATTCGTATGTTTTTTTAAATATTTTCTTTGAATTAAAATCTTATATATAAGAATGAATCCCTATTTCCCTTGGTCACGGCATCACGCCTAAACGGCTGGATGGATTTTAACGGGACTTTCACTGGTAGATAGCCGATGTTTCAAGGAGTGTTTTAGACAAATTTTATTTAAAAAATCAGCATGAAACCAAATTCTACGCGAGTGAAACCGCGGGGCACAGCAAGTCCTTTATAATTTCAATCTTAACAACCCTCTTCTTGGATGCTACATTTTACATTGCAACATAAAATCCAGAGATTTTCTCCAAATCCCGCCCTACTCCGGGATCTATACAATTCCCCGCATTTTCATCCAACTTTCATCCCCTATTTTATCCCCTTGGGGGTAGAATTAATCAAAATCCTTTCTTAGCGGATGCCTACGTCATAACATGTACCTGCATGCCAAATTTCAGCCCGATCCGTCCAGTGGTTTGGGCTGTGCGTTGATAGATCACTATGTCAGTCAGTCAGTCACCTTTGAGTTATATATATATTTAGATGACTGTAGATATTTTCTCATAATTTAAGGTTAAACTAACTAGCTGAGCCCTACATCGATCCATACATGCATACATACCTACAGCACCTATAGCTATATCTATACAGATATATAAATTGAAGTGTCTGTTTGTAATTCCAAAATAACAGCTTTTCACTAAATGCATATGAGAGAATATACGTTACTGAAATAAAAAATATAAAAAAATCTGTCTGTCTGTTTGTTCCGGCTAATTTCCGAAAAGGCTGGACCGATTTTAAGGTTATATGTATTTCAAAAAAAAAAATGTTCCGTCAAATAAAGCTACCTATGAGTCTACGAAAGTATTGATAAAGATAAAGGTTTTCTGTGCCCCAAGTACAGATTTTAACGTTACATTGACGATATCGCCTGCGTATTGTCCTCATGTTGTATGGGAACGTTCAAAGCGCCCCAAGCGGCGAGTGTAGGAAGTTTTACATCTCCATACAAAAGCGCAAAACGCAAGGTCAAGCGACGATGTTCCAACGTGTCAAAACCTTGCGGCACTGGTCCGTATTTAACCAACTTTATAGTTATGGAGTGTATACATGCAAGTTCTAAATGCCTGGGGCCTATTTTACCCTTTTACCCTTAAAGTACTTCAACAGATCATTTATAGAAGACTAGCTGTGCCCCGCGGTTTCACCCGCGAAGAATTAGTTTCATCCTTATGGTCGCGGCAACCTAATATTTTTAATAAATAAAAGGTAGCCTATGTCCTTTCAGAGGGTCTAAAGATTGTCTGTGCCAAATTTCATCAATATCGGTTGAGAGGTTTAACCGGGAAAGCGTAACAGACAGACAGAGTTACTTTCGCATTTATAATATTAGTAGGGATACATTGGGCCGAACGATAACGATTCTGGTGTCTGGTGACCTCATTAGGACCTACCCTGTTTAACATAACGCGAACCGTGTTTTACTGTGTGTATATAATGTTTTACAACAAAAAAAAACAGATAGACTAATGGCAAGAAAGCTTAAAAAAAATTTTTTATTAGACTTTCAAATCCTCAGAATGACATAATTATACAAGATTGTACACGCTACCACCAGGTTCGGAAGGTTGCTTTCCCCATGGCTAGCCCTTTCATTTGATATCTATACTTATATTGTGCGGACAAAATGACTACTCCGCCATCTTGGATGAAAGCGTGTGTACCAAATTTCAGCTCAATAGGTATAATAACTGATTTAAAATTCAGTTGCAAGAATCCACCCGGACATACATACATGATAAGAGCCGTGGGGTTTTAAGAGTCACCTGCTACGCAAGCGACGCAAGTTCGCATCCCAGCGGGGCCTGTACAAATAAGTTTTTCTAAAAACTTGGTGATTTCACACCACGTGCTCTACGGTCAAGGAAACATCGTGATGAATGCTATATATGTCTGAGGAGTAATTCAAAGACGTATGTAAGAACCTAAGATAGACTCGCCATCTGTCACTAGCACTAAATCATCCTGTGTGAAAAATGGGTGTTGTTATAACAACACCTCTGCCTACCCCTTCGGGGAATACAGGCGTGAGCATATGTGTGTCTGTATTTCGTTGAATAGAGTAGGCCCCTGATTCCTTACTGCGCCATCATCATGAATTTAAGAGTAATGAGACTCTTGTCGTTGGTTGTAACCGATGCAACTCTTTCCATGAGTCTCTGTCCAGTGCCTCTTCGACCTCCTTATACGACATGACAGACACCTTTTCTGTAATTTGTCTCATAACCTTGGTCTTCCTCTTCCTCTCTTGCCTTCTACCTTCCCTTCTCTTATGTGTCAATGAAGCTGTCATGTCGCACGAGGTGGCCAATCATCTTCCCCCTTCTATTTTGGATTGTTCTCGATAGTACCCTGTTTTCCTTAGCTATTTTGAGTATTACGGCTTGGTAGCTTATATTTATACTGTGTTGTCACGTTGATCTTCAGTAAACGTCTTGTTTGTGACGTAACGCAATGCTTACAGACCTAAACAAACAAACCCAGTTGATTATATCATATGCGTAAAAATGGCTTAGCTCGAAATAATGATGTCACATTGAGGGCTTACGCTCGTATTGTAGCGGTTTTAAACTTGTTTGCAATTTTAACGAAGTTTGCAAAGCTGTTATTTAAATGCTGTTTCGAAAATGCACTAAATGGTCTTATAATATCAAATAAAAATTAATCAACATAAGGGACACTTGGAACACTCATTGAACGTCATTTCTCTTACGCTAACTTAGGTTAATTTTCTACCGTTTCCAAATGTAAGCCTGTCAGGAGAAGAAACGGCGAAACAAACTCCCCGATTTTTTTTACATGTGTCCCTTCTATATACATAGGGTTGTTTAAGTACATTTTAATGGAAGAGTGAGCAACTCATTGCCATGTTTGGCTATCATCAATATACTCAGTTACACTATAATATGCTTTTGATTGGTTGCCTTAAAACTTAATAATGGTAGTTCACACATTTTTTATGGTAGTTTATTGATAAGGCGTATACTTTTCCCCACAATAGAGTTACCAGTTTTGTGCAGGGACACGGAGTTTATCTCTCTTGCGTGTATTTATATTGTGCATATCACTATTTTTTCATAAAACTATCAATATTATTTATGTATGTAACATAAAATTTCAAAAATGTATTGACAAGCCAAACTAACTTTTATTAGGGCTATCTATCTCTTATTTCCACGAAACAACCTGGAGTCTTGATTAATGCCTAACGAAAATGAAAAATATTTATTCAGTTTAGGCCCTAGTAAGGCACTTATGAATGTCGAAAATTTACCACCGGTTCGGAAACTAGCCTTCTGAGAAGAACCGGCAAGAAACTCAGCTGGCATCATGTACATTTCATCGATACAATATAAATCATAAGAAATCATCATACGAAAATCAAATTTGATGTAAGGTATAAATATTCACAATAGTGACAATTGTATTAGCATAAAATCGTAATAGGCTCGCCCCTGTCAAACATCGCCACCGAAACACCTGACAAAATCTGAGTACTTAATGCGAACTTTCTTACTGCCGCCGTCACAAATGATCGCGTCGACGTAAACGCAGATTTGTATGGGCTCACAATAGTGTCATCTTTAGGCCCACAGAGGCGCTGTTCCGATCCTATACAAATCTCCGTTTACGTCGACGCGGTGACTTTTGACGGCGGCTGTGAAAAACTCGCACTAGGCCCTCTGAGTGTACTTTAATGTACACCTCTGCCGATACCTTCGGGGAGTACAGACGTGAGCATATGTAGGTATGTATGGCTTTTCAAACCAGCCAGTTTCTCTATAAACACAGTTTTTTTTAAATGACTTGGAAATCAAATTAACTGAAAATGAAAATGAAAATGAAAAATATTTATTCAGTTTAGGCCCTGGTAAGGCACTTATGAAAGTCGAGAATTTACCACCGGTTCGGAAACTAGCTTTCTGAGAAGAACCGGCAAGAAACTCAGCCAGGCATCATGTACATATCATCGAAACAATATTAATCATATGAAATCATCATACAAAATAAAATTTGATAACAGGTATAAATATTCACAATAGTGACAAATTGTATTAGCATGCAGGTCAGTATAAAACAAAATCAAAGAGAAAAAAAAATAACAATACCAGATAGATTTACAAGTGTTTCCATACCATGTATTTGCCAGGAGCTACTTGTGCAGATGCAGTGCAGAACTATTAGTCAAGTAGCTAAGAAGAAAATGTTTATAGAATTTTATTTCATACAATACAGAGCAGTCCTGCCAACGTCATCTAGGTTATTAAAAGCCACGACCAGATGTCTCAGTCCAGTCTCACTTTCACACTAGACTTCAGGACATCTCATTAAAGTTTACAGACGTCGTGCTAACTACTTTTGACGGTCGCTAAGTAATATAATGTTTAATCTTGTTCGGATATTTTCACACAGCGTCTTCGAGTCCCAAACTACATACATCTATACAGATAAATAAAATTGAAGTGTCTGTTTGTAATTCCAAAATAACGGCTTTTCACTAAATGCATATGAAAGTATACACGCTACTGACACAAAAAAACAATTTTTAAAAATTTTCTCTTTCTTTCTGTCTGTCTGTTTGCTCCGGGTAATCTCTGAAATAGCTGGACCGATTTTAACGGGACTTTAACTGGCAGGTAGCTGATTTTCCAAGGAGTAACTAAGGCTACTTTTAATTTTAAAAAAACTTAAGGGATTTTTTTTTAATGTCAGTATTTAGTGAAAAGCGTGTTATTTTGGAATTACAAACAGACACTTCAATTTTATTTATCTGTATAGTTGTATAGATATAAATAATTGTCACAATTTACCTCTAAAATAATTGTCTGTCTGTCCCCAATTCATTTGAAGCATTGAAAGGGGATAGCAAACGAAAATACTGGAAGGTTCGTACTTGAAACATAATTTATTACACTTACCGACTTCAATTCACTCGGATTTTTAATCTGTAAAAGCTTTTTGCTTCTCACGGCTTTCAATGTAAGACAAATTGACTTTGAAATACTAGACATTTCTTGTTCGTCATCACGTTCAATTTAGTGAACACGCAATATACTTTAATCTATACATCTATACAGATAAATAAAATTGAAGTGTCTGTTTGTAATTCCAAAATAACAGCTTTTCACTAAATGCATATGAAAGTATACACACTACTGACACTGAAATACCAAGTTTTAAATTTTTTCTCTGTCTGTCTGTCTGTCTGTTTGTTCCGGGTAATCTCTGATACGGGTAGACGAATTTTGACTTTCACTCGTAGGTTGGCTGATGTTTCAAGGAGTAACTTAGGCTACTTTTATTTTTTAGAAAATATATTGAGGTTTCGTGACATAAAGTATGAAACTAAATCTACGCGGGTGAAACCGCGAGGCACCGCTAGTCAAAGTCAAAGTCAAAGTCAAAAATATCTTTATTATATTAGACTTTATACAAAGCACTTTCAATCTATACTATATATATAACTTTCAGTCTATAACTAAAGCTGACGAATTGGGTATTTTCACAATGCATGATACCTGTACGATATCGCCTGATAGTTTGATACATATGCTCACGTCTGTATTCCCCGAAGGGGTAGGCAGAGGTGTTGTAATAACAACACCCACATTTCACACAAGATGATTAAGTGCCAACATGACAGAGGGTGAGTCTATCGCCGCCCCAGGCACTATAAATACATCTTTGAGTTACTTCTCAGACATATGAAGGTTTCCTCGCGATGTTTTCCTTCACCGTAAAGCACATTTTGGTTCAGGCCCCGCTGGGATTCCAACTTGCGTCGGCCACCACGGCTCTTGAATCTTCAATCTTATCATATCTTATACCTTTAAACGAACAGTTATTGTATAAATAGAATATGGATCTCGGGAACGGCTCCAACGATTTTCATGAAATTTTGTATGTTTTGGGGGGTATATTTAGGGGGTTTTGGGGCAAAAAAATTATCTAGCTAGGTTTCACTTTCAGAAAACAACGTTTTGACCATGTTTTCATGCACTGAAAAACTCATAAAATATCAATACAATACGACAGTAAATTTCGCCGACAACTGTCAAGTTATGATAGCTCAGAGGTGAGGCTGTCAGCTTACGAGGTGATAACGAAAAATCGAGTACCCCGGTTCGAGACTAACGTTCACCGGTTCGATTTTTTTCTTTTGGTTCCTTTTTTTTCTTCTAGCTTTTTTGAGAAAACGTCAAGATTTTTTCTTTTGTGGGAAAATGTTTAGTTTTTAGTGAGAAAAAGAAACCGAGCACAGCTCGGTCAACCAGGTACTTCTATTTAAAGAAGAAGTTATTTCTGGATATCCTTACGACATGTTTAAGTTAACTATTTATGAGTGAACGACCCTCCCAGCCCTTGTATAAGAGGCTTATATTCCTCTTAGTCCAACCAAAATCCGTTAATATAAGCCCGTTTCCCTAATAAAACAGAATAACTAATGGCGAGAGCGTGTCATCTATTTATATACACCCATACCGAAAAGTGACGTGTCTGTTTGTACATACATGCATATGCTCACGCCTGTATTCCCCGAAGGGGTAGGCAGAGGTGTTGTAATAACAACACCTACATTTTACCGAAGATGAAATGATGGTGAGTCTATCGCTGTCTCAGGCACTATACATACGTCTTTGAATTACTTCTCAGACATATGCAGGTTTCCTCACGATGTTTTCCTTCACCGTAAAGCACGTGGTGTGAAATCACTGTACATAAGTTTTTAGAAAAACTCATTGGTACAGGCCCCGCTGGGATTGGAACTCGCGTCGCTTGCGTAGCAGGTGACTGCTCTAACCCCAAGGCCACCACGGCTCTGTGTCTGTTTGTAATTCCTGACTAACAGATTTTCACAAAATGGAGGAAGTATGTATTTTTCTTAATTTCTCTGTGTGTCGGTCCGACTGGCCAATCTCTGTAAAAGCTGGACCGATTTTAACGTGACTTCCACTGGCAGATAGCTGATGCTACTTGGTGTACCTTAGGTTACATTTATTTAAAAAAATATCTACAAAGCCATCGATGACATTAAGTATATGCGGGTGAAACTGGGCACAGTTATTTTATAATGTTCACTGTGTGCTCTTAAGGCAGTATTTTAAGAATTCATATGACACTTTTGTGAGAGCCATGATAGCTGAGTGTTTGTGTAGTCTGCTACCAGTGTTGCCAACTCAGATTTTGAAAAAAGCGTAGACGGGGATTGAAGAATACGTAGAATTAGTCTAAATAGGCTACGAAAAATTTGTAGATGAAGCTGGTATTTTTAGTTTAGGTTTCATCAGTTAGGTCGCGAAAACCTCTTGTTAGTTGGGTATCAATAGGAAATAACTAACACAAAGAAAAACAAATAACAGTAACTATTTACTATCTTGTTAGGCGAACTGCCTATTAGTATATAGCAATACTAGCGGACATCACTCGATTTCATCCGCCTAGTTCCCGTTACAGTGGGAGTACGGGCATAGAATATAGCCGTTAGCAAATATATTACTCGCTGATGATGTAGCTATCCATTGCCGAAAGAATTTTCAAGATCAGTCAAGTAGTTTCGAAGCCTATTCAATGCAAACAAACAATTCTTTCCTCTTTTCAGTGTAGGTACTAAAACTCTCATACTTATACTTAGCGTCGCAAGATACACTAACCACAAGACTGGCAGTGTCTTGTTCGATAACAGAACTTGTTCGATAGCCGAAGGTCTTCAAATAAATGCCTCATACATTAATGGAGCGACCTTTGGGCGATGATAGGTAAGTCTTTGTCTTGAAAGTAATAGCTACGCTTTGTTTTCGCCTTCAAACCATTATTCACGACATCAAGGCATTAAAACTGATGAGAGATTGACAAAGTTGATATATAAGTTACGTTTATTAACAGAACTAAGCATTATCTATACTAACATAATAAAGAGGAAAGATTTGATTTGATTTTTGTTCGTTTGTTTGCATTGAATAGGCTCCGAAACTACTTGACCGATCTTGAAAATTATTTCAGCAATGGATAGCTACATCATCAGCGAGTAACATAGGCTATATTTTATCCCGGTACTCTCACAGCAACGGGAACTACGCGGGTGAAACCACGTAACGTCTGCTATGTTTTCATTAATTCAGTTTCCGTTTGCTATTACAGCCATTTAGGCTAATTAGGTTCAAAAATGCTATCAGGCGACTGTGACCGCGGTTCCAATTCTTATATGGCTGGCATTCTCGTCATACTTGTGAACAGGTGCTGCTTGTGGGGGCTGGTCATCTCAAGCTCCACAATTATACGTAGTACTTTACAATTATACTTTTAGTTTTTTTTATCGACTTTTGTGCACTTAAATTTTATTTATCTGTATAGATGTATAGATAAACCTTCCTCTTCAATCAATCTATCTTTTAATAAAAAATGCACCAAAATCCGTTGCGTAGTTTTAAAGATTTAAGCATACATACGGACAGAAAAAGCGACTTTGTTTTATATTATGTAGTGAAGACATGTATCCTAATGTCGACCCAAAGTGATGTTTCTTTGGAAACACGTTAAGTCAAAACATAAAAGGGCAGTTAATTAAAAGGAAAATTTAATTCCCTTAAAATGCAGGGCATATTTACAAACCTTTTAATCACTAATTACCTACCGTATTTCCAAAAGGGAAGGATCATTACGGATTTTTCCGTACTTTTGCGAAAACATGATTTGCGAAATTTTTCCTTAATTACACCCTGTCTTTGTCTTGCAGATTTTAATTTCGTCTCGAGGGTTTAAATACGAATAAAAACCGACGAAGTCCGAGTTGGACTCGCGCTCAAAGGGCTCCGTACCATCTATGTACAGATACAGATAAAATAATTTAAGTGTTTGTTTGTAATTCCACAATAACAACATTTCACTACATGCATATGAAAATATATACGGTACTGACATGGCAAACTTTTGTGCATTCACGCCACGTGTTGTACGGTAAAGGAAAACATAGTGAGGAAACCTGCATATGTCTGAGAAGTATTAAAGACTACGTTAGTGGCTGAATCGGCGATAGACTCACCATCTGTCACGTTGGCACTTAATCATCTTCGGTGATAATGTATGCAGAGGTACCTCTGCAATACAGGTGTGTGCATAATATGTATTTAATTAAAGAAAATATTTTGAAAGTCGATGATTCACCAAGATGGCAACAGGTGCTGCTTGTGGGGGCTGTTCATCTCAAGCTACGCATTTAGATATAAGTACAACTACTAGACTCTTCTTTATCGTATTTGTATCGACATTTGTGCATTGGAACTGTGTCCATGGGCTTACATTTCTCAAGTGATTTATTTTGTTTTTGTTAAACTTTATAATAATTTTTGAAAAGAGTAAATTACTGAGTTTCTTGCCAGGTTCTTCTCAGTAAAAGCAACCTTCCGAACCTGGTGGTAGCATGTATAATCCTGTAAATTGTGTCATTCTGACGATTTGAAAGTACTTTGTAAAAAGTCAAATCGAATAAAGATATATTTTGATAAACATTTTATCCCAGTTTGTCTAAACGCTCAATATTTTTATCCTAAGGACATTATAAATCAAAAGGCGTGTTGCGAGACGATAGCTCTTTGTTATAACAAGATATTTTGTCGCAATTTATTCCGTCTTCTTTAATAATCGACACACGATACGAATTCCCGATACCTGCTATCATTTGCTCCTGTATTCCCCGAAGGGGTAGGCAGAGGTGTCGTAATAACAACACACATTTTTCACCGAAGATGATTGAGTGCCAACGTGATACACGGCGAGTCCTTCCCTGTCTCAGGCACTAGGCATACGTCTTTAACCTTTCAGACATATGCAAGTTTCCTCACGATGTTTTCCTTCACCGTAAAGCACGTGGTGTAAAATCACTGTACATAAGTTTTTAGAAAAACTGTTGGTACAGGCCCCGCTGGGATTTGAACTTGCTTCGCTGGCGTAGTAGTCGACTGCTCAAGCCCCACGAACACCACGGCTCCTACTATTATTGTTTTTATACCTGCCTCGTTATATAGAGGCCCCGGGTTCGATTTCTGGGTAGGGTCAAAAATAGTTGGTGGGTTTTTCTGTCAAGAAATTCACAATAAAATGCCCGGAGTTTGGATGTTGGCGGTGTTTACACCCACAGCGCAGTAGTAATTTTAGTAAAGACTAGCTGTGCCCCGCAGATTCACCCTAATCCTAATGTACTTTTTTTAAATCAAATTTATAAAAAGCAGCATATGTAACTCATTGTATCATCAGCTATCTGTCAGTGAAAGTCCCGTTAAAGTCGGTCCCACCGTTTCAGAGATTACCCGGGACAAACAGACAGATTTTTTATGTCAGTACCGTATTTACTTGCATTTAGTGAAAAGCGGTTGTTTAGGAATTACATCTGTATATATGTATGGATTAGTCTCTCTCTGCCTGTCTGTATGGCACGACACGAATAAAATACAAGCACAGTTACCCCACTATTGTCTCCGAGCGCTTATAACTCGTGACGGGACCTGTGGGAACAAGTTACCTCTAAATAATATAAAGTCTTTCTAACTAGACCATTTAATATGAAATATGGTTTTAACCTACTTCAGCTAAGTGCAGTACCGTAGTAACTTTATTATAAGTACCTCATTAAGTTTCTAGCGATAGAAAGGAAAGTTTCAATAGGTGGGAGTTCAATAATAGAGTTTTGTGGTTGTTTAAAACTAGTTTTGTTTCGGGATACGCTTGTGATATTAATTGAAAACTATGACATTTCACTGATTCATTTTAGAACTAGCTACGGGTCGCTCACTTCCCTCTATAATGGTTGAGGAGGGCGATGGCTGGCATTCTCGTCATCGCCCTCCTCAACCATTATAGAGGGAAGTGAGCGACCCGTCTCGAAAGGGCTAAGTGCTTATGTTATCGGGCCTAAATTTGTGCTTGGCACTTTACGACTGTCAAACCTACGTCAAGAGCAATTTAGAATGAAACTCGCCTTAGGGGTATATTTTCACGCCACATTAAATAAAATTGTCGTCCCTAGTGAAACCTTATTTTAAACAATTAGCACGGAATTTTGTTTCAAATCCATTATAATACATTCATACATCTATACTATCTATATCTATACATATGAATACAATTGAAGTGTCTGTTTGTAATTCCAAAATAACAGCTTTTCACTAAATGCATAATGAAAGTATACACGGCAATGAAATACAAAAACCTATTTTTTATTTTTTTCTCTGCCTGTCTGTTTGTCTGGCGGTCTGTTTGTTCCGGGTAATCTCCGAAACGGCAGGACCGATTTTAACGGGACTTTCACTGGTATACAGCTATTGATAAAGGTAGTAACTTAGCTACTTTAATTTTAAAAATAAATTAGGGCTCCGCAGACCACCTATGTAACTAACTCTACGCGGATAAAACCGAGGTGCACAGTTAGTACAAAATAAAACACACGAGAAATATAAGCCCATGGACATCCTATGCAAACAATATCGATAAAGTGAAAAACATTCACTTGACAAGCTAACTAAAAGGTTCCACGCAGGGGCTGGGTCATTGATCCGGATATTGCAGTCACCGTTAGGGCGTGAACACCCTTTAGTACAAAGCATGAGTAGACCATGACTAAAACTATGTCCTAAAACTATGGCTGGTATTCTCGTACTTGTGAACGGGTGCCGCATGTCACTTTTGCTTCTACGCATTTAGATGTGAGTAGAATGATTACACTTTATTTTATTTTAGGTATATTAATCGTGATATTTCTCATGTGATTTATTTTGTACTAGCTGTGCCCCGAGGTTTCACCCGCGTAGATTTAGTTTCATCCTTATTGTCGCGGAACCCTAATATTTTTATTAAATAAAAGTAACCTAAGTTACTCCTTGAAACATCAGCTACCTATCAGTGAAAGTCCCGTTAAAATCCGTCCAGCCGTTTCAGAGATTTTTCGGAACAAACAGACAGACAGACAGAGAAAAAAAAAATTAAAACTTGGTTTTTTAGTGTCAGTATCGTGTATACTTTCATATACATTTAGTGAAAAGCTGTAATTTTGAAATTACAAACAGACACTTCAATTTTATTTATCTGTATAGATTAGTACATACCGCTGGGATTTGAACTTGCTTCGTTTGCGTAGCAGATGACTACATAAACCACTCAGCCTTCACGGATCTTAATCATTGCACTACGTTATCAGTATTCTAAAATCTTCCTTTACGATAGCCGGATATAACTCAACCCGCATAATGGTGAGGGCATCAATCAGACGCAGGCCTAAAGTCAACCTATATCTCTCTGACATAAGGTCCTTTATTGTATAACAAAGGGGAGCGTCGTAACTGACATATCTGTTCTAAAGAGCTATGGATCTTGAGAAATGATGGCGGATTTGTTGAGAAAAATATGTTATGCTAAAGCTGTCAATTTTTTCTTATGAAAGAACTCTGAAATCTTGTTATTTGTCACTTGGAATTTAAGTAATAACTAGCTGCGTTATTATAATGAACTAGCGGACATTGTTCCCGTGGGATTACGGGGATAAAACATAGCCTATATTAATCAGTGACACGAGTAATGTAGCATTCAAATGGTGAAAGATTTTTTATAATCGGTCCAGAACTTTTTGCTAATTCGTGACAAACATACTGACATACAATTTTTTCCTCTTTCTAATCTAAGTAAAGATTTTTTTTTTAACATACAATGGAAATGAGAACCTCCTCTTTTATTTGAAGTCGGCTAACAAGCTTTCGTGTTCTCCTCAGTAAAACATTTCATTTCATACCCGTGCTGTGATTGTACGGAATAAATAACTAGTCCGCCATCTTGGATGATCCGCCATATTGGAATTAGAATGACGTCAAATAGCTAAGTAAGCGTTCATACCAAATTTCAGCTGGGTTAATTAGTGATCTCTCCTACCGAATTTCGGTTACGGCGGTTAATCTCAACGGGGATTAGTCATGTGCGCAGGAGATATTATAGTGCACAAGTGTGTGCGCAAACACAGGTGCACTCTTTATTCCCTTACTCTCATAGTCCGATGGGAGGCAATCCGACACGACTGGAGAGAGATCAGGCGTAGGAACCAACGGCTTAACGTGCTTTCCGAGGCACGGGGGTGGCCAACTTCCAAACTCCGGTAATTTTTATTGTTAATTTCTTGACAGAAAAACCCAATATCTGTTAATGCCCGACCCGACCCGGGAATCGAACCCGGGACCTCGTGGTCGGCAGGCGAACCTACTAACCACTAGACCAACGAGGCAGCTAATTAGTAATACTAAACTAAATGATAGACAGAGGCGTGCATTGCATGTAGGCAGATAAGCAGAAGTCACAATTTGAGATGACTGAACACACTACACTACACTCGTGTCGTGTATGTGTTCGTGTGTGTGTCTTTACCAAAACGTATGTACCTACGCCGGGTCACATAGGTATGTACTTAATCTGCCTACCTACCTACTTATTGTTTATGGCTACCCCTCTGAAAACCCAATGCACGTCCCTGATGATAGTGAGATAGTAGAAGCGTTTTAGATGTGGTGCTGGCGAAGGATGGAGAAAATTAAGTGGACAGAAAGAGTAACAAATGACTCAACATTGTGAAGGAAAACAGAGTACTATGGAGAACAATCCAAAATCGAAGGGGAAAGATGATCTAAATCGATTCCTATAATGGATGACATGATTGGCTAATCTAAGAAATCTATTCACGAAGTTTGGGCTTAATTTATCTTTTGCTCGCAATTATGTTCGCGTAAAAATCGCAAAAAGTCATGAAAATTGAAATTATTATGGCATTTATTTTAGGCTTTGGTAAGGATCTTTTGAATCTAGCTTTCTTAAGGTTGTATATTGCAATGAGAATATTATAAAAAATAACAACAGTGAAAATTGTATCAACATGAAAATGTAAAAATAATAATTAAAAAAAGTAAAAACAACACCAAATTGAGTCATGTATAAATAAATTCCATCTCATGCGACATGACAGCTTCTTTAAAACATAATAGAAGAAAAGGTAGAAGGGAAGAGGGGAAGAAGACCAAGGTTATACATGAGACAAGTTACAGAAAAGGTGTCTGTCATGACGTATAAGGAGGTCAAAGAGGCACTGGACAGAGACTAATGGAAAGAGTTGCATCGGTTACACCGACAAGAGTCTCATTACTCTTAAATGTATGATGATGAAACTAAATGAAAGTACCATTTTTTATGTCTGGTATATACGCTCACGTCTGTATTCCCCAAAGGGGTAGGCAGAGTAATTGTAATAAGAACACTAACATTTCACCGAAGATGATAATCGATGATCAGTAAGTACCAACGTGACAGATGGTGAGTCGCCGTCTCAGGCACTATACATACGTCGTTCCTACTCAGACTCGCAGGTTTCCTCACGGTGTTTCCCTTCAACGTAAAACACGTGTGAAATTACTGCACTTGATGTTTTGTATTTTACATATATACATATGCTCACGCCTGTATTCCCCGCAGAGGTGTTGTAATTTTCAACATCCACATTTCACCGAATATGATTAATTAAGTGCCAAAGTGACAGAGGTGAGTCCATCGCCGTCTCAGGCACTATACATACGTCTTTGAATGATTTGTCAGTCATATACAGGTTTCCTCACGATGTTTTCCTTCACCGTAAAGCACGTGGTGTGAAAATCACTGTACATAAGTTTTTAGAAAAACTCATAGGTACAGGCCCCGCTGGGATTCTAACTTGCGTAGCAGGCGACTCCTCTAACCCCGAGGCCACCGCGGCTCTTATTGTATTATGTAAAAAAAAATGAGTGAATGATTTGAGTCCATTCAGCAGAGGGGTCGAAAGATGCTATAATAATAGTTTAAAAAAACTAAAAAAACACGCTTTCATATTTTTATGAACTCTGAAATATCCAACTAAAAATCAGAAAATAAAATTTAATAAATTTGGATAAAGAATATTGTAAATTAGAAATGAATGTACATTTTTGTAAAAAAGCGTGGGGTGCATAGTGTTAATAATTATAAACATTTTATTGACAGATAATGAGTAGAAGAATCATCACTTTGATAATATAATATCTTAAAAAGCGCATTGAATACACCCCACGCTTTTTTACAAAAATGTACATTCATTTCTAATTTACAATATTCTTTATCCAAATTTATTAAATTTTATTTTCTGATTTTTAGTAGGATTTTTTATGAAAGCGTGTTTTTTTAGTTTTTTTAAACTATTATTTATTTTTCATTTTTTAGTTAATTTTTTTAAACTATATATTATTTAGTTCGATTGGCTAACTATCAACCGCCCTCAATACCACAAACCGCCCGCACTAGCTCTATCTCTCTTACTCGCATGCAAAGGATGCGGAAAGAAATTAATTAATCCTGGCGAATCTAATTAGGATAATCGGATGCTTCGATCGGATTATTGCATTGTCATCGACTTTTGACAGGTGTGCAAAGTTTGAATTAAATCTGATCGTACAAAGTGGGACAAAATCGAGCTCAAAGGGGTCGGTTACATACATACATACATACATACATACATACATACAGGTGAAGCTAATAAAAGCGTGTTAAAAATCGCTCATCTTTTGTTTTCACTTCAAAATTTGTTATCTCCCAGGTTCAATGCAAAGCACGTTCATTTGGGCTTAGTACCTACCAGAATTCAACACTTGTTTGAAGAAGACCTTTTGAATTAATTTGTAAAATGTTCACAGTACTTGAATATTAGTACAATACTAGCTGTGCCCTGAGGTTTCACCCGCGTAGAGTTAATATCATGTGCGTCCCGCGGAACCCTAAAGTTATTTTTTAAATAAAAGTAGCCTATGTTACTCCTTGAAACATCAGCTACCTGCCAATGTTAAAATCGGTCCAGCCGTTTCGGAGATTACCCAGAACAAACAGACAGACAGACAGACAGACAGAGAAAAATGTTATGGCTTGGTTTTTTAGTGTCAGTATCGTGTATACTTTCAGATGCATTTAGTGAAAAACTGTTATTATAGATTTACAAACAGACACTTCAATTTTATTTATCTGTATAGATATAGATTTTTTTAGGGCGTATGTACTTAAGCTGTGCTCATGCCTACCTAGGCACCGAAGGTAGCAGATAGAAGTGTACACTGAGAGGTTCATAATACACCCACATTACACCAGTTATGTTCAAGTCTCATGTAATAGAGCGCGAGCCTATTGCCATTAACCGGCCACTAATCCAGACTGCGGGCTGTTACTGGGGAATTACAAATGGAAATATCAATTAACATTTTACCCAAACCAGGGATGAAGCCAGCATCAAAGCAAATGAAGGTGCTTTGCAGACCTCTAGACCTACGACGCTGTCACTCTAATCCCAGAAACACATACATATGCTCACGCTTGTATTCCCCGAAGGGGTAGGCAGAGGTGTTGTAATAACAACACTCACTTTTCACAAAAGATGATTAAATGACAACGGCAGGCTGCGTTCATCGTCGTCTCAGGCACTATACATACGTCTTTGAATCACTCCTCACACGCGCCTTTGAATTACTTCTCAGATATATGCAGGTTTCCTCACAATGTTTTCCTTCACCGTAAAGCACGTTGTGAAATCACTGCACAAAGTTTCTAGAAAAACTCATTGGTACAGACCCCGCTGGGATTCAAACTTGCATGTCGTAGCAGGCGACTGCTCAAACCCTAAGGCCACCACTGACTTAGAATTGTATATGTATACTAGCTGTACCCCGCGGTTTCACCTGCGTATAGTTAGTTTCATAGGTTTCCCGCGGAACCCTTATGCTTTTCTCTAAATAAAAGTAACAATAGCAATCTGCCAGTGAAACTCCCGTTAAAATCGGAATCCAGCGAATCCAGCCGTTTAGGAGATTACCCGGAACAAACGGACAAACAGAGAAATTTAAGAATATTTATGTCAGTAGCGTGTATACTTCATTCACATTTACTGAAAAACTGTTATTTTGGAATTACAAACAGACACTTCAATTTTATTTGTCTGTACTTTTGTAGTAGATATGAATAACGGCCACCACTGACTTAGAATTCTGTATGTATAGGAGTACGTATGTATGTTTTTGGATAAGTCAGGTCAATCAGTCCCTAAAATAGCCCATTTGAATAACGGAGTGAGTAACCCTCGTGTTGATCGTAAATCATTTTGAATAATGATTAATGATCCCAATATTTTTAGCAATATGTGAAGGGTCAGTCATTACTCTTAAATAACATACAATGTTCCTACCATCATCGGTTTAAGCAGAGCGTATTAAGAACTTCTGAGCTTTGATGTTTCATTTTGGTATCGTAAAAAAAACGTAAAAGCTAAGAAGTTATTAATACGCGTTTCTTAAACGATTGCCATGTTCTAAAGAGGAAGTATTATATATCATACAGCATACATCTATGTTTATATAACACTAGCTGTGCCCCGCGGTTTCACCCGCGTATATTTATTTTCATCCTTATGGTCGTGGAAACCTAATATTTTTAATAAATAAAAGGTACCTTTCTCAGGGTCTAAAGATTTGTCTGTGCCAAATTTCATCAAAATCGGTTGAGAGGTTTAAGCGGGAAAGCGTGACAGCAAACAGAGTTACTTTCGCATTTATAATATTAGTAGGGATGTATACACATAAATAAAAATTAAAGTGTTTGTTTGTAAATTCAAATTAACAGTTTTCCACTCTCACTTTCAAATGAAAGTATTTAAGATACTTAATTTTAAAAAATATGCCTTGATGTCATTCTGCTCAGGATATATTTTATACAGTGGTATATGACGTGTGAAAATCAGCATCTGTCAAATAACACGAGGACTTAATAAGCCTGCTTATATACGTTATGTGACAGCTTCAATGTTTTACGTACGTCGCAAGGCGACGCTATTCGTACAATCACGTATGCTTTGTGAGTTACGAAAACTGGACGAGGTGTTTTTCTTCTTTACTAATACAATATCTGAGTTCTGAGTTCGAAGTTCGATCCTTGAGCTGTACATATGTATGTGAGTATGTATGCTATGATGTATCAGCGTTTCTCCACTTGCTAACAATTGCAAAGTTTGAGTATAAATACACGAGAACTTAAATCGCGCAATAAGAGTTTACGAGCATTGCAGTATATATACAAGTGTCCAACTAGAGCAGTAGTCACCGGTGTTCCCCAGACATGACACCCGCCTCAATGGAAGATCTTGTCTTTGCTGGGGATGACACTGATCACTCACTCTCCACACAGTATATATACAAGTGTCCAACTAGAACAGTTGGAGCCGGTGTTCCCCAGACATGACACCCGCCTCAATGGAAGATCTTGTCTTTGCTGGGGATGACACTGATCACTCGCTCTCCACACAGTATATATACAAGTGTCCAACTAGAACAGTTGGAGCCGGTGTTCCCCAGACATGACACCCGCCTCAATGGAAGATCTTGTTTATGCTGGGGATGACACTGATCACTCGCTCTCTACACAGTATATATACAAGTGTCCAACTAGAACAGTTGGAGCCGGTGTTCCCCAGACATGACACCCGCCTCAATGGAAGATCTTGTCTTTGCTGGGGATGACACTGATCACTCGCTCTCCACACAGTATATATACAAGTGTCCAACTAGAACAGTTGGAGCCGGTGTTCCCCAGACATGACACCCGCCTCAATGGAAGATCTTGTCTTTGCTGGGGATGACACTGATCACTCGCTCTCCACACAGTATATATACAAGTGTCCAACTGGAACAGTTGGAGCCGATGTTCCCCAGACATGACACCCGCCTCAATGGAAGATCTTGTTTATGCTGGGGATGACACTGATCACTCGCTCTCTACACAGTATATATACAAGTGTCCAACTAGAACAGTTGGAGCCGGTGTTCCCCAGACATGACACCCGCCTCAATGGCAGATCTTGTCTTTGCTGGGGATGACACTGTTCACTCGCTCGTTTGTCATTTACTGTCGTGAATCAAGCGAAACGGCTTAGTGCGCACATTACTGTAATTACAACTGAACTTATATGTATTGAATTTAATTACAGCTGAAATAGCTATCTGCGAGTTAAAGTCCCTTTCAAGTCGGTCTTCAATTTCAATTTCATATGCATTTAGTGAAGAGCTGTTAATTTGCAAATGGACACAGATGTGAATATATGAATAAATATGGAAGATCCATTAACTCTTTTTAGCATCAGTGATCCCTCGTGCCGACATATGGTCACGTCGCAAGCTCCCATATCGGAGACTATCCGGGAATATTTGTTAAATATTAAACGCACCAGCGGATTGTAAAGGGGAATTCCAATTGAAATACAGATTGCCTGTGACACGTGACCTATATTTTCTCATCCAAGGGTTGCGAATAGGGTTACACTCCGTACGAGAGCCGTAGTGGCCGTGGGATTTGAGCAGTCGCCTGCTACGCTAGCAACGCACCTATGAGTTTTTTTATAAAAACTTATGTATAGCGATTTCACGTCATGTGCTTTACGGTGAAGGAAAACATCGTTAGAAAACCTGCATAAGTCTGAGAAGTAATTCAAACCCGTATGTATAGTGCCTGAGACGGTGATAGACTCTCCATCTGTCACGTTGGCACTTATTCATCTTCGGTGAAAAATGGGTGTTGGTGTTTGCAACTCCTCTGCCTACCTCTTCTTGGAATACAGGCGTGAGTATAATTATGTGTATTTATACAATGTCTGGGCTTAGGTACAAAAGGGTGAAGTAAGTAGGACATAGTAATTATTTTAGTCTACACATTGTGTTATTAAGGCTAATTACACCAATGTAAATGTTTACATAGGTTGTATTACATTATCTGAGTAACAAATTGCATTATTGGCTCGCGTGTACATTAGCGACCAATAACGGGGGTGGTGGGTTAAGCAATGATGGGAATTCAGGTAATTGTTTACCCGACTGCGTGTTGTAAAGGAGGGTACGAATTAAAAACCGGTCAAGAGCGAGTCTAGAATTACTAATACTGATTTTATTCTGTTTTTTAGTATTTGTTGTTATAGCGGTAACAGAAATACATTATTTGTGTAAATTAAACTCTCAAACTGTCACGGAACATGAGATACAGCGTGGTAACAGACGGACAGACAGACATACGAGCAGCGGAGTCTTAGTAATAGAAATATGTTAAGCCTAAAGCAGTGATTCTGCACTCGCTACATAGATGGCGCTACTCGCTAACAAATGCAAAGATTGAGTACGAATACAGGAGAACCTAAATCGCGCAATTATAGTTTTCGAGCGCATTGCAGTATATATACAAGTTGCCAATTAGAGCAGTAGTCAACGGTGTTTCGCAGACATGACACCCGTCTCAATGGAAGATCTTGTTTTTGCTGGGGATGACACTGATCACTCGCTCTCCACACAGTATACATACAAGTGTCCAACTAGAACAGTCGTCACCGGTGTTCCCCAGACATGACACCCGCCTCATTGGAAGATCTTGTCTTTGCTGGGGATGACACTGATCACTCGCTCTCCACACAGTATATATACAAGTGTCCAACTAGAACAGTTGGAGCCGGTGTTCCCCAGACATGACACCCGCCTCAATGGAAGATCTTGTCTTTGCTTGGGATGACACTGATCACTCGCTCTCCACACAGTATATATACAAGTGTCCAACTAGAACAGTTGGAGCCGGTGTTCCCCAGACATGACACCCGCCTCAATGGAAGATCTTGTCTTTACTGGGGATGACATTGGTCACTCGCTCTCCACACAGTATATATACAAGTGTCCAACTAGAACAGTAGGAGCCGGTGTTCCCCAGACATGACACCCGCCTCAATGGAAGATCTTATCTTTGCTGGAAATGACACTGATCACTCGCTCTACACACAGTATATATACAAGTGTCCAACTAGAATAGTTGGGGCCGGTGTTCCCCAGACATGACACCCGCCTCAATGGAAGATCTTGTCTTTGCTGGTATGACACTGATCACTCGCAATCCACACAGGACCTTGAGTTTCACGCAGACAAATCGGGTTATTGCTAGAGATAACTCAAGTTCCCTTCAACTTTTAAAGTCGGTTTTACTTAACTCGTGTTATAATGTGGTTGAACACACGGTTTGGAGTTAATTCAATTAAGTTAACAACGAAATTAATTAACAAGTTTTCTCAACTTATTATCAAAGGGTTTGCAGGAAGTGTTTTCCACTTAACCCCAGAATAAGATGTGTATGAATAGCATACATACATACATATATATGCTAACGTCTGTACTCCCCGAAGGGGTAGGCAGAGGTGTTGTCACAACAAGGCACACTCTTCACACAAGATGATTAAGTACCAACGTGACAGATGGTGAGTCTAGCGCCTGTTCTTTTACACTAGTGTAATAACGAGGAAAGATTTGATTGTTTGTTTGCATTGAATACTCTGAATGCTCCGAAACTACTTGACCGATCTTAAAAATTCTTTCAGCAATGGATAGCTACATCATCAGCAAGTAAAATAGGCTATATTTTATCCCCGTACTCCCAGGGGAACGGGAACTATGTGGGTAAAACCGCGTGACGTCCGCTTTTTCATAAACACTGAATACAACAATGCAAGTTGCAATCAACTTGAAACTAATAACAAGCAACGATGCTATAACTTTGAAGTAATATGATATCAGGGATTTTCCCCCTATAAAAGGAACCCTAATAAGATATAAAAACTGGAACACACCCCGAGGGTGTTGTAACTCGCAGTTTCATAGAAAAACGCGTGTTGTACCAGCAGGGACGTATCTCTAGTATAAACGAGTTTGCCTGTATATACACTTGAGATCAAGTAATTTGGGTCACCAAAAACTTGTCTTAAATTTGGAATATTTCAAGTGCTAGAGAGCTTTTAAGATGATACAATGCTCACGTCTGTATTCAGAAGTGTTTTAATAACAACACCCACTTTTCACACAAAATGATTAAGTGCCAACGTGACATATGGTGAGTCTTTCGCCGTTGGCACTATACATACGTCTTTGAATTACTTTTCAAACATATGCATTTTTCCTCATGATGTTTTTTTCCTTTACCATAAAGCACATGGTTTGAAATCACTGATAGTACAATTTTAGAAAAACTCATTGGTATTGGCCCCGCTGGGCTTAGAACTTGCGTCGCTTGCATAGCAGGTGACTGCTCGAACCTACGTTTCCACTTTTATGCGTGTAGATAGTTTGTTATAAAACTATATAATAAGATTAGCGAACGTCACGCAGTTTCAACCGCGTAGTTCCCGTTCCCATGGGAATACAGGGATACAATATAGCCTATATTACTCGCTGATGATGTAGCTAGCCATTTCTGAAAGAATTTTCAAGATCAGCCTAGTACTTTTTGAACCAATTAATTACAAACATACTTACATACAAGTGTTACATACAGGGGTCTAGGCACCGAATATGATTTTGTCCCATTCAGCGTCGGGACTCTTGGTCCGTGGGGTCCTAGCGCCATTAGGCTTTCTAAAGAAATCACAAAAAGGTTAGTCCACATCACAGGAGACCGAAGACCTGGCAGCTACCTCGGACAAAGAATTAGTCTAGCCATCCAAAGGGGGAATGCTACCAGTATCTTCGAAACCTTGCCTAAAGGGACTCTCTTTAATAATATACTAGCTGTGCCCCGCGGTTTCACCCGCGTACATTTAGTTTCATGCTTCACGTCGCGAAACCCTAATATTTTATAAATAAAAGTAGCCTAAGTTACTTCTTGAAACATCAGCTACCTGCCAGTGAAAGTCCAGTTAAAATCGGTCCAGCCGTTTCAGAGATTACCCGGAACAAACAGACAGACAGACAGACAGACGGACAGACAGACAGACAGAGAAAAAAAATTAAACTTATTTTTTTAGTGTCAGTAGCGTGTATACTTTCATATGCATTTAGTGAAAAGCTGTTATTTTGGAATTACAAACAGACACTTCAATTTTATTTATCTGTATAGATTTTATTTGTATGGTTTTAATGTTAGTACTATATTTTTTAATCGATTATAATGTAACCTCTTTATAATTTAGATTTATTTTATAGTAAAGATATATAGTTTAAAAGGTGGTCATAATTTCTTGCTCTTAAGTGTAATTCATGGGTCATTCCAAGCATACTGGTATGTATTTGGCTTTCCATTGACCTTTATACTGAGAAAAAAATGCTGATTTTATGACTAAGAAAAGTTGTTCAAGACTTAACGAGACGCGTAAAGGGAATTTTAAGTTGACTTGGAGTTTTTGTGGGGATATTTATACTCACCAAATGTTTTTATAAAGAATATTATATATCTTATGTAACATTCTGTGCTTATTATATTTATCAACTAGCTGTGCCCCGCGGTTTTCTCCGCGTAGAGTTCACTGAAAATGAAAATGAAAAATGAAAATGAAAATGATTTATTCAGTTTAGGCCCTGGTAAGGCACTTATGAATGTCGAGGAATTTACCACCGGTTCGGAAACTAGCCTTCATGGGTGATCCGCGGCACTCTAATGTTTTTTTTCTAAATAAAAGTAGTCTAAGTTATTCCTTGTAACATTATGACACATGTGTAATATGAACAAACAGACAGACAGACGGACAGACAGACAGAGAAAGAATAAAAAAAACCTTTTTTTCAGTCAGTACTGTATATACTTTCATATGCATATAGTGAAAAGCTGTTATTTTGGAATTACAAACGGACACTGCAATTTTATTTATCTGTATATATATAGAAAAACTCATTGGTACAGGCGCCGCTGGGATTGGAACTCGCGTCGCTTGCGTAGCAGGCGACTGTTCTAACCCCGAGGCCACCACGGCTCTTGTTTCAAATACATTTACTGAAAAGCTGTTATTTTGGAATTACAAACAGACACTTCAATTTTATTTATCTGTATAGATATAGATTAAACTAGCTGTGCCCCGCGGTTTCACCCGCGTAGATTTTAATTTCATGGTTGCCCGCGGATACCTAATGTTTTTTTAAAAATCTAAGTAGCCTAAGTTACTCCGTGTAACATTAGCTTTCCGTCTGTGAAAGTCCCGTTTAAATCCATCCAGCCGTTTCGGAGATTACCCGGAACAAACAGACAGACAGAGAAAAATTAAAAAAACTGTTTTTTTACTGTCAGTAGCGTGTATACTTTCATATGCATTTAGTGAAAAGCTGTTATTTTGGAATTACAAACAGACACTTCAATTTTATAAATCTGTATATAGATTAAATTACGATACATACAACGAGTGAACTCACGCGTCATAACCTTATATTACTACACAAACACAGGGAGTAATTAAGATTTTAATGTCACATTCCATGTTAAGGCGTTATTAACATTTAGTAGCGTCAAAACGGGTTATCAAATTAATGGTATACACTTACGCTAATTGACTTTTATTGACATTTATGTTGATTCATATTTTATTGCTTAAGAAATTACTATAGGATTTTAGTGACGGGTCGCTCACTTCCCTCTATAATGGTTGAGGAGGGCGATGGCTGGCATTCTCGTCATACTTGTGAACAGGTGCTGCTTGTGGGGGCTGGTCATCTCAAGCTACGCATTTAGATATAAATAGAACTACTAGACTTTTCTTTATGTTAATTTTTATCGACATTTGTACATTGGAACTGTGTCCATGGGCTTACATTTCTCAAATGTTTTATTTTGTTTTTTTTTTATATTGTATAATATTTTTGAAAAGAGTAATTACTGAGTTTCTGGCCAGGTTCTTCTCAGTAAAAGCAACCTTCCGAACCTGGCGGTAGCATGTATAATCCTGTAAATTGTGTCATTCTGACGATTTGAAAGTGCTTTGTATAAAGTCTAATCGAATAAAGATATTTTTGACTTTGACTTTGACTTAATATTACTAGCTGACCCGACAGACGTTGCCCTGTCTTAGTTATGAGAATGCAGCACGTATTCTGTCAATTCTATGTCAAACGTCATAAGGTTATATCATAAAGTTTTTATTGTCCAAAGCGCTAAGGTTAGATTTAAAGTATTCTTAAATTTTCAAATTTTACACGCAATTTAATTTTTTTTCCATAAGAACCATCTCTTGACAATAACGAACACAACAAGAAAATTATTATCGAAATCGGTCCAGCCGTTCACCGGTGATGTCGTGACCAAGGGAAATGGAGATTCGTTTTTGTATATAAGACTAGCTGAGCCCCGCGGTTTCACCCACGTAGATTTAGTTTCATCTTTATTGTCACGGAACCCAAATATTTTTAATAAATAAAAGTAGCCTAAGTTACTCCTTGAAACATCAGCTACCTGTCAGTGAAAGTCCCGTTAAAATCGGTCCAGCCGTTTCAGGGATTACCCGGAATAAATAGATAGACGGAGGAAAATTTTAAAACTTGGTTTTTCAGTGTCTGTAGCGTGTACACTTTCATATGCATTTAGTGAATAGCTGTAACTTTGGAATTACAAACAGACACTTCAATTTTATTTATCTAATAATAATAATAATAAACGTTTATTGATTTCAATAAGCAGCAACAAAACAAATAAAACTCATACAAAAAAAATATACAAAAAGAATACACAAATGAAATAAGTAGTGTCATTATGGTGCAAAGTGGTTCGCACCAGTACATCTCAACTATACCCGCAGACCTAACTGGAGTCCAGTTCAATCTAGCGGAGCTGATTTTCAGTGTGACCCACTGAAATATATCTCTATAGATAATGTATGCTCACGCCTGTATTCCCCGAAGGGGTAGGCAGAGGTGTTGTAATAAAAACACACACTTGTCACCGAAGATGGTTAAGTGCCAACGTGACGAAGTCCATCGCCGTCTCAGGCACTATACATAAGTCTTTGAATTACTTCTTATGAAGTAACTCTTTTCAGTACAAACTATATCACAAAGAAATTATAAAACAATTACAGATAGAAGCTCTATTTCGATCGAAGAGGAGCTCGTGGCACTGTTGCTATTGCGCATATCATTCGATCAGCGAAGTTAAGCAACCATACGCCTAGCCAGTAGTTGTATGGGTGACCGCCCGAGTTCCCTCCGTGCCTCGGAGAGCACGTTAAGCCGTCGGTCCCGGTTGCCAATTTAACATCTTTGGCAATCGTTACAGGTCAGTCAGAGGCCTCAAAATAATCTGACAACTGGTTTAACCCAGATCACAGATTTTCCTCCTAAATGGGGTTGCGAAGGTCAGATGGCAGTCGCTTCGTATAAAAATCAGGTGATCAGTCACATCGGGTTGAATTAAGTGCCGACCCCAACAATGTATGGGATAAGGCCAGGGAGATGATGATATGGTACACGAAGTACCAGGCGCACATAACGGACAAGGAGTTAATAAGTTGATTGCGACTAACATGGAGCCACATCGGGTTGAATCAAGTGCCGACCCCAACAATGTATGGCATAAGGCCAGGGAGATGATGATATGGTACACGAAGTACCAGGCGCACATAACGGACAAGGAGTTAATAAGTTGATTGCGACTAACATGGAGCCACATCGGATTGAATCAAGTGCCGACCCCAACAATGTATGGGATAAGGCCAGGGAGATGATGATATGGTACACGAAGTACCAGGCGCACATAACGGACAAGGAGTTAATAAGTTGATTGCGACTAACATGGAGCCACATCGGATTGAATCAAGTGCCGACCCCAACAATGTATGGGATAAGGCCAGGGAGATGATTATATGGTACACGAAGTACCAGGCGCACATAACGGACAAGGAGTTAATAAGTTGATTGCGACTAACATGGAGCCATATCGGGTTGAATCGAGTGCCAACCCCGACAATTTATGGGATAAGGCTAGGGAGATGATGATATGGTACACGAAGTACCAGCCGCACATAACGGACAAGGAGTTAATAAGTTGATTGCGACTAACATGGAGCCACATCGGATTGAATCAAGTGCCGACCCCAACAATGTATGGGATAAGGCCAGGGAGATGATGATATGGTACACGAAGTACCAGGCGCACATAACGGACAAGGAGTTAATAAGTTGATTGCGACTAACATGGAGCCACATCGGGTTGAATCAAGTGCCGACCCCAACAATGTATGGGATAAGGCCAGGGAGATGATGAGATAGAAGCACTATTGAAACAACTACACCTTGTCTGACCCGATAATCGAATCAAGGACCTCGTGCTAAGCAGCGTTCTGCGACCACTAGACCACCGAGACAATCTGAATAATTATAGGTATAATTATAATTACGAGAGCTTTACAAAACACCTCATTTCAAACGTTAATTACGTGGAATTTAATTAAGTTAAAATATTCTGCTTGATGTTAAGATAATGCCTTTTACGAAGTCGGATAATCGAGTTATAAGTATTACTAGCTGTGGCCGCGGTTTCGCACGCGTAGTTTTCATTTCATGGGATTCCCGCGGAACCCCTATGGTTTTTTAAAAATAAAAGTAGCCTAAGTTACGCCTTGTTACATTAGCTATCTGCCAGTGAAATTACCGTTTAAATCGGTCCAGCAGTTTCGGAGATTACCCGGAACAAACAGAAAGATTGTCCGTGTCGTATATACTTTCACTAGCTGCGCCCCGCGGTTTCACCCGCGTAGATTTAGTTTCTTCCTTATTGTCGCGGAACCCTAATATTTTTAATAAATAAAAGTAGCCTAAGTTACTCCTTGAAACATCAGCTACCTACCAGTGAAAGTCCCGTTAAAATCCGTCCAGCCGTTTCAGAGATTACCCGGAACAAACAGACAGACAGACAGAGAAAAATTTTAAAACTTGGTTTTTTAGTGTCAGTATCGTATATACTTTCATGTACATTTAGTGAAAAGCTGTTATTTTGGAATTACAAACAGACACTTCAATTTGATTTATCTGTATAGATTTTTCCAGCTTAAATTAGAATTCCGTATTACAAATTCGATTAAGAAATGTCTGAGTGACAGGTCGAGGGGGGGGGGGGATTAATGAGGCAAGGGGGAAGAGTAGCGAAATATCTTGGGCGAAGTTATACCTGCGGCTTAAACTTAAATTATGCTTAATCTAATCTTAATCTCCTGCCTTTTCGGTATGAAAAATACTAGCCTAATTTATAGTACACTATATAATCTTATCGCGATGGCTGGCATTCTCGTCATACTTGTGAACAGGTGCTGCTTGTGGGGGCTGGTCATCTCAAGCTACGCATTTAGATATAAGTACAACTACTAGACTTTTCTTTATGATATTTTTTATCGACATGTGTGCATTGCAACTGTGTCCATGGGCTTACATTGCTCAAGGGATTTATTTTGTTTTTTTTAAATATGTATAATATTTTTGAATAGAGTAATTGCTGAGTTTCTTGCCAGGTTCTTCTCAGTAAAAGCAACCTTCCGAACCTGGCGGTAGCATGTATAATCCTGTAAATTGTGTCATTCTGACGATTTACAAGTGCTTTATAAAAAGTCTTATCGAATAAAGATATTTTTTACTTTGACTTTGACTTATCTTGTTTGTGGCATTATTGGGTCGACCCTTGGGATCTTTTGTGCCGCCCTTGCCCTTATGCTCTACGTACCTGACTCCTCAAAAACTCCCTGAACAAGCCGGCAGATCCTGCCCATGGGTAAGAGCTTATAGTCCTGTGGTTTCGGATACGCCTTACCCAGTAGGTCCATTCGCCATTTGGCCAGTGCATCGCAATTGCATATTAGATGACTCGTGGTTTCGGCTTCTGATTGACAGTACCTACATACAGCATCGTTAGATAAGTTCATCTTCTCAACAGTAGCAGACGTATTTGTATACAGTATAAAGTTTTTTTTACTGACCCGATACTTATGTAACCGCGTAGCCGCATATCCACGCAATGCTACGATTTGCTACGTAGCATCTCTACGCCGTAGCATCTGGTGCAAAGCGCAAAATCTGTATCGTAGTAATAGAGAATCTATATACATACAGATTAATAAAAATGAAATGTCTGTTTGTAATTCCAATTGGAGTTTGTATATATTAGATGTAGCTGTGCCCCGCAGTTTCACCCGCGTAGTTTTAGTTTCATCCTTATTGTCGCGGAACCCTAATATTTTTGATATATTAAAAAAGCCTAAGTTACTTCTTGAAACATCAGCTACCTGCCAATGAAAGTCCCGTTAAAATCCGTGCAGCTGTTTTAGAGATTAACCGGAACAAACAGACAGACAGACAGAGAAACATTTTAAAACTTGGTTTTTTGGTGTCAGTGTCGTGTATACTTTCATATGCATTTAGTGAGAAGCTGTCATTTTGGAATTACAAACAGACACTTCAATTTTATTTATCTGTATAGATGTATAGATAGAAGGTCGTGGCAAGGCCCCTATCATTCGTTATTAATTATTAACTCCCTTTATAATATGGTACAATCATAATGATGTAGTAACACGCTATACTTTACTAGTCTGACAACCGTCCAACATAATCTATACATCTATACAGATAAATAAAATTGAAGTGTCTGTTTGTAATTCCAAAATAACAGCTTTTCACTAAATGCATATGAAAGTATACACGCTACTGACACTAAAAAACCAAGTTTTAACATTTTTCTCTGTCTGTCTGTCTGTTTGTTTCGGCTAATCTCCCAAACGGCTGGACCAATTTTAACGGGACTTTCACTGACGGGTAGCTGATGTTTCAAGGAGTTAATAGGCTACTTTTATTTATAAAAATCTTATGGTTCCGCGACAATAAGGATGAAAATTAGTCTACGCGGGTGAAACCTAGCATAGCTAGTACATAAATAAAATTGAAGTGTCTGTTTGTAATTCCAAAATAACAGCTGTTCACTAAATGCACATGAAAGTATATACGTGACATAAAAATTTAATTTGTAATATTTTTCTGACTGTCCGTCTGTCTATCTATTTGTTTCGGCTAATGCTGAAACGGTTGAACCGATTTCAGGGGGACTTTCACTGGCAGATAGCAAATTTTACAAGGAGTAACTTAAGCTACTTTTTTTTTAAAACATCATTGTAGTTTCGCGGGCCAGCTAGCTGTGCCGTTGTAGTCGTGGGGCTAGAGCAGTCGACTGCTACCCAAGTGACGCAAGTTCGAATTCCAGCGGTCTCTTACAATGAGTATTATCTAAAAAATTACGTGCAGTGATTTCACACCCCGTGCTTTACGGTGAAGGAAAACATCGTGAGGAAACCTGCATAATTATGTTTGAGAAGTAATTCAAAGACGTATGTATAGTGCGTGAGACGGCGATAAACTCACCATCTGTCATGTTGGCACCTAATCATCTTGTGTGAAATGTGGGTGTTGTTATTACAACACCTCTGGTTACCTCTTCGGTGACCCTTCTGGGATGAGTTTTTTTATTTAAAATTTTAGTAAAGCTTTATTAAAAACAAAACCTTTATAATTCTCGTTAAGGCTTTTAAATTAAAAAGGATTTTAATTACTGGAATTGCGTTTAATAATTGCTTGGTCCTAAATTAGGTTTGGGGGCATTTCCTTTAATATATTATCTTTTGTGGGTGAACCACTGACCTGTTTCTCTCAGAAGCATACACTAGCTGTGCCCCGCGGTTTCACCCGAGTGGATTTAGTTTCACCCTTATTGTCGCGGAACCCTAATATTTTTGATAAATAAAAGTAGCCTAAGTTACTCCTTGAAACATCAGCTACCTACCAGTGACAAACCCGTTAAAATCCGTCCAGCCGTTTCAGAGATTACCCGGAACAAACAGACAGAGAGAGAAAATTTTTAAAACTTAGATTTTTCCTGTCAGTAGCGTGTATACTTTCATATGCATTTAGTGAAAAACTGTAATTTTGGAATTACAAACAGACACTTCAATTTTATTTACCTGTATAGATGTATTGATATAGTGTAGCAGCGTTACTCCACTCGCTCATAGATGGCGCTACTCGCTAACAAATGCGAAGTTTGAGTACAAATACACGAGAACCTGAATCGCGCCATAAGAGTTTTCAAGCGCATTGCAGTATATATAAAAGTTTCCAACTAGAACAGTTAGAGCCGGTGTTCCCCAGACATGATACCCGCCTCAATGGAAGATCTTGTCTTTGCTGGGGATGACACTGATAACTCGTTCTCCACACAGTATATATACAAGTGTCCAACTAGAACAGTTGGAGCCGGTGTTCCCCAGACATGACACCCGCCTCAATGGAAGATCTTGTCTTTGCTGGGGATGACACTGATCACTCGCTCTCCACACAGTATATATACAAGTGTCCAAATAGAACAGTTGGAGCCGGTGTTCCCCAGACATGACACCCGTCTCAATGGAAGATCTTGTCTTTGCTGGGGATGACACTGATCACTCGCTCTCCACACAGTATATATACAAGTGTCCAACTAGAACAGTTGGAGCCGGTGTTCCCCAGACATGACACCCGCCTAAATAGAAGATCTTGTCTTTGCTGGGGATGACACTGATCACTCGCTCTCCACACAGTATACATACAAGTGTCCAACTAGAACAGTTGGAGCCGGTGTTCCCCAGACATGACACCCGCCTCAATGGCAGATCTTCCCTTTGCTGGGGATGACACTGATCACTCGCTCCCGATCACAATAGTATAGACTAGCTGTGCCCCGCGGTTTCACCCGCGTAGATTTAGTTTCATGCATCATGTCGCGGTACCTTAATATTTTTAAGAAATAAAATTAGCCTATGTTACTCCTTGACACATCAGCTTAAAATGAAACCTGCCAGTGAAAGTCTTGTTAGAATCGGTCCAGCCGTTTCAGAGATTACCCGGAACAAACAGACAGACAGACAGACAGAGAAAAAAATGGTGTTATAATGCCGTGTATACTTTCATATGCATTTAGTGAAAAGGCACTTCAATTTTATTTATCTGTTTGTATGTATTTATCTGTATAGATGTATAGATATATACTTTTAATTTCATTATCCTAAATTATTTCGTATTGCAATCTTCCAAAGTATTCACGAAATGGAATATATTTAACACAAGCGAGAACACAACCTTCAAACCGAGTACGTAGCGGAACAAATTCAGTATAACCTTTAGACATACGAGTAGGTATATAAAGGGCTGTCGGTACATTTACCGTGTGAATAATAGTAGGGTTCGAACCTTGTAAAAGGGAAAGTTATTTCTTTGCAAAAATCTTAGGGAAAACCCTTTGTGACGATCCATCTTCACTGTTATTAATACTTTGAATATTTTTTTATTAGAATAACTTGCTGTGCCCTGCGGTTTTGCCTGTATTATCATAAACATTGTTTATTCCGTTTGGACAGTAATAAATGACTAAAAATACCACCCGTTCAGAAATTAGCTTCTTGAGAAGAACTAGAAAGAAACTCAACCAGGTGTCTTGTAGACTTCATCAAGACAAAAAAATATATTTTATGTAGGTATAGGTTAACCACATCATCTAAATGTAAATTTCATGTTAGACAAGCTGTGCCCTACTGAACCCTAATATTTTTGATATATAAAAGTGAAAGCCCCGTTAAAATCCGTCCAGCCGTTTCAGAAATTAGCTAGACTCAAACTGACGGACAGAGAAAAAAAATTAAACTTGGTTTTTTAATGTCAGTAGCGTGTATACTTTCATATGCATTTAGTGAAAAGCTGTAATTTTGGAATTACAAACAGACACTTCAATTTTATTTATCTGTATAGATGTATAGATGTATAGATATAAATGTTCACAATAGTGAACAATTTTGTTTATCATGTTCTAGCTGTGAAATCATTTGCTTGACGTTGATAAAGCTTGTTCGTTTCCCTTCAAGATACAATTTAGCGATGGCGAGAGGTTAATTGCGATTGTCTCGATTGTCCAAACATCTCGATGCATCGCAATTGACGGTAGCGAGTCGAAGTCGCGCATAGTCATAGCCACCCATCGCGTCAGCTGACGATCGGTTTCTTTCGGCGCGATCCGGAGCAATTGCTTGCATTAAAACAATTGAAACAGCAATTCGATGGTTGACTCGATGTTATAGAATACTAGCTGACGCAACAGACGTTGTCCTGTCTTTATTATGAGATATTTGAAACATGTCAAACGCCATAATAATCATTAAAAAAGTTTATATTGTCCAAAGCGCTAAGATTTTCTTTGTATGGTGATTATATTCGTAGATTTTCTAATTCTCCGCGAAATTTCAATAATTTTCTTTCATAAAATGAAAAATAAGAACCTTCTCCTGACCATAACAAAGACAATAAAAAATAATTAGTGAAATCGGTCCAGCAGTTCACGCGTGATGCCGTGACTAAGGGAAATGGGGATTGATTCTTTTGACTTTTGAAAGATGACCGATTTTCTATCGATTGTTGAAACATCTCGCAATCGCGTATCGCTAACAATTTCCTCGGCTTACGAATAGCAATGAAGGTCTTAGAGACTATGAAATTGCTCAATTTAACTAAGGAAATATGATTTGTCTTGGTTGTGTCGAGAAAAGTCATTATTTTTTTAATTAATCTTCATTAACTTTGTCTTTATCCATATTTCATGATTTTATACTTGAATCACTTCTTATAACAATGTTAATTAATCACGACGTTTTATTAGGCTAACTTACTCACAATTTTGTATGAAACGTGGTGACCAAATGCCTGCTACTCAATAGTCAATAGTTAATTCCTTATACGTCGAGTCGCGTTACGTCGAATTTCGTTACGCCGAGTGGCGATACGTCGAGTGCGCCTTGTCGAATCAAAACAATCGACTACCACTAAGGTGACAAGCATGCATACAGTTCACCTGATAGTAAATCACCGTTACCGTTCACGTTACCGATCTTGTAAGAATTTCTGCATACTTTTTGGGGGATCATTCTGGGAAGGATAGGTGACCGCCCGAGTGCCTCGGAGAGAACGTTAAGCCGTCGGTCCCGGTTGCCAATTTAACATCTTTGGCAATCGCTACCAGTCAGTCGGAGGCCTATGAGTCTGACAACTGGTTTAATCCAGATCACAGATTTGCCTCCTAAAAGAGATTGCGAAGGTCAGGTGGCAGTCGCTTCGCATAAAAAATAGATGATCAGCCACATCGGGTTGAATCAAGTGCCGACCCCAACGATGTATGGGATAAGGCCAGGGAGATGATGATATGGTACACGAAGTACCAGGCGCACATAACGGACAAGGATTTAATAAGTTGATTGCGACTAACATGGAGCCACATCGGGTTGAATCAAGTGCCGATCCCAACGATGTATGGGATAAGGCCAGGGAGATGATAATATGGTACACGAAGTACCAGGCGCACATAACGGACAAGGAGTTAATAAGTTGATTGCGACTAACATGGAGCCACATCGGGTTGAATTAAGTGCCGACCACAACAATGTAAGGGATGATGATTCTGGGAAGGACACTTTCTCGTAAAACTTTACTTACAACCAATAAATTCAATTGCCTCAGCAAAAAACATATGTTCCGACACCTTCACGTAAGATAACAAATTGGATTTAGATAGAACGACACAGAGTTAATTTTGCAAAAGCTTACAGGAGCGACAGTAACGAGATAAAAGCTTTTAGCGTGAATTCACTTTCTCAGAAGGGTCCCCGAAGGGGTATGCGAATTCATACAATACCTACTATGCACCGAAAATTATGTGCCAAAGTAATATATGGTTAGTTTATCGACATATAGCCACTTTGAAATAGTCTCCGAATTTTATCTCAGAATAACTTCACCTTCCTCATTGTTATACAGTCTGTTGTTCATATTAAATTTTAAACTTAATGGGGATTTGTGAAAAATTTGTCCATAAATCCCCATTCCAAGCTGCTTTCGATCGCAGTGGGGATTTTTGGACTTTTTTCCACTATTCCCCATTGGTGGGGATTTTCAATGGGGATTATTGGAATAGCCATTTTCCTTCACCGTAAAGCTCGTAGCGTGCCATCACTCATATTTGTTGATGTACATGCATAAAATGTCTCGCTTGATAAACTATATAAATCTACTCGACCAACTTCTAAAAGTATTTCAGTTACTAACTGTGCCCCGCGTTTTCACCCGCGTAGGTTTAGTTTCATGCTTCATGTCGCGAAACCCTAATATTTTAATTAAATAAAAGTAGCCTAAGTTACCCCTTGATACATCCAGTGAAAAAATTGCCTAAATTACAGCCAGTGAAAGTCCCGTTAAAATTGGTCCAGCCGTTTCAGAGATTACCCGGAACAAACAGACAGACAGACAGACGGAGGAAAATTTTAATACTTGGTTTTTCAGTGTCTATAGCGTGTAGACTTTCATATGCATTTAGTGAAAAGCTGTTGTTTTGGAATTACAAACAGACACTTCAATTTTATTTATCTGTGTATATATAGAATGCTACATTTATATGAGTATCAATTGAGCTAAGTTCCCGAATCCCCTGAAAAATTGCGGGTGAAGCCGCTGACGGAAACTAGTATAAGGAATTTCAACTTTCTAGTAGTTTAGACATTTGACAATCAGGAAAAGTCTCAATAAAACTTGAACCCATAAAATTAATTGGCAAATACACTAGATCTCAACTTTACGAAGGTATCAATCTTCAGATTTGATGTAAACACTTCTCGCCAACTTTTCTAGTCATTTCTACGCCAATATACTCCGGAAAAATACCCACATAGAGGATTTCATTGCAAAATACGCTCTATACTTTAAAGCTTAAGTTCATTTTCCAACGACCCGATGAAGGCGATAAAATGTTTACTTTTCTTTTTAGGAGAAACCGATATTACGTTAAGAGATTAAAATCGTGAATGAGTCAACATAAATACAGAGTTTTTCTCGTCCTTAAAGGGTAAATTATAATCCTTTTGTTCAAGGACAAAGGTTCAAAGGTTGATTTGGAAAAATATCTATCAAAGACCAATCTCTTATTCAATGAGGGAGCAATTTGTGAGGGATTGAATGGATCGCCGAGCAGCTAATAGCTTGATAGACCCACCGTTATATGGAATGTTACCCTATTTAGTCCCTTGTTGGGCGCCAAAATTTCTTTTGAGAATTTTGTCATACGAAGTGATATTTATCTAAAATAATGAAATATGTTATTCTTAGTGGCATAAAATGTAGTGATATTTCCTTCTTTATTTCTAAACTAAGCAAAGACTGTAATGAGCCTACCAGACGGATTTACATACATACATATGCTCACGCCTGCATCCCATGAGGATAGGCATAGATCACCATTTGCCACATGCTAAGATCCTTACAATACTAATGTTTATATTTATATACTAGCTGTGCCCCGCGGTTTCACCCGCGTAGATTTAGTTTTATCCTTATTGTCGCGGAACCCTAATATTTTTGATAAATAAAAGTAGCCTAAGTTACTCCTTGAAACATCAGCTACCTACCAGCAAAAGTCCCGTTAAAATCTGTCCAGCCGTTTCAGAGATTACCCGGAACAAACAGACAGACAGACAGACCGACAGACAGAGAAAAAATTTAAAACTTGGTTTTTTTGTGTCTGCTTTTAGTGAAAAGCTGTAATTTTGGAATTACAAACAGACACTTCAATTTTATTTATCTGTATAGATATAGATATAGATAAATCTTTAACAAACTTCAAGTCTTTTACTTAAACATATATATAATAATATCGATTAAATCCATCAATTTTATTTAACTGCTAAACACGTAATCCAGTTATTAAGTAAGTTTCAATCAATCAATCATTCATTTGTAACAAAACAAGCGAAATAAATCTTTCTTGATAAAACAATATTGGCAAAACTTGGAAAAATCCGATACTAAAAATACATTCCACGTTGGGCGCCAATTTGGTTGCAATATTTTCTATATTTTATTAGAATGTATCGCTTTCATTGCTTCATTCGAATATCGATATTTTTTTATTGTATTACAAAAATAACACATCTTTGTCAAATGAATCCGAAATATTGATATGTGTGGAATTTGTTAGATTTTTCTGATGATAAATTTATTCTAGACCAGTTGTACGTCGCGGTTTCACCCCCGTAGACTTAATGTCATGGGTGGACCGTGAAACACTAATAAAAAAAATTGTCTGTCTATTTGTTCAGGGTAATCTCCGAAATGGCTGGACCAATTTTATCGAGACTTTCACTGTCAGATAGCTGATGCTACGCGAAGTAACTTTTAGTTAAAATAAAATAAGGTATCGCGAAATGAAATCTCTGCGGGTAAAACCACGTGGCATAGTTAGCAAATTCACTGACGACGCCAACATAGGATGTGTGTGCACTGCGCCTCAAACTATAGCCCAGCTCATATCGTGCCCTGCGTGCCCCACCAGCTGCAAAGGAGCTAATGGCTGCCACCAATAATGTGTTGAAGTAGCCAAGTTCTGGGCTACAACAGTTTAAACTATCTGTCATCGACACGATAAGAAGAAGTAGCTAGCGAATAAATAAATAGAAAGAAAGAAAGAAAATAAATTTATTCGTAAAAACATACACAAAAGAGCGAAAAGGATTATAGTAACAGTGTTTTATAGTTGTTACGAATTGGTCCCAACTCAGCATAATCTGGCTGTCACGTTGATGACAACCATCACTGATCTTCCGCTGGGACCAAGTCGTGGCGTCACAGCACGGTCACACTGGCAGTATCCACAATACAACTTAATAGTGACTTAGATGCTAATGAACTCCTTGTTACCTTAAGGAACTTAAACAAGAGACATTTAAGTCAGAGCTATATAAGTTCTTGTATAAAAAAAATGTATACAGTGTACAGGAGTTTATGTGATGACGCCAGTCAAACATTCGCACGCTATAATATAAGTTAGCTAAACATGTATGTACTATATATACCTCATACCACCTTTATACCATGTTTTTTGCGAATAAATATTATTATTATTATTATTATTATTAACTAACCATCTTTTACGTTGTCACTAATATGTTTTCGGTGTGAATGTTGCAACTATCCTTTCATTTCATAAGGATATATGAATGTTTTAATACATTCAAAAAAATCATGCGAAAGAAGCTATAATATACCTGAAGCTCAATGACCTATAAATACCGTGAAAAAGGTCACTAGTGCTGGCGACCTTTATTTCTTAGCTATTATAGATGGAGGAGCATTGAACCGTATTATCATAATCACCGAGGGTATATTGATACGCAAATAGGTACATGATAGGCTGTATTTCTTTTTTATTAGTAACTAGCGGACGTCACGCGGTTTTGCCTGCGTAGATTTAGTTTCATCCTTATTGTCGCGTAACCCTAATGTTTTTAAGAAATAAAAGTAGCCAAAGTTACTCCTTGAAACATCAGCTACCTGCCAGTGAAAGTTCTGTTACAATCGGGCCGTTTCATATTTTTACCCGGAACAAACAGACAGACAGACAGACAGGCAGACAGACGGACAGACAGACAGAGTTTTTTTTTGAAACTTGGTTTTTTTGTGTCAATAGCGTGTATCACTTTCATATGCATTTAGTGAAAAGCTGTTATTTTGGAATTAAAAACAGACACTTAAATTTAATTAATCTGTATAGATACCTACTGCTTTCCTTCAGAACGTTTCCTGAAAGATCTTGGCTTACTTTGGCCGTCACGATTGCCTCAGGCCCTGGATTCTTTTGTGTTTCTATAAGTTTCTAGAACCGTTGTTGCTACAACACTCACATTTCACCGAAAGTGATTAAGTGCCAACGTGACAGAGGGTAAGTCCATCGCCGTCTCAGGCACTATACATAATCTTTGAATTATTTCTCAGAAATCTTCAACACGATGGTTTCTTTCACCATAAAGCATGTGGTGTGAAATGACTGCATATTTTTTTAGAAAAACTGCTGATATTCCAACTTGAGTTGTTTCTGTAGCAGGCGACTTTTCAAGCCCTATGGCCACCACGGCTCATACTACCGTACATAACATTGTTACTGCAGAATTCAAAGGAAAACATTGTTCGTGACTCTACTTTATATCTTATTCATGACCTGTTTACCCTCAGCCTTAGACGGTAAACTTATCCCCAACAATTCTTTGACATGACACAAAACAATAAAGAAATAATTTGTTGCCAATAAAATTTCGCGACCGAAACAACATTCAGACAACAGATTCAAATTTGAATTTGATAATATAATGGTTGTCAGGTATCTTCCGTAAAATGGAGGTGCAGTCCTCAGTCGGAACCTAAATTTTAAACGGAAGATTATTTTCTTAATATTCCGAGGTCATTAGGAGTAACCATCCGTCTGTCTGTCTGTCACCAGACTGTATCTCATAGTGTTAGTTAGACAGTTGAAATTTTCCTAGATGATGTAGCTCTATTGATGATACAGTAACAACTCCCTGCGCACTCCAAGAGTTGCACCACTACCCATTATACCGAGGCATAATATGGCAGCAATGACATCTCATCATCATCATTCCATCATAGTCTACCTCGACCAACCATCACCCCACAGAAGATCGTAGTCAAATAACGCATAAATGTATTAGTGACTACAGATTTATGCGGACTTTGGCTGCGATCTTCAGAGAATGATAAAAAGCCGTGGTGGCCTTGGGGTTTGAGCTGTCGCCTGCTACGCAAGCGACGTAAGTTCGAATCCCAGCGGGGCATGTACCAATGAGTTTTTCTAAAACTGTGCTGTGATATCACGCCACGTGCTTTACGGTGAAGGAAAACATCGTGATTGACCGATCGATCGAACATCGGGATACCTGCATATGTCTGAGAAGTATTTCAAATTTTATGTGTAGTGCCTCAGACGGCGACAGGCTCACTATCTAACACGTTGGGACTTAGTCAAATTCGGTGAAAAGTGGGTGTTGTTATTACAACACCTCTACCTACCCCTTCGGGTGAATACAGGCGTGAGCATATGTATGTATAAGAACAGATGGGAGTAGTTTAAGTGTGTAAGGCAATTAAAACCTTATGGCTACTAGCAAATTAAGGCCACTTTATCTCGTCATTAGTAATCCATATAGAAAGCCTATTAATGTCACACGAGGTGAAATTATGTGAAGCACGGACCCCAACGGTCGCTATCCATTCGAATCACGATCGGAGATAGGCAAATTGATGTGATTTGCATAAAGGACGGTACTCGATAGAAGCATTCGTTTTACCAGCGAGCATTTGTCGAGCAAACTTTTGCTCGCGGCACAAACTCTATAATTTTTTAATTTGTTAGATAGTTTGCAACGGGAGAATATTATTTGAGTGGTTTATCGAATTGGTATCATGCTTCGAAAGATCTCCAATTTGTTTAAACTAACTGCAGACATTCAAAATGACTGACTGACTGACTTATTTATTTTATTGACACACCAACTGTTAATCTATACAGATAAATACAATTGAAGTGTCTGTTTGTAACTGCAAAATAACAGTTTTTCACTCAATGCATATGAAAGTATACGCGGTACTGACAAAGAAAAACCAATTTTAAAATTTTTTCTCTGTCTGTCTGTTCCGGGTAATCTCCGAAACGGCTGGATGGATTTTGACAGGACTTTCACATATAGGATAGCTAATGTTACAAGGAGTAACTTAGGCTACTTAGATTTTTAAAAAACATTAGAGATCCGCGGGCAACCATCATCATCATCATCATCATCTTCCTGCCCTTATCCCATGTTATTTGGGGTCGGCGCAATGTGTTCTTCTCTTCCATTTCTCTCTATCAGCCGTCATATCTGTATTCACTCCCTTAGCCATATCATCTTTCACACAATCCATCCATCGTTTCTTAGGTCTTCCTTTCCCCTTGTAACCATCCACATTCATAAACAAAACTTTTTTGGCAACATTTTCCTCATCCCTCCGCATAACCATGAAATTAAAATCTACGCGGGTGAAACCGCGGGGCACAGCAGTATACTAAAAAAGTAATTTTACAACTGACTTAAATGTAAACGAACAACCTAAGCTGCAGGCCTATATACATATTCCCTACTGGCGTGCATTGCATATAAGCAGGTAAGCAGAAGTTACAATTTGTGATCACTGAATACACTCCTGTCGTGTGTGTGTGTGTCTATGTTCGTGTGTGCGTCTTTACCAAAACGTATGTACCTCCGCCGCGACACATAGGTATGTACTTAACCTGCCTGCCAGCTTACTTATTGTTTTTGCCTACCCCTCTGGAAATCCAATGCACGCCCCTGATCCCATACCTCATCAAGAACCAGCGATGTGCGATTGCGAGATGTTTCTACAATCGAAGCAATTGGGCAAATATACTATCGAATCATCCTAGCGATGAAAAACTCGAGAGGTTTTTTAGAATTTGCGACAGCAAACCTTGCAAAGCAAATGCTCGTTCGTCATACGAATGCTCATCGCAAAAAAACTGGGTGTGCACCCGTATTTAAGCCCAATTCACAATCCAATTGAACGCCAGTCGTGTTTACCCGGTTTGTTGAAATAAAAAACTGTTTGTCGCGGATGCTGTAAACACTACGGTAACATAAAAATGTACATACACTGTGTTATAGTGTACCTACATGTCGCCGTAATATTTGAGTCCCATGTAATAGGAGGCATGTCTATTGCCACCGGGATGATACTGGGAAAATACGGTTGAATTTTTTTTATAACACTTTGTCTCTCCCGGTACTTCGTGTTCTGCAAAGAGTTTGCTACCGCTTAAGCAGTCTAATCCTACTTATATTATAAACATGGATGTTTATAGGTACTCTTTCACGTAAAAACGGTGTCGGGGAAACCGGGACAGGTCTTAAAATATGTGATAGGGTATAATTTTAGGAAGCAATTAAAATTATTATGACAAAAATATTTTCTTCCGCTTTCGAGTAATTGATGCAAAATTGACCATATCAATACCTTATTTTCGCATAAAAATCAGCTGTAACGTAGAGCTATTCACGTGAAATCTAACTACGTTTTTATTTTTTTCTTTTAATAATAAATCCTGAAATAATCCCATAAAACCATTTTTCGAAACCATTAACCTTCCCCTTAATTTAAAAAGTTGAATGACCGCGTACATAATGTAGGTAAACGCGGCCGCGCGTTCATTCAATCGCTTAAGGCCGCGAGCTCTTCGGGCATAGCTTATAACTACGTTATCGTTGGAGCTAGATATTTTACGATTTCAATATATATATTCATAAAACCTTACAACTTCTAGAAGACAACTGTTCCTTTTTCTCCGACACCCTGTATAGCTTATACATGAGAATTACACATAGGCTATCCGTTATAAAGATAGTGTGTGAATTGTCTTAATATAAAACCCATACAAATACTCACGCCTGTATTCCCCGAAGGGGTAGGCAGAGGTGTTGTAATAACAATATCCACTTTTCACCGAAGATGATTTGAATGATGACGTCTTTGAATAACTTCTCCGACATGTGCAGGTTTCCTAACTTTGTTTTCCTTCACCGTAGAGCACGTGGTGTGAATTAAATACGTAAACATTTTTAGAAAAACTCATTTGTACAGGCCCCGCTGGGATTCGAACTTGCTTCGCTTGTAACTGGCAACTGCTCAAGAATTTTCTCTGCTCTCAAACCTCGTGACGGCTTATAATATTCAAAGCGTGTTGGACGCAATGACCAAATCATTTGCCAAACCACCGTTAACAAATGGGTGACGCGATTGGCCAAACCATTTGCGAAACGGCCAACATTGCAGCGAGTCGTATCACGTTAACGAGAGAGCGTAAACGTAAATAAGTTACGACTGTGAGGTAAAAAAAATATATACTAAAAGCCAACTTTTATACGAAAACTAGCACACACGTGTATTCCCCGAAGGAGTAGGCAGAGATGTTCTAATAACAACACCCACTTTTTACACAAGATGATTAAGAGCCAACGTAACTGATGGTGAGTCTATCGCCGTCTCAGGCACTACGCATACTCAGAATTTCCTTCACCGTAAAGCACGTGGTGTGAAATCACTGCGCATAAGGTTTTAGGAAAACTCATTGGTACAGGCCCCGCTGGTATTGGCACTTGCGTCGCTTGCGTAGAAGGTGACTGCTCAAACTTCTTCGCTATGGGCTGCTTCGTAACCACTATTAGGAGGAAAATCGATAATCTAGGTTAAACCAGTTGTCAGTCTTTTTAGACCAAAGAACTGTTGTTTGTAATCTTTGAAAATAAAAAAAACAGCTGCCGGTAAAAAGAGAAAATACTTCCTCGACTCCACCCACGAGCGATACTAGAAATATTGAGTGTGTGAACTGTCTTGCCTTATGTAGGAATCTGTCCCTTTGTAACCTTTTTATTTCGTACCAGCGTCGTAACAACGTTTGTATTTGTAAGTCAAGATGAGGTTAATTTTATTCTTCAATAGTAAACTTGGACTTTTATTACTACGTAACCCTTTATACCTACGTCTTTGCTGCCATTCATTCCATCTATACATCCATACAGATAAATAAAATTGAAGTGTCTGTTTGTAATTCCAAAATAACAGCTTTTCACTAAATGCATATGAAAATATATACGATAGTGACACAAAAAACCCAATTTTAAATTTTTTTCTCTGTCTGTCTGTCCGTCTGTCTGTCTGTCTGTTTGTTCCGGGTAATCTCCGAAACGGCTGGACCGATTTTAACGGGACTTTCACTGGCAGGTAGCTGATGTTTCAAGGAGTAACTTAGGCTACTTTTATTTATAAAAAATATTAGGGTTCCGCGAAATGAAGCATGAAACTAAATCTACGCGGGTGAAACCGCGGGGCACAGCTAGTCTGTACTATAACTAGCGGACGTCACGCGTTTTCTCCCGCGTAGTTCCCGTTCCCGCAGAACTACAGAGATAAAATATAGCCTATATTAATCAATGATAACATAGCATTCAAATGGTGAAAGAATTTTTTAAATCGGTCCAGTACTCTTTGAGCCAAATCGTTACAAACATACATACAAATATTTCAAAGCTTAGATGTTTATAATATCACTTGAACTTTTGATAAATTCATTGAACTGAACAGTAAACGTTTATTTCCCTCGAGATGCGCTTACTTTGAAGTGATCCTTCTCTGAAACCCACGAAGATATATTATAATTATACCTAATATGAATATTAATGTATGTCTAAGGACAGTTTAGAATCCACCCCGTTAAGGGACCCTAATAGGAACCGTGTTAATAATTTATGTATGCGTAGTGACAGATTAGGCGTTTTCACATTGGATGGTAATTTATATCTGAAAATGAAAAATATTTATTCAGTTTAGGCCCTGGTAAGGCACTTATGAAAGTCGAGAATTTACCACCGGTTCGGAAACTAGCCTTCTGAGAAGATCTATATCTATACAGATAAATAAAATTGAAGTGTCTGTTTGTAATTCCAAAATAACAGCTTATCACAACAGCTTATTATAACAGTCACTAAATGCATGTGAAAGTATACACGCTACTGACACTAAAAACCAAGTTTAAATTTTTTGCTCTGTCTGTCTGTCTGTCTGTTTGTTCCGGGGAATCTTTGAAACGGCTGGACCGATTTTAACAGGACGTGCACTGGCGGGTATGTGATGTTTCAAGGAGTAACTTAGGCTACTTTTATTTATAAAAAATATTAGGGTACCACGAAATTAAGCATCAAACTAAAAGTACGTGGGTGAAACCACGAGACACAGCTAGTTATAAGGGGTTACGCAAGCGAAGGTGTTGTAATAACACTACTCTGTATATTTATATATATATACTGCTATACTAATCTATACATCTATACGGATAAATAAAATTGAAGTGTCTGTTTGTAATTCCAAAATAACAGCTTATCACTAAATGCATATGAAAGTATACACGCTACTGACACTAAAAAACCAAGTTTTAAAAAAAATCTCTGTCTGTCTGTTTGTTCCTGGTAATCTCTGAAGCGGCTGAACCGATTTTAACGGGACTTTCACTAGCAGGTCGCTAATTTTACAAGGAGTAAGATAGGCTACTTTTATTTATCAAAAACTAGCAAACCCGGCGAACTCCGTTTCGCCATTTTCACAATTTCACAGTGAACACAATACCGGTTTGTCAGATGAAATTAACTGAGCAGAGAACAATGAGTAGCTGTCAAACAATGTATCATGCACCGGCGCCATCTACTTAAAATGTTGGTTTGTCCTGAATTTTTCCTGAATTTTCTTTGCTATAAACCTCACAAAGCCCGAGACCTTTCCAACGAATGCAAAACCGTGGAAATCGGTTCGTGCGTTCTAGAGTTATAGCGTCAGGAAGGAATACCCGACTTATTTTTATATAGTAGATATTAGAAAAACTTGGTTTAAACACAGGTGAAACCGCATGACGTCCGTTAATACCGTTCGTTTATTTCATATGTTTTAATGAGAGTCCGGAGTATAATTTAAACCACTTTTAGTAAATCAAACTTAAAGTGGACCCATTAAAGTGCCGAAAACAGTTCTCGACAAACAGCAGGCTATGCGGCGCGATGCGGCGGTAGGGATCGACCCGGGATGTAAGGGCACTTCGAACGGGAGAGTTGACTTGCACGAGTTGTAGCTCATTTTAACACAGAAAAAAGTCCCGGAAAATAAGTACCCGGAGTCTGCATTAGTGCCTGGGTAATTTAATAATATTTTTTATATCTATATCTATACAGATAAATAAAATTGTAGTGTCTGTTTGTAATTCCAAAATACAGCTAATCACTAAATGCATATGAAAGTATACACGCTACTGACACTGCAAAACCAAGTTTTAAAAATTTTCTCTGTCTGTCTGTCTGTTTGTTCCGGGTAATCTCAGAAACGACTGGACCGATTTTAACGGGACTTTCACTGGCAAGTAGCTGAAGGAGTAACTTAGGGTTAAAAAAATATTAGGGGTAGTAAATATTTTTTTTTTTTCTAATTTCCTGAGACTTATGCTTGATTCCATCAAGTGATTTGGTAGTTCATCATAGACTAGCAGTGCCCGCGGTTATACCTGCGTTAATTTAATTTCAGGGGTGACTCATGGAACCCTCATGTTTTTTTTATAGCATCATCAACCTACCTTAGTCCACTGCTAAACAAGGGCCTTCTCTAATGAGCACCATAGCAGCCTGTCTTCAGCTTGCCGCATCCAGCATCTGCCTGCAGTCTTTCGCAGATCGAAATTCCACTCGAGTGCCTAGTGCGAGTTTTTCACTGCCGCCGGCACAAGTCACCGCGTCAAAGTTAACGCAGATTTATATAGGATCGGAACAGTGCCTCTGTCGGCCTAAAGATGACACTATTATGAGCCCATACAAATCTGCGTATACGTCGACGCGGTGACTTGTGACGGCGATTTTAAGAAAACTCGCACTAGGCACCCTGGCCGGAGGGCGTCCTACACTACGTTTGCCGAGTCGTGGTCTCCACTCAAGAACGCGTTTACCCCAGCGGTTGTCGGTTCTTCGCGAGATATGGCCGGCCCACTGCCACTTCAGCTTGCTAATTCTTTGAGCTATGTCGATTACTTTGGTTCTCTGTCGGATGCATTCGTTGCGAATCCTATCCTTCAGAGAAACTCTGAGCACAGCTCTTTACATAGCTCGCTGAACGACTTTAAACTGGTGGACCAGCCCTACCGTGAGTGTCCACGTCTCAGCTCCGTAGGTTACGGGTAGGATGCCCTGATTGAAAACTTTCGTTTTCAAACATTGTGGTCTGGATGACGATGGGCTTACATTGCTCAAGGGATTTATTTAGTTTTTTTTTTTTAAATATGTATAATTTTTTGAAAAGAGTAATTACTGAGTTTCTTGCCAGGTTCTTCTCAGTAAAATAAACCTTCCGAACCTGGCGGTAGCATGCATAATCCTGTAAATTGTGTCATTCTGACGATTTGAAAGTGCTTTGTAAAATGTCTAATCGAATACAGATATTTTTGACTTTGATGAAAGATCAACAGCAAGTAAACTTGTCCGTTCCAACGGTCCACGGTTCGTATAGGATATTATTACAATATAATACCCCGACATAGAGAGAACTCAACTCCCCAAAGTGAAGGGAAATGTAATCGATTTAACAGAAGTTATTGTATAACTCACATTTCGAAGGAAAATAAACCGTAATGCTATGATTACTAAATCCATTTTTAAAAACTATCGTTACTAAAGTTTACGGAGAAATTGACTATACATGACGTCACTGTTAGTCACGTGATTAGATCATTGTAACGTCATGAACTGAGGTGCTGGGGCCTTACCATGAGCTCTTATTGCCATGATAGTTTCACTCGTTTATGAGTCAGATGTATGTGACGTGTATACATCTGTCACTGTCGCACAACTGAATTATCATTGCAATAAGAGCTCATGGTCGGGCCCCTGTTATAAATCTTTAAATATAAATTAAATTGAAGTTGAGAAAAGCTTTTTAATAAATGTATTATGAAAAATTTTCAAAAAAGTTACACCGCCTTCAAAAAGAGATAAATTAAATTATTTACCTTTGAAGTTGGTGTTTGACACCGAGTTTGATGCTATATTTATCACCAATTTGTCTAAGTTACTCCTTGTAACATTAGCTATCCGCCAGTGAAAGTCCCGTTAAAATCGGTTCAGCCGTTTCAGAGATTAGCTGGAACATACAGACAGACAGAGAAAAAAATTAACATTGGTTTTTCTTTGTCAGTACCGTGTATACTTTCATATGCATTTAGTGAAAAGCTGTAATTTTGGAATTACAAACAGACACTTCAATTTTATTTATGCGTATAGATGACCATGACACACAAGAGGCGTCATCCACAAGAAATCGGATAACTTTATTGAGATGTGGCAAACAGGGCCCAACCATGAGCTCTTATTGCAATGATAATTCAGTTGTGCGACAGTGACAGATGTATACACGTCACATACAACTGTCTCATAAATGAGTGAAACTATCATGGCAATAAGAGCTCATGGTAAGGCCCCAGATGTTTTGATCAAGTCTTCAAGGTACTACATTGTCCGTTAATTTTACTCCGAATTTACCTTAACGAAGTCACAGAAAACTTTTTGACAAGCAGAAGCTAATTATATTGTTAAACATCGCACAAATTTGAGACTTAAAGCGTAGTAATTAATGTTGGAAATCATTTTGAGTTAACCGAAACTTGGCTTTTTGTTCTTTGGACATTCTTTGACTTTATAATGAAATTGGATGACGTGACACTCCATTTACCTCCTTATTAACTGACTTCAAAAAAGGAGGTAGTTTTCAATTTAGCTATTTTATTAATTCATATTGTTAACTTGTATAATTCTTATTCTGTCAGTACTGGATTAAGATTTTTATTGTACAACTAGCTGTGCCCTGCGGTTTCACCCGCGTAGATTTAATTAGATTCCTATTTTGAAAAATTTTACGTTTACAATGTAGGTAACCATAATACGAAGAATGCATTCAAGTGTAACGTTTCTGTACTCGATACTGTGTGTATATACAGAGTGTCGGAGAAAAAGGAACAGTTGTCTTCTAGAAGTTGTAGGGTTTTATGAATATATCACTATGTTGAAGTCGTAAAATATCTAGCTCCAACGATAACGTAGTTATAGGCTATGGTTGCTAAGGGCCGAAGAGCTCGCGGCCTTAAGCGATTGAATGAACGCACGCCCGCGTTTACCTACATTCCGTACGCGGTCATTAAACTTTTTAAATTAAGGGGAAGGTTAATGGTTTCGAAAAATGGTTTTATGGGATTATTTCAGGATTTATTAGTGGGAGAAAAAAATAAAAACGTAGATAGATTTCACGTGAATAACTCTACATTACAACTGATTTTTATGCGAAAATAAGGTATTGATATGGTCAACTTTGAACATCAATTACTCGAAAACGGAAGAAAATATTTTTGTCATAATAATTTTAATTGCTTCCTAAAATTATACCCTATCACATATTTTAAGAGCTGTCCAGATTTCCTAGACACCCTGTATATTACGTAATCAGATAGAAGTTTCACTTCAAAACAATACCAACTTCCATTCAATCACAATGAAATTGAAAATTAAGTTTCCTGTTACGTTCATAACATATTTCAAAGCGACATTCACGCGAAATTAAACCTTAACTCCGACAAAATACGGCTGTTTAGAAGATACATTGAATTGAGAATTCTAAACCTAACATACCACAAGATTGGCAGACAACCAAATTGTTAGAATAATCAAGTCATTTGTAGTTTGCTTATATGGAAATGTAATATATACATCTATATCTATACAGATAAATAAAATTGAAGTGTTTGTTTGTAATTCCAAAATAACAGCTTTTTACTAAAGTATACACGCTACTGACACTAAAAAACTAGTTTTTACATTTTTTCTGTCTGTCTAATTGTTCCGGCTGTACCGATTTTAACAGGACTTTCAGTGGCAGTTAGCTGATGTTTCAAGAAGTAACTTAGGCTACTTTTATTTATCAAAAATATTAGGGTTCTGCGACATGAAGCGTGAAACTAAAACTACGCGGGTGAAACCGCGGGGCATATCTATTGAACATAAGGATTATTTATCGTATACGAGCATTCTAACACTTAATGCGACTATGCCGACTACAGTGGAGAAAAAAGGAGGGTTATGTGCTTAATTAAACAAACGAGAGTACTGTCAATCTGATGGTAAGCTACTGCAGCCTATGAACGTGACCAACAGCAGAGTGGTACTCGCGCTTTGTTTACCTTATACACAATGAAATCCCTATGCTAACATAATGACGACTATTGCTAGCACAGCGACTACACTCCTACTCCTCCCCTCCATGGAGCACTGGCGACCTTACTCACCTTGTGAACACAACACTAATCTAAGGTAGCATTATTAGGCCTCTCCTATGTCTGATCAATGACTTAAAATAATCATAAATACACAGTATGCCCACGCCTGTATTCCCCGAAGGGGTAGGCAGGTGCGTTGTAATAACAACACACACTTTCACACAAGATGATTAAGTGCCAACGTGACTGATGGTGAATCTATCTCCGACTAAGGCACTATACACACGTCTTTGTATTACTCCTCAGACATATGCAGGTTTCCTCACGATGTTTGCCTTAACCGTTAAGCTTGGTGAAGTCACTGCACTTAAAAACTGCTGAGATTCGAACTTGCGTCGCTTGCGTAGCAGGCGACCGTTCAAACCTCACAAACACCATGGCTGATAAAGAAGGTTCCAATAATATAACGCAACCGCTAATTCTAATTTTATTTGATTTGGGACAGACACCTCGTCTCGCACCATATGTTTTAATAACATAAGGGATATAGTTCACATTCTTTCAGCGATAGAACCTGGATCAATATTTACCTACCTTATTCTAACTATCTATTTCACAGGATAAATATAAGCTCTTTCAAAATGATACATTCATAAGAATAACTAGCTGTGCCTCGCGGTTTCACCCGCGTAGATTTAGTTTAATCCTTATTGTCGCGGAACCCTAACATTTTTGATAAATAAAAGTAGCCTAAGTTACTCCTTGAAACGTCAGCTACCTACCAGTGAAAATCCATCCAGCCGTTTTAGAGATTACCCGGAACAAACAGACAGACAGACAGACTGACAGACAGAGAAAAATTTTAAAACTGGGTTTTTTGTGTCAGTAGCGTGTATACTTCCATATGCATTTAGTTAAAAGCTGTAATTTTGGAATTACAAACAGACACTTCAATTTTATTTATCTGTATAGATAATAATAATGATGATCTCCTAGCGAATTTGGGTTACGGCGGTTAATCTCAATGGGGATTATCCATGTACGCAGGAGATATTATAGTGCACAATTGTGTGCAAACACAGGTGCACTCTTTATTCCCTCACTCTCATAGTCCGATGGGACGGCAATCCGACACGACCGGAGAGAGATCAGGCGTAGGACCAACGGCTTAACGTGCTTTCCGAGGCTCGGGGGTGTAAACACCGCCAACTTCCATACTCCGGGCATTTTATTGTGAATTTCTTGACAGAAAAACCCAATATCTGTTAATGACCCGACCCGGGAATCGAACCCGGGATCTCGTGATCGGCAGGCGAACCTACTACTAACCACTAGACCAACGAGGCAGTAAGAATAGCATAATAATAAAATATTCATAAGAATAGCAGTAGCATCAGTAAGGGGTGTCACGTCATGTCCGATCGCGGATACGTCATTTAAGTGTTTTACCGACTTTTAAAAAACTTCAAAACCAGAAAAGATACTCTCACGCTCAATGAACCAAAATGAATTAAAAAATATACCTTCTTTCCTTACTGCGTGAAAAGTCTGGGGCTGGGGTCTGTTATTATAGAAAGTGTCACAGTGAGAGCATGTAAGACGATAATAGTACGAGAGATTTTTTTGACAGCTCCTGTCAGTGGCGGAGAACAAATCTTTTGTGACGCAGCTCGCGCGTCATACGCCATGACGCACAGGAAGCGTCATCCCCAACAGTTAACTTTATTGACATAACTGACACACGGATATTTTGATTATATTCCAACATATTAGACTACTAGCTGTGCCCTACGGCTTCACCCGGGTAGACATAATTATTAATGAGTGGCCCACCGAACCCTAATGGTTTTTTTAAAATAAATGTAACCTAATTTACTCCTTCTCAGACATATGCAAGTTTCCGCACGATGTTTTCCTTCAACGTAAAGCACGTGGTGTGACATCACTGGTCAGAAGTTTTTAGTCAAATTCATCCTTATCGATTCGAACTTGCGTCGCTTGCCCAGCAGGCGACTGCTCAAACCCCAAGGCCACCACGGCCCTTAATATACATTCTTCTAATACAATAAATTATCTTCACCAGGTCAAAATGAAGACCCGAGACATAGTCTTGGTTGTGATACTGAGCTGCGGTGCACTGGCTATCCTTTTCGCACTCGCAGCCTATCTATACATCAGACATCGCAGGAGAAAGAGAGAGGACGATGAAGATGGCACCAGCTGCGCTATCAGGTACAGTTTCATTGTTTGCTCACAAGATGGCGTTACGCGTCGGTATATAAATATTCTTCGGATAGCTGTTTGGGAATCAGGCAGTGGTTAGATAAATTGAGTGGTTTAGTAAATACTAACTAATATGTAAAGCTGAAGAGTTTGTCTATTTGTTTGCTAGAGCGCGCTTATCTCAGGAACGGTCCGAATTGAAAAATATTAATGTTTTAGGTATCCCATTAATCGAGGAAGACTAAGATCAATCGCGGGTTAATTTAGCGTTAGTTCAAAGTTATTCCACGCAGATGAAGTCGTGGCTAATCGAAATCGTTATTTTATGATCATGTGAATGTGGAAGTATGGAACAAGCAAAACAATTAAAAAGTGCAAGCCAAAACCACGCATAAGAACTAGTATACATCTATACAGATAAATAAAATTGAAGTGTCTGTTTGTAAATCCAAAATAACAGCTTGTCACTAAATGCATATGAAAGTATACACGCTACTGACACTAAAAAACCAAATATTAAAAAAAAATTCTGTCTGTCTGCCTGTCTGTTTGTTCCGGGTAATCTCTGAAACGGCCGGACCGATTTTAACGGGACTTTCACTGGCAGGTAGCTGATGTCTCAAGGAGTAACTTAGGCTACTTTTAGTAATTAAAAATATTAGGGTTCCGAGACAATATGGATGAAACTAAATCTACGCGGGTGAAACCACGGGGCACAGCTAGTACATTTATAAAAATAGTAGATGTTTCCCGCTATACGTATATAATGTATGCGTACGTAAGTGCCTATACTGATGTAATATAAATCAGTGCGTCTCAAACTTTGATCCGTTGTAAAGTTTTGGTCCCTCGGGAAATTTTGGGTTTAATTAATGCATTAGAACTTTTATTGAGGCTGGAATTATTAAGGGTCCATTTTTAAAACAAATCTCTATACAGATAAATAAAATTGAAGTGTTTGTTTGTAATTCCAAAATAACAGCTTTTCACTAAATGCATATGAAAGTATACACGCTACTGACACCGAATAACCAAGTTTTAAATTTTTTCGCTGTTTGTCTGTCTGTCTGTCTGTTTGTTCCGGGTAATCCGTGTAATAAAAAAGGGACTTTCACTGGCAGGTAGCTGATGTTTCAAGGAGTAACTTAGGCTACTTTGATTTATAAAAAATATTATCATCACCGTCTCAATCACCAAACATACGTCTATGAATTCAGACATATGCAGGTTTCCACACGATGTTTTCCTTCACCGTAAAGCACGTGAAATCACTGCAGATAAGTTTTTTTAAAGTAAAAAAAATACTTCTAAAGTCCTACGGCCACTTTGGCTCGCAGCAGCTCATACTTTCCGATATGCTATCATTTGTCATGTCATGTGATAAATGGTTTATTAAGGACAGAATAGCGCCACTCGAAAAATAAATTGATCGATGCTTTCAATGGCTGATGATTTGCAGGCTTCGGTGCGCTATTATCAGAATATCTTATGTTACTGTTATTATTTCTTCGAGTCTTTTATGATTTGGTTAATTTTAGTTATTTAACCAAAGCCACATCCTGCTAGTCCCAACATAAGCACGTTCATCATCATATCATTTCCCTGGCCTTATCCCAAACATTGTTGGGGTCGGCACTTGATTCAACCCGATGTGGCTGATCACCTGATTTTTATACGAAGCGACTGCCATCTGACCTTCGCATCCCATTTAACGAGGAAAATCTGTGATCTGGGTAAAACCAGTTGTCAGACTATTTGAGGCCTCCGACTGACCTGTAACGATTGCCAAAGATGATAAATTGGCAACCGGGCTTAACGTGCTCTCCGAAGCTCGGAGGGAACTCGTGCGGTCACCCATCCAATTACTGGCTAGCGCTAGGGTTGGTTAAGTGCGCTGATCGAATGATATGCGCAATAACAACTGTGCCACGAGCTCCTCCACGTTAAAAATGCTAAAACCAATATCAAACGAAAAAAAAGTTTGCTTACTCTACCAAACAAGTTGAGCTAAATGTAATGCTAGTTTGTGACAACTGACAGCTGTCAGTTTTAGCAATGTAGCGCCGGCAATTTTATACGTTCCAATCCAATTTCACATGCGAAACTTTGACAGCCACCGTACACACAAACAAACAAGTGAAAAGATAACAGTCGAGTACAAAAGTTTTACTATTTTGTTTGCGCGCTCCCCTGTGTTTGTGAGTTGTTATCGCCAATTATGTAGCTCCGGGGATACGTTCAAAAATCAGACTTATCAGATTTGGGAAATGTTCTTAGTTCGAGTCAAAATAAGAGTCATCACTAGTCACGAGTAACAAATGAGTATAGCATGGGGTTCTTCAAGAAGAGTGTGAAGGGATGTGTGCATAGAGGCAGGGTCGGCAACGAGTGATACCCCAGTGAGTGCGAGTTTTTCACTGCCGCCGTCGTGTCAAGTCATCGCCTCGACGTAAACTCAGATTTGTATGGGCTCGCAATAGTGTCATCTTTAGGCCGACAGAGGCGCTGTTCCGATCCCATACAAATCTGCGTTTACGTCGACGCGGTGACTTGTGACGGCGGCAGTGAAAAACTTGCACAAAGCACTCTGCAAGGGGTTCTTCAAGAAGGGTGTGGAGAGATATTTACGGGGTCGACAACGAGTGATGCCCTTGGTATTGCAAGCGACCATAGGCTGCAGTGATCATTTACCATCATGCAAAATCGGGATTAAACCCTCAGTTTTTGTGTAAAATTTGTGAAATCTGCGTGCGAAAGTGAAGATCTGAACTTTTTCGCGATTGGGGAAACCAATTAGGGGAATTTATGTATGTATTCCTCGCAGGGGTAGGCAGAGGTGTTGTAATAACAACACTCACTTTACACTGAAGAAAAAGTGCCAACGTGACTGATGGTGAGTCTATCACCGTCTCAGGCACTAAACTATCTTTGAATTTCTTCTCAGATAAATGCAGGTTTCCTCGCGATGTTTTCCTTTGCATTGGTGCAGGCCCCGCTGGGATTTGAACTTGCATCGCTTGCGTAGCAGGTGACTGCTCTAACCCCGAGGCCACCACGGCTCTTAGATAAATTGATAAGAAAATATAACCTTTATTGGCTTCGATCACGTAATTTAGTATCTACCATTGTGTGCTTAAACAAACTAAATTCCGTACCACCTTAACTATTCAATTGAAAAACTACTCAATCCAACTTGTAATAAAGTCTAATTTCGCTCAATTGTCCATAAAATAACCGTAGAGCGAGTTGCGTGAAGTGATTCGAGCTTTATTACAACGGGATAAGGTTTTGTATTAAATGGGGGAATACGTGTGTTCGTTTTCAGCGTGGCCACGAAATTCAGTCTATATCTGAAATCGCAAGGCTGTGCTCGTATAGGGGGTGAAATGGGTAAAATAAAATAACAATATTATAACAAAAGTGTTTCCAAAAGTGACAGCTTACAAAGTGATTGTGAATTTATTCACTTGCTAAGGCAAGAATGAGTTTACGAAGGTAAGGCTTTTGAAATTTTATTACAACTGCAATGTAGAGGTATTGCAGGTAATACCTTCGTCTTACAATACGTATATACGCTAGCAGTGCCCCGCGGATTCCCACGCGTAGAACATAATGTTATTTTTTTTAATAAAAGTAGCCTACGTTACTGATTGTAACATTAGTAATATGCCAGTGAAAGTTATGTTAAAATCAGTCCAGCCATTTTGAAGATAAGCTGGTAACAAATAGTCGGACAGAGACAGGCAGACAGACGGAAAGAAAAATCGGTTTTTAACTGCGACTATTGTAAATACTTCCAAATGCATTTAGAGAAAAGCTGTAAATATGGAATTACAAATAGGCAATTCAATTTTATTTATCTGTATAGATATAGATAATACTCACGAGGTGAGCATTATCGGAAGAGGCTGGGATTCGAACTTGCGTCGCTTGCGTGGCAGGCGACTGCTAAAACCCGACGGCCACGATGGCTCTTTTCTTTTCTACCCTTTTAGGGTATATATGCGTGAGGTACTATATACCGTCTATATCTATACAGATAAATAAAATTGAAGTGTCTGTTTGTAATTCCAAAATAACAGCTTTTCACTAAATGCATATGAAAGTATACACGCTACTGACACAAAAAAACCAAGGTTTAAAATTTTTCTCTGTCTGTCTGTCTGTCTGTCTGTTTGTTACGGGTAATCTCTGAAACGGCTGAACGGATTTGAACGGGATTTTCACTGGCAGGTAGCTGAAGTTTTAAGGAGTAACTTAGGCTACTTTTATTTATCAAAAATATTAGGGTTCCGCGACAATAAGGATGAAACTAAATCTACGCGGGTGAAACCGCGGGGCACAGCTAGTACTATATATGTATCAAAGTTTAGTTAATGACGTAGAACGATAGTAACCATAAATCGCTTACAGCACAATAGGCCGCAGAAATAATGATTTATGACCGAGGGGTATGGAATAATTTGTGTGTGGGAATACTTTATTATGCTGTACATGTAAAGTAGGTTTTTAAGTTAGGTTTCACCCGCGTCGATTTAGTTTTATGCTTCATTTCGCGGCACCCTAATATTTTTTATATATAAAAGTAGCCTAACTTATTCCTTGATACATCAGCTACTTGCCAGTGAAAGTCCTGTTAAATCGGTGCAGCCGTTTCAGAGATTACCCGGAACAAACAGACAGATAAAAAAATTAAAACTTGGTTTTTTAGTGTCAGTAGCGTGTATACTTTCATATGCATTTAGTGAAAAGCTGTAATTTTGGAATTACAAACAGACACTTCGATTTTATTAATCTGTACTGTATAGATGTATAGATTATGGTACCCTTGTTTGATACCCTTGAAATATCGTCACCGGAAAAGCAAAACTACTAAAGCGCCATTTTGGCCAATATGAGTTATATATATCGTTGAACTGGATTTTTTTTTCTGCGTCGATTGGTGTAGGTTTCATAAAGATCGGAGCCAATTTTTGGCGCTTCAGCACCTAAAAAATATGTGATTTTTCATATTTTCCACTCAACGAAAAATCCTTACGTAATACAAATCTTAGCCTTTTTTTTAATTTGTCAGTTAAGTTGTATGTTTTTCGAGATCGTTTTTTTATGACGAGGTAGATGACAATTTACAAAGAAGTTCCAATAACTAACTTATGTTTTGTAAGCAAAAGCATTAAACAATGTTATTAAGTTACAAACGCTAGGTACATCGGGGAATGAACCAAGTTTTCTTGACTTACTTTCAAAGTAGGAGAGCTTAACGGGAAACTTTCGATATAAATTATTGCCGCCTTCACCCAAATATTTTAGGGGATATAACCTAATGATAGATCGGTACTATCTATACAGATAAATAAAATTGAAGTGTCTGTTTGTAACTGCAAAATAACAGTTTTTCACTCAATGCATATGAACGTATACACGGTACTGACAAAGAAAAACCAAGTTTTAAAATTTTTCTCTGTCTGTCTGTCTGTCTGTCTGTCTGTTTGTTCCGGGTAATCTCCGAAACGGCTGGACGGATTTTGACGGGACTTTCACTGACGGATAGCTAATGTTACAACGAGTAACTTAGGCTACTTAGATTAAAAAAAACATTAAGGATCCGCGGGCAACCATGAAATTAAAATCTACGCGGGTGAAACACAGCAGGGCACAGCTAGTTATATAATAAGTAAGTAATATAATCAGCCATGACGTTTGAGCAGTCGCCTGTAAAACAAGTGACGCCAGCTCAAAGTCTAAAATGTGCAGTGATTTCACACCACGTGCTTAAGGTGAAGGAAAACATCGTGAGGAAACCTACATATACTACAGTCGGAGACAGGCTCACCATCTGACACGTTGGCACTTAATCTTCTTCGGTGAAAAGTGGGTGTTGTTGTATACGAATATACCTCTGCCTACCCCTTCGGGTAATACAGACATGTATGTATGTATGTGCAAATCGAGAACGAGCTCGTGGCACAGTTACTATTGTGCATATCAATCGATCAGTGAAGTTAAACAACCTTTTCTTTTTCATTGTCAAGGGGGGAACCTTCAAAAGTTCCCCTACCGCCCTGGGAGAGGCAGGTCATGGTACCTATGTGGGATTTGTATCGCACTAAAACCCTCCGATGCCATCCTCCGTGCTTAGAGGGGACTCCGGGTACTCTGATAGATCGCATCGGTGTCCCCCCACACTTTGCCGGGGCACATCCCCGGGGACACCTCGCTGTGCAAGGCACCTCCCCGGACCCGCGGTTCGGTGGTCAAAGCTCCCACCCCGACCACCGCCAGCAGGCCCGCCGGCCTCCTTTGAGTCGCCTCTTACGACAAGCAGGGGATACCATAGCCAAATTCGTAGACCCTGGCTATTGGGTAACCCAAGCCGGCAGTTGGATCCCACGTGTTATGAATCGACAAACGCGCCAATTTCATTATTTTTAAGTGCATATATACATATACAAGCAGCTATTGTTTCAAATGCGATGGCTATAAGAAACAGATATCATGAAATGCTACTACGTTCTCCGTGTTGAGTAGGTACTCACTATTGTGAATATTTATTCCTTACTCAAATTAGATTTTTGTATGAAGCCTACTTCCATCCAATTCGGTGTCCCTATTTTGTACCAATACTTAACATCTTTGGCAATCGTTACAGGTCAGTCAGAGGCCTAAGAAAGTCTGACAACTGGTTTAACCCAGATTGTCGATTTTCCTCGAAAAGGGGTTACGAAGGTCAGATGGCATTGGCAGTCGCTTCGTATAAAAATCAGGTGATCAGCCACATCGGGTTGAATCAAGTGCCGATCCCAAATACATGGGATAAGGCCAGGGAGATGATGACTTAATATTTTTTATATTGTATTGATGACAATGTACATGATGCCAGCTGAGTTTCTTGCCGGTTCTTCTCATAAGGCTAGTTTCTGAACCGGTGGTAATTTTCGACATTCATTTCGACATTTTTCATTGTTTTCATCACCACCCCAAGTAGAAAGTTTTTTTATTTAGTTTGTTCGATACCAGACAGTGAACTGGAAATTTACATGAACCAATTTGACTCGAACTCTCCAGAGAGCTGTCGAAATCAGTCGGATGCGCTTCCGAATAATCGATGGAATCGAGTGAGTTAATCGAGTGATATCGATTATATTCTGACGTTTATAGCTATTGTGGTTGCACGCTATTGTGGTAGTTATTGACTTTACATCAACTTTTATGATAACACTCGCTGTGCCCGGTGTCACCCGCGTAGATTTAGTTTCATGCTTCGTATCGCGGAAACTAATTTTTTTTATAAATAAAAGTAGCCTATGTTACTCCTTGAAACATCAGCTACCTGCCAATTAAAGTCCCGTTTAAATTGGTCCAGCCGTTTCAGAGATTATCCGGAACAAACATACAAACTAAGGCTACTTTTATTTAAAAAAGCTGTGCCCTGCGGTTTCATCCTTATTGTCGCGGAAACCTAATATTTTTGATAAATAAAAGTAGCCTAAGTTACTCCTTGGAACATCAGCCGTTTCAGAGATTACCCAGAATTAAAAAAGACAGACAGACAGACAGAGAAAAGTTTTATAACATGGTTTTTAAGTGTTAGTAGCGTGTATACTTTCGTATGCATTTAGTTAAAAGCTTCAATTTTATTTATCTGTATAGAAGAACATATAAGGGTTCCGCTGGACACCTGTGAAATTACTCTACGCGGGTGAAACCGCTGGGCACAGCTAGTAATATATATAGATTCAGTACTGCTTGAAGTAAGCTATGTTTATACTATGACTTCTGATTGTAATGAAACGATATTCCCGAGGGAAAATACTTGTAAATGTATGGTAAGGTATTCGCCCGCAGAGCAATTAAGGCCAGACTCCCAGCGCTGTGGAACCCATTGGTATATACATTTGTAACTAGTGAAAAGAAGCGAGAAAATGTTTGTTTGTAGTATAATACATACACATACAGAACCTTTAAACGAGCAATTCTTGTATATCTATACATACAGATAAATAAAATTGAAGTGTCTGTTTGTAATTCCAAAGTAACAGCTTTTCACTAAATGCATGTGAAAGTATACACGCTACTGACACTAAAAAACCAAGTTTTAAATTTTTTCTCTGTCTGTCTGTCTGTCTGTCTGTTTGTTCCGGCTAATCTCCGAAACGGCTAGACCGATTTTAGCGGGACTTTCACTGATATATAGCTGACGATACAAGGAGTAACTAAGGCTACTTTGATTTAAATAAAAACATTAGGGCTCCGCGGGCTACCCATAAAATTAAGCTTAAACTACGCGGGTGAAACTGCGGGGCACAGCTAGTTTATAATATGCGTAAACGTCAAGTTCTTTCTAAAAAAAGAAACCGAGCAAACCTCGGGCAACCAGGTACTAATATTTAACCCAGCAATGCAAAATAACCGTAATAGGAAAACTTGCAAGTAAGCTTACTGGCATTTAATATAACTTAACAGTAATTTCACGCGACACGACATGTGATTTAGGTATTAAGTGCATGGAAAATAATGCGGTTATAACAAGTTATTACGCCACAAGCGGACGTCACGTTTCACCCGCGTAGTTCCCGTTCCCGTGGGAGTACGGGGATAAAATATAGTCTATATTAATCAGTGATAATGTAGCATTCAAATGGTGAAAGAGTTATTCAAATCGGTCCAGGACTTTTTAAGACAATTCGTTACAAACATACAAATTTCCTCTTTATAATATGTAGTCAGTATAGGTAGCACGTATGTGCTTAGTTTTTTTGTTGCCTCCTAGGCAAGGGACGCAAGTGTGAATCCCACCGGGACCTATACCAGTTTTCTAAAACCTTATGTGCAGTGAATTCACACCACGTGTTTTACGGTGAAGGAAAACATCGTGAGGAAACCTGCATATGTCTGAGAAGTAATTCGAAGGCATGTATAGCGCGTGAGACGGCGATGGACCCACCCTCTGTCACTTTGTCATCTTCGTGTGTGTTGTTATTACAACACCTCTGCCTGCCCCTTCGGGGAATACAGGCGTGAGCATAATTATGTATGTATGTTTTTTTTTAAACAAATAGGGGGTCTTTAAGCGTTGATTTTTCTATTTTAAATACTGTGTACTTAAGTATCTACTCACCGATTCAATAGCAAATCTATTTTTTTTTTTAGGAAATTGAGATTTAAACTAATTTAGCGCCATCTAGCGATACATCTCGAAACTATTTATCGTGATGCTCACTTGCGTCTTTGCTATTATAAAAATTCAGTTTCAGTTTTTCAGTCAACATTTTAAAATAATGTTTTTTCAGTACTTAAAACTAATTAAAGGTAGAAAACTTGTCTCAAGTCGGTGTCGCTCGGGATATTGCCAAGAAGGCTGGCAGCATTGCCACGTTGAATAGCAATGCTGATTCTCTGAGCGAGGTAACCCCAGCTCTCTTGTCACGACAGGCTTCTACCAGACGACGTGCTCTTGGAAATGTTGATGTAAGTAAATAATGTTATTGTTTTTTTTTCAGGTCCGATCCACCTTCAAATAATGGAGGCAGGGAAAAAGGCATGAACAGACTGAATGGATTTCTCAGTCTCAAAACTCCTCTTATCAGCACAAAAACATTGGGGTAAGTTTTTTTCTATTCATTCTCATTATTAAGTTACTAAGTTATTCCTTTTAGTAGACTAAGTAACTCTATCTCTTTTTGCGATATGGATTTAAAATGGGATGGCCTTAGTTTTAGTCCCGATGTTGGTCCCGATCTTCGCTTAAGCCATGTTTTATTATAAGGGGGAAAGTGTTAAATTAGCGCCATCTATGAGCCGACATCGTAACTAATATGACTCCTAGCGAGTTATCGGTCATCCTAACCTGTTAGTTTAGCGTTTCTCCCACAGAGGGCGCAACATGTATATTTTTTTCAGGGAATAGATTCTCATTCGGTCATAAATAAAATTATTGCCGTCGCTTTTATTATTTTCCTTTACCGTCCATCAAGATAATGAGATTTTTTATTATTACACGCGCAGATAACACGACGACATCGGATAATAATAATATTTCGTTGTTATTTTCGTGAAATGGTTTGAGTGTTGGTCTGTTTTGCCATTACCGTGAGGAGAAGCCTATTTTTATTGAAATTATAGTACTTACTTAGTCTAACGGCTTCGTAAAAACTGAAATAGCAATCAAATACAGTATACTTTATCTTTGAGTATTGATTTTGTGAAATGAAGAGACTGGTGTCAACTTGTAGAACGTTTATTATAGTATACAAGTACTTTGAACACGTAAGTTGGAGTTGCACAAAGGTATTGCACGCAGTCTTAACGGTCACGGCCCTTGACACGTTCGAAAAACCCTCGTAACGATTCTAAAGGTAGGCAATATTTCTTAGAATGTAGAGTGTTTCCACAGACACTACTGCTCTATATCGAGCAACTGACATTTGACATTGACACCACAGACTTCCAATGGCATCCACAGATAAACATAAATTATTCGTTCTGTTTTATTTACTCTATGTAACAGGTTTGAGGAAGACGTTTTCAATATAAGAGCCGTGGCCTTGAAGTTTGACAGCGTTATTCACAAGGTTTCTCAGCGTCGCACTCGTCGTCGGGTGTCGGTTTTAATGAGACCAAATTGAACCTTATCCTCTATGTGTTATGTATCAATTTCCTATGATTGAAACCAACGCTTGTCGTCAAGAACGTCGCTGAGAAACCTTAGTGAATAACGCGGCTGTTGCCTGCTACGCAAGCGACGCAAGTTCCAATCCCAGCGGGGCCTGTACCAATGAGTTTTTCTAAAAACTTATGTACAGTGATTTCACACCACGTGCTTTATGGTGAAGCATAAAATCGTGAAGAAACCTGCAAATGACTGAGAAGTAATTCTAAGACGTGTGTGTAGTGCCTGAGACGGCGATAGACTCATCATCACGTTGGCACTTAATCATCTTGTGTGAAAAGTGGGTGTTGTTATTACAACACCTCTGCCTATCCCTTCAGGGAGTCCTGTGCCCTGCGGTTTCACCCGCGTGGATTTAGTTTCATCCTTAATGTCGCAGAACCCTTATATTTTTAATAAATAAAAGTAGCCTAAGTTACTCCTTGAAACATCAGCTACCTGCCAGTGACAGTCCCGTTAAATTACCCGGAGCAAACATACAGACAGACAGACTGACGGACAGACAGACAGAGAAAAAACTTTGTTGTGTTGTGTATACTTTCATATGCATTTAGTCAAAAACTGTTATTTTGGAATTACAAACAGACACTTCAATTTTATTTATCTGTATGTATAGATTTAGTCAATAACCGGAATGCAGTAGAATTTGAACAAAAATGCGGTTCAATATCCTCTAGAGCTCAGATCAAGAGCATGTTACATAATTCAGTGTTGAATTCAAACCGTTTCAATCCAAAATGTGACTCAAACTAGAGTCTATGTTACCGATGTTGAGTGAGGATCTAATGTAATATTCATGTTGTGAGAGCGATTGTGGATTGAGCTACTGTTTATAATGAACGTTGTGGGTTTTGATAGGTTTTATTAGATCATAGATCACCAGCTGTGCCCTGCGGTTTCATCCCGCATAGATTTAATTTAATTCCCGCAAAACACTACATGTTTTTTTAAATGAAAGAAGCAAGTTACTCCTTGAAACATAAGCTACGTACCAGTGAAAGTCCCGTTAAAATCCGTCCAGCCGTTTCAGAGATTACCCGGAACAAACAGACAGACAGACAGACAGAGAAAATTTTTAAAAGTTGGTTTTTTAGTGTCAGTATCGTGTATACTTTCATATGCATTTAGTGAAAAGCTGATATTTTGGAATTACAAACAGACACTTCAATTTTATTTATCTGTACAGATATAGATGTATAGATGTAAAGATTTATCAACTTTTCAAAGAGGCTAGTCTGATAGAAGCCTCTGTGACAAGTGGACTGGGACTTTCGCTCAGAGAACCAGCAGAAAAAACAAAAAATATTCGCTCACCGACCCATAAGGGACAATTTCTTCGGTGGCTCTTTTCACGGTTCCCTCATTTAAAAAAAGTGACTTCTCTATAACATTAGCTATCTGTCAGTGAAAATCCCGCTAAAATTGATCAAACCGTTTCAGATATTACTTGGGACAAACATACAGTTTTTTTTAATTTAAGTGTCGTATATCTATACATCTATACAGATAAATAAAATTGGAGTGTCTGTTTGTAATTTCAAAATAATGGGATTTCATGAAATGCATATGAAAGTATACACGCTACTGTCATTAAAAAACCAATTTAAAAAAAAATTCTCTGTCTGTCTGTCCGTCTGTCTGTCTGTTTGTTCCGGATAATCTCCGAAACGGCTGGACCGATTTTAACGGGACTTTCACTGGCAGATAGCTAATGTAACAAGGAGTAACTTACTTTTATTAAAAAAAACATTAGGGTTCCGCGGGACACCCATAAAATTAACTCCATGCGGGTGAAACCGCAGGGCACAGCTAGTTCATTAATATAATACCTTTTGTGAAATCTGCTAATTTGGAATTACAAACAGACATTTCAACTTTAAATATAAAACACAATCCTCTTTCTGTATCAGTCGGTTAAAGAAACACATCAAGCCGGAAAACTGTAGTTTCATATTTTCCTACATTTTATATTTTCTACAGTTCCATAGTGAATACTTTCAGGTGATTCCGCTAGTAATATATGGATATATCGCTCGGAATAAAAGGGGAAAAATATATTTTGTCTCTGAATGCGAGCTATCATTCTTGGACCTGTATATTGTTGATAAACTAACGTAAGCAGAAATAAACGCTGGTATTTCTTTCTCGGAGAGAGACGTAGAATAAATTATTGTAGCTGTCTAGGTAGCGATTTATATGCAACTAGCGGACGTCACGCGGTTTCATCCGCGTAGTTCCCGTTCTCGTGGGAGTACGGGGATAAAATATAGCCTTTATTAATTAGTGATAACGTAGCATTAAAATGGTGAAAGAATTTTTGAAATCGGTCTAGTACTTTTTGAGCAAATTCGTTGCAAACATACATACAAATCTTTCTTCTTTTTAATATGAGTATAGACTTGCTTCTCAGCGACTTCGCTAGCTTGGAATAGTTACTATGGGGTAACGTTAAAGCAGCACAACTAAGGTTAACTAAGTCTAAATTAAATATTTACAGAAAATAGAACGTGATTTATTTCTTAAATATGGTTAGGAAAAACTGGAGGTAGGACTCGAACCCACGACCTCTGCAAATCGTTGCTCTGGCAACTGAGCTATTCGTGAGCTACCTCATCATTTTTACAGATCCTACGGAACCTCTCGGGAGTCTGATTCGCACTTGGCTGGTATTTATCCTTAAGTAGATACCTACGGAACCGTAAAAATAACGAGATATTACAACATACATATGCACACGCCTGTATTCCCCGAAGGGGCAGACAAAGGTGCTGTAATAAAAACACCCACTTTTCACACAAGATGATTAAGTGCATTCAAATCACGGTACATTAAGTTTTTTTTTATTAGTTTTGAGTCGTTTGGATAGCATTGACTGCTCAAGCTCCACCACGTTTAAGGAACCGTAAAAAGTACAAGATATTACCTACAACATGAGTAATTTATTAGACAGATCACTTTCCCTTACACCCTTGAAGGTTACCTCTGAATATATTTCTTGTTCGATTCGGGGTGATTGACACGAAGGGTAAGTGAGGCTTATCGATAAGATTTATAAGGCTATAATTCAATCAGTGTCGGGAATTCTGATAGTTACCTATAAGGTAGTTTTATGGAGCTCGTGGCACAGTTGCTATTGCGCATATCATTCGATCAGCGAAGTTAAGCAATCATACGCCTAGCCAGTAGTTGGATGGGTGATCGCCCGAGTTCCCTCCGTGCCTCGGAGAGCAAGTTAAGCTGTCAGTCCCGGTTGCCAATTTAACATCTTTGGCAATCGTTACAGGTCAGTCAGAGGCCTAAGAGAGTTAACTGGTTCAACCCAGATTGCCGATTTTCCTCGAAAAAGGGGTTGCGAAGGTCAGATGGCCTTATCCCATGTATTTGGGGTCGGCACTTGATTCAACCCGATGTGACTGATCACCTGATTTTTATACGAAGCGACTGCTATCTGACCTTCGTAACCCCTTTTTAGAGGAAAATCGGGAATCTGGTTTAAACCAGTTGTCAGACTTACTTAGGCCTCTGACCGACCTGTAACGATTGCCAAAGATGTTAAATTGTCAACCGGGACCGACGGCTTAACGTGCTCTCCGAGGCACGGAGGGAACTCGGGCGGTCACCCATCCAACTACTGGCTAGGCGTATGGTTGCTTAACTTCGCTGTTCGAATCATATGCGCAATAGCAACTGTGCCTCGAGTTTTTTTTTTCTTTGACGTTGGTAATAAATGACGTAATAAGTCAAGTTCAGTATTCAAAGGTATTCGCAGTCAAACAGAATTTTCTCAAGTAAGACTTGAAGTTCGGAAAGTAGGTACTTAGTCCATAGGTAAGTGGACTTCGGGCTTAGCTACCTTTAATGTGATTCATTATTTATAAGCTTCTCTGTAATTACTTATTACCTAACTGTGCCCCGTGGCTGCACCTGCGTATACATTTATATTCTTTACTTCTTGAATTAGGTTGAAAATTATATAATTTTTATTTTTATTTTATTTTAAAAACTTCCTGCATTACATTAGCACAGGCGGACTTAATGCCATAGGCATTCTCTACCAGTCAACCTTTGGGTGATGCACAGACAGACGTGGCAGGTGTTAATTTAATAATATATATCTGTTAATATAATAAAAAAAAACATGTATTTATTCATTTTACATGAAAAAATATACTAAATATAAAACACCTGATTGGTTTGATTGTAACAATAGGCTCTGTTAGACAATTGCAGCAATTAAAAAAAACTTTTAGAAATATATTGCTACATTATTGTTGGGTAAATTACGACAGATATATACAAACGGACAGACAAACAAAGAACAGTTTACATACGCATTAAGTTTAAAAGGTTTATTTGGATTTAAAAACAGAATCTTGGGAGAATAATGTCTTAAGATAATGTTGCAAAAACGGAAAAAATCATATTCACGCAGATTAATTCGCGAATATCTCTTCCATAATACTTAGAAATCATACCCCTCTTTCTCGGTAGTCGAGTAATGAACCATTCAAAAAAGTTTCTGTAGATATGACCAACTTTGCGAACCGAGAAACAAGCAGGCATTATCTAAGTTATATACAGGGTGTCGGAGAATTCGAAACAGTTGTCTTCTAGAAGTTGTAGGGTTATATGAATATATCACTACATTGAAGTCGTAAAATGTCTAGCTCCAACGATAACGTAGTTATAGGCTATAGTTGCTAAGGGCCGAAGAGCTCGCGGCCTTAAACGATTGAATGAACGCGCGCCCGCGTTTACCTACATTACGTACGCGGTCATTAAACTTTTAAAATTAAGGCAAAGGTTAATGGTTTCGAAAAATGGTTTTATGGGATTATTTCAGGATTTATTAGTGGGAGAAAAAAATAACAATGTAGTTAGATTTCACGTGAATAACTCTACGTTACAGCTGATTTTTATGCGAAAATAAGGTCTTGATATGGTCAACTTTGAACGTCAATGACTCGAAAACGGAAGAAAATATTTCTGTCATAATAATTTTATTTGCTTCCTAAAATAATACCCTCGCACATATTTTAACAGCTGTCCTGGTTTCCCCGACACACTGTATATACACACTTATACACTGGCCTCCACCCGTACCTTCGCCTGTGTAGCCGTAAGATTTCATAGACAAACTATCCATACATCCATACATATGCTCACGCCTGTATTCCCCGAAGGGGTACGCAACACCCACTTTTCACACAAGATAATTAAGTGCCAACGTGACAGATGGTAATTCTATCACCGTCTCAGGCACTATACATACGTCTTTGAATTACTTTATAATTATATAAGATTACAAACAAACACTACAGTCATATTTATGTATAGAGATAGAATATCGTGGAGCATAATATATACATGTCCGGAGACAAGGAAATTTAATTGATATGCAAATTTCAACCTTATTCAGTTGCAACAGAGTGTCTCAGCATCAGATTTGACAAGTTTACTTGTGTTCCTGACACATTGTTAACAAGAACAGAATTTAAATCTACACTATATATAAAGGAAATAAAGGAAGGATTTGTATTTTTGTGTGTATGTTTGTAATGAAAAAACTCAAAAACTACTATGCCGATTTCAAAAATTCTTTCACCATTGGAAAGCTACATTCACCCTGAGTAACATAGGCTATATTGTATCCATGTCCTCTTACGGGAACGGGAACTACGCGGGTGAATCCGCGTGACGTCCGCTAGTATATATATATATAAAAAAGCAAATGCGAATGTGAGTGGAAATGACGGTAGAGGGCGTCCAAGTTTGAACTACTATGACCTAAATAATGATATTAAATGAAAAATAATAATAAGTTCAAATTCGGAGTACTCGTAATAGGAAGTGTATGATGAAGGATGGAAAAGAAGTATGTAAGGATCGTAGCATGGGGCAAACGATGGTCTCTGCCTACCGCCGTGGGATACAGGCGTGAGTATATGTATGTATGTATGTTATCATCTGCCTGGCCTTATCCCATGTATTTGGGATCGGCACTTGATTCAACCCGATGTGGCTGATCACCTGATTTTTATACGAAGCGACTGCCATCTGACCTTCGTAACCCCTATTTTGAGGAAAAACTACTGAATGAATTTCAATGAAACTTTACAATAATATAGTTTATACATTAGAATAACACATAGGCGGTAATTTATATCGTTATTGTGTGAATTTTCTAAAATATAAAGATAAATCAAACCCTGACGGAGTCGCGGGCACCAGCTAGTACATAATAATCTTTCCGTCCGTGTGTTCGTGTTATGCAAATCGCAGCAAATTCACAGCCGTAGTTATCTGTCACTGGCATTGCAACCAGCTAAGAATAACTAGTTTAAGTCTGCGTGTACGTTTCTTCTTTAAAAAACATAATAGAAGGAAAGGGAGAAGGGAAGAGATGAAGAGGAAGACCAAGGTTATACATGAGACAAGTTATAGAAAAGGTGTCTGTCATGACGTATAAGGAGGTCAAAGAGGCACTGGACAGAGACAAAACATAATAGAAGGAAAGGGAGAAGGGAAGAGATGAAGAGGAAGACCAAGGTTATACATGAGACAAGTTACAGAAAAGGTGTCTGTCATGACGTATTAGGAGGTCAAAGAGGCACTGGACAGAGACTCATGGAAAGAGTTGCATCGGTTACACCGACAAGAGTTATTACTCTTACATTCATGATGGTAATGTATGCACGTACGGGTGAAGTGAAAATTAAAATGATTTATTCAGTTTAGGCCCTGGCAAGGCTTATGAATGTCGAGGAATTTACCACCGAGCGAATGCGAGCCGCCATACAATCGCTTTGTTTCTTTACATATGTGGGGGGAGCGAGTGCTCATGCTCATCCCCAGCAAAGGGAAGATCTTCCAGCCAGGCGGGTGTTATGCCTGGGGAACCGCGGCTCGAACTGTTCTAGTTGGAAACTTGTATATATACTGCAATGCGCTTGAAAACTCTTCTGGCGCGATTTAGGTTCTAGTGTATTTGTATCTAAACTTCGCATTTGTTAGCGAGTAGCGCCATCTATGAGCGAGTGGAGAAACGATGCTACACATACATAATTACTTACGCCTGTATTCCCCGAAGGGGTCGGCAGAGGTGTGATTATAGTACACCCTCATTTCACTGGTTATGTGTAAGTCCCATGTAATAGACGGCGAGCCTATTGCCATTAACCGGCCACTAATCCAGACTGCGGGCTGCTACTGGCGAATTATAGATGGAAAAGCCCAATATGAGAGATATGCAGGTTTCCTCACGATGTTTTCCTTCATCCTAAGGCACGTGGTCAAATTACTGCACTTTATGTTGTAGTAGAACTCATTGGTGCAGGCCGCCGGGATTTGAACTCGCTTGCGTGGCAGGCGACTGCTCAAATCCCAAGGCCACCACGGCTCACTATTTATTAAAAACTAGCCGTGCCTCGCGGTTTTACCCGCGTAGATTTACTTTATGGGTGACTTTTTATTCACAGAACCCCGATTTAAAAAAGCCTAAATTGCTCCATGTAACACAACAAACAGGCAGACAGAAAAAAATATTATATGATGGCACTACACAGAGTCGTGCATTGGATTTTCAGAGGGGTAGGCATAAACAATAAGTAGGTAGGTAGGCAGGTTAAATACATACCCATGTGACGCGGCGTAGGTCTTGGTAAATATACACATACGAACATAAACACACACACGACACGAGTGTATTCAGTGATCACAAATTGTAACTTCTGCTTACCTGCTTATATGCAATGCACGCCACTGGCATTAGATACAAACTGACATTTCAATTTTATTTATCTGTATACGTATCAGTATAGATTGTAAAATTCTGAAGAGTTTTCTGCGTAAATAAAATGCCTAATTGCTTTGTTATTCCAACCATTATTTCAACAAGCCAGGAGCAATCTGTAACTGATACTTGATCTTGATCAATCACATGGATTTGACCTAAAACGTTATGCACCTGACATTATGAAGAATGGCTTTTAGCTCTCGGCCAATTATTTATGCCCTTTAACAAGGGCTTAGTACTTCTATATCTATACAGATAAATAAAATTGAAGTGTCTGTTTGATATACCAAATTAGCAGCTTTTCACTACATGCATATGAATGTACATAGGGTACTTAATGACAAAACACCAAGTTTACATTTTTTCTCTGTCTGTCTGTCGGTCTGTTTTTCTGTCTGTTTGTTCGTTGATTTTAACGGGACTTTCACTGGCAGGTAGCTGGTGTTACAGAGATCAACTTAGACTGCTTTCATTTAAAAAAAAAATGGGTTCTGCAAAATAAAGCATGAAACTAAATCTACGCGGGTGAAACCGCAGGGTACAGCTACTATTAAATAATGCGCCTCTAAGAAGGGTCGTTGAAAGGGTGGACAAGTGTTTTAGAAAACAGGACAATGACTTCATATATTGTAGAAAAGCTCATTCTAAAGGTCCCCGACCGCCCTGGGAGAGGCAGGTATGGATTTTACCACACTAAAACCCGCCCGGTGGCCATCCTCAGTGCTCAGGAGGGACTCCGAGTACTCTGATAGATCGCACCGGTGTCCCCCCACACTTTGCCGGGGCATCGACATTCATAAGTGCCTTACCAGGGCCATATCTGATTAAATATTTTAATTTTCGTTTTCGTTTTAATTTTCATTTTCATTCTCATTCTCATTCTTATTATTGGGTGGACACATCACCTGTGTGACCAATCAAGCAGGTGACTATTCAAACCCCACAGCCACTACGGCTCACGGGAGATCCCACAAATGATCCCTATTCCCTACGAAATATCGCTCACTTAGTATTTTTAATTACACCCTGAGGCCAGTAGCTGCGGCCGACGCCCGTGTAATCTAGCACAGCTATAACAAAAGCCGGGTCACATATTATGAATGCGCATATTCACACTATTCTGTACCGAGTGCAAAATATATAAAATAGCTGTGCCTAGCGATTTCACCCGCGTAGAGTTAGATTCATGGGTGTCCTGCGGAACCCATATGCTTTAAATAAAAGAAGCCTAAGTTAGTCCTTGTAACATTAACTATCTGCCAGTGAAAGTCCCGTTGAAATCGGTCCAGCCGTTACGGAGACTACCCGGAACAAACAGACATGTTTTAAAAAATTTCTCTGTATGTTGTTCTGTCTGTCTGTCTGTTTGTTCCGAGTAATCTCTGAAACGGCTGGATCGATTTTAATGGGACCTTCACTGGCAGGTAGCTGATATGTCAAGGAGTAGCTTAGGCTACTTTTATTATTAAAAATATTAGGGTTTCGCGACAATAAGCGCAGTGAAACCGCGGGGCACAGCTAGTTATCATCAACTCCCTGGCCTTAATCCCATGTATTTGGGGTCGACACTTGATTCAACCCGATGTGGCTGATCACCTGATTTTTATACGAAGCGACTGCCATCTGACCTTCGCAACCCCTTTTTCGAGGAAAATCGGCAATCTGGGTTAAACCAGTTGTCAGACTCTCTTAGGCCTATGACTGACCTGTAACGATTGCCAATGATGTTAAATTGGCAACCAATGATGTTAAAGGGGCACAGCTAGTTAGTAATAAAATAAATATTAGTCTTTCAGAGTTTTGCCATCGCTACCGTATGACGATTCACAGTCTCCGTTTATTCCGGCTGAATATTTCAGTCTGTAATTTTCAGTTTCTTTTCAGTGTTTCACGGGCACAACTGCCCTTAATTTAAGACTGGGTCGTTAGACACAGTTAAAACAACTGAAGATTAATTCTGGAATACTAATTAATCTTTACCCTTTTAAATTATAGTTAATTAATACTTCTCTCGGTTTATATCCTACTAGCGGATGTCACGCGGTTTCACCCGAGTAGTTCCCGTTCCCGTGGGAGTTCGGGGATAAAATATAGCCTATGGTACACGCTGATAATGTAGCTATCCATTGCTGAAAGAATTTTTACTCTTACACATGACACAGGGACACATGTAAAAAAAACCAGGGAGTTTGTTTCGCCGTTTCTTCTCCTGACAGGCTTACTTTTGGAAACGGTAGTAAATTAACTTAACGTTAGCGTAAGAAAAATGACGTTCAATAAGTGTTCCAAGTGTCCCTTATGTTGAATAAAACTTTTTGATTTGATTGATTATGATTTGGTAGTTGTTTTACTGAACGAATTTTAACTATGCAGTTGGGTCGTCTTTGTGAACAAAAGAGTTCACACGAGGGCCGTTTGGACTGGAGGCTAGCTATAAATATACCCTTTGGATACATTTCACCATATTTGTGTTCAAAAAAATTTTAATATTTTCATCTCTAGTGACTAAAAATCATTGTAGGTATTTTTTTTACACTGCAAAGGAAAGCATTTGTAAGGATAACTGCATATAACCGAAAAGAAATTCAAATTTTTTACACCACGTGCTTTACGGTGAAGGAAAACATCGTGAGGAAACCTGCATATGTCTGAGAAGTCATTCAAAGACGTATATATAGTGCCTGAGACGGCGATAGACTCACTGTCACGTCGGCACTTATCATCTTGTGTGAAAAGTGGGTGCTGTTATTACAACACCTCAGGGGCCCAACCATGAGCTCTTATTGCAATGATAATTCAGTTGTGCGACAGTGACAGATGTATGCACGTCACATACATCTGTCTCATAAATGAGTGAAATGAGTGAATGGTTGAGGAGGGCGATGGCTGGCATTCTCGTCATACTTGTGAACAGGTGCTGCTTGTGGGGGCTGGTCATCTCAAGCTACGCATTTAGATATAAATAGAACTACTAGACTTTTCTTTATGTTAATTTTTATCGACATTTGTACATTGGAACTGTGTCCATGGGCTTACATTTCTCAAATGATTTATTTTGTGTTTTTTTTTTAATTGTATAATATTTTTGAAAAGAGTAATTACTGAGTTTCTTGCCAGGTTCTTCTCAGTAAAAGCAATCTTCCGAACCTGGCGGTAGCATGTATAATCCTGTAAATTGTGTCACTCTGACGATTTGAAAGTGCTTTGTATAAACTCTAATCGAATAAAGATATTTTTGACTTTGACTTTGACTTTGACTTTATCATGGCAATAAGAGCTCATGGTAAGGCCCCTGCCTACCCCTTTGGGAATACAGGCGTAAGCATATGCATGTATGTAGTATAAATACAAATGCATAACTGAAATCCCGACCCACGTTTTTCTCGCAGGGTAGAAAATATCTTTTAGATTTACGAGAAAGTCGTAACTTCGATCCCGTGAGTCCGAGCATAAAAAATATCCGTTGAGAATCGTTTACCCGGATCAAAATGCCCTCGACATGTGCAATCACACCCGGGTACATATACCTATATCTTAGGATATCACTGACATTATATTTAGAATCAGAGCAGAGAGGCGTAGTGGCCTTGGGATTTGAGCAGTAACCTGCTATGCAAGCGACGCAAGTTCAAATTGTAGTGGCTTGCACAATTAAGTTTTTCTAGAAACTTGAGTGAAGGAAAACATCGTGAGGAAACCTGCATATGTCAGAGAAGTAATTTAAACACGTATGTATAGTGGCTGAGACGGGGATGGACTCACCATCTGTCACGTTGGCACTTAATCATCTTCGGTGGAAAGCTATAGCAAGCTAAGCAAGGGGGCTTATGGGGGCCGGTTATTAGTTGGTATCTATATATATACATCTATACATCTATACAGATAAATAAATTTGAAGTGTCTGTTTGCAATTCCAAAAATACAGGTTTTCACTAAATGCATATAAGAGTATACACGCTACTGACACTAAAAAACCAAGTTTTAATTTTTTTCTCTGTCTGTCTGTTTGTTCCGGGTAATCTCTGAAACGGCTGGACGGATTTTAACGGGACTTTCACTGGTAGGTAGCTGATGTTTCAAGGAGTAACTTAGGCTACTTTTATTTATCAAAAATATTAGGGTTCCACGACATAAGGATGAAACTATATCTACGCGGGTGAAACCGCGGGGCTCTGCTAGTTTATAATATTAGTAGGGATTGAATTTGAATTTACTCCGGAAAATTACGTAGTACCTCACTTATAAAACAATTAAGTGAGAATATGAGCGATAAATTTCATAATTAGTCCCTGAAATTACGTGTAAACGTCTCACTTATTAAAACAATAATTAATGAATGACGTAATGATTTTAATTATACGCTCACGGATTCATATTTCATCCTCGTAGCACTCTCGTAGACGTGCTACGATATCTCGTAGCGGCGTAGCGTTTCGTAGCAAATTTTGAGATAATAATTATATTGTTTACTAGCTGTGCCCCACGGTTTCCTCCGCGTAGATTTAGTTTCTTCCTTATTGTCGCGGAACCCTAATATTTTTTAATAAATAAAAGTAGCCTAAGTTACTCCTTGAAACATCAGCTACCTGCCAGTGAAAGTCCCGTTAAAATAGGTCCAGCCGTTTCAGCGATTACCCTGAACAAACAGACAGACAGAGAAAAATTTAAAACTTGGTTTTTTAGTGTCAGTAGCGTGTATACTTACATATGCATTTAGTGAAAAGCTGTTATTTTGGAATTACAAACAGACACTTCAATTTTATTTATCTGTATGTGTAGAGTATATGGAGTATATAGATTTATAAGCCCTAGATAAAGTAACATTCGCTCGCGCTTGCGCTAATAGAAACGATATAAAATGTATGGCAACATAAGGACATGTGACATATGTCATTCCCGTACATTTTGTATCGTTTCTACTAGCGAAGCGTGAGGATAATGTTACTTTGTCTGCAGGCCCAGTTATTACTGAGATTACGCCTATTCAAATGATAAATCCCTTTATGCCCTACGTCCTTTCTATAAATAGCCCTTGAGGGCAATACTCTACTACAGAGGAGCTTGTGGCACAGTTGCTATTGCGCATATGATTCGATCAGCGAAGTTAAGCAACCATACGCCTAGCCAGTAGTTGGATGGGTGACCGCCCGAGTTCCCTCCGTGCCTCGGAGAACACGTTAAGCCGTCGGTCCCGGTTGCCAATTTAACATCTTTGGCAATCGTTACAGGTCAGTCGGACACCTAAAAATAATCTGACAACTGGCTTAACCCAGATCACAGATTTTCCTTCTAAACGGGGTTGCGAAGGTCAGATGGCAGTCGCTTCGTATAAAAATCAGGTGATCAGCCACATCGGGTTGAATCAAGTGCCGACCCCAAGTACATGGGATTAAGGCCAGGGAGATGATGAGGGCAATACTCCATATTAAATGTATACTTACAAAAGCTTAGAATAGATTTAATACATTAAGTCTTCTCTGCACTTTTATAGTGGCTTTTGAGTTAATTGCATTCACTTAATTGTGGTTGAGCCACTTTAAAACTAAGTAACTTTATAAGTAAGTAATCTTAAGTTAAACATTGAGTTAAATTAAAAATTTAAGTTAAGAGATTGATTAGTTTTTTAGGGTGTATGAAGAAACCTTTTATTTACGGTCACTCTTGTATTTGTGAATGTGGTATTAAAACAATTTAAATCTATAGAAATCTATACATCTTTATCTATACATCTATACATACATACTACATACAGATAAATAAAATTTGAAGTGTCTGTTTGTAATTCCAAAATAACAGCTTTTCACTAAATGCATATGAAAGTATACACGCTACTGACACTAAAAAACCAAGTTTTAGAATTTTTCTCTGTCTGTCTGTCCGTCTGTCTGTCTGTCTGTTTGTTCCGGGTAATCTCTGAAACGGCTGGACGGATTTTAACGGGACTTGCACTGGTAGGTAGCTGATTTTTCAAGGAGTAACTTAGGCTTACTTTTATTTATTAAAAAATATTAGGGTTCCGCGACAATAATGATGAAACTAAAACTATGCGGGTGAAACCGCGGGGCACAGCTAGTCTATACTAAAGAAAAACATCATGAAATTTGAGTTTCCGTAACACCACAAGACACTGCTTAAAAACTTCCTACCGTTACCCTACCGCGTTCTATTCTGAAGGGAAAATTTAATTTTGTACTTTGTTCACTGTTGTACCGACCACATCAAATACGTAAGTAACTTAAGTTACGTAAGACTAAGTACAAGTTATTTGAAATCTTCGATTGAAAGACTTGCTTTGTTGTGGTCATAGAATTTTACTTTTTGAAAGAGTTATAACGGAATTCATTTGGAATTAGGAATTTATTCGCTATTTTTGTTGTCAGGAGACTAAATTTAAATTCAATTCTAATTCGAAATATATTTATTTGATGACTAGCTGTGCCCCGCGGTTTCACCTGCGTTGATTTAGTTTCATCCTTATTGTCGCGGAACCCTAATATTTTTAATAAATAAAACATCAGCTACCTACCAGTGAAAGTCCGGTTAAAATCCGTCCAGCCGTTTCAGAGATAACCCGGAACAAACAAAAAGACAGACAGACAGACAGAGAATATTTTTAAAACTTGTTTTTTAGTGTCAGTAGCGTGTATACTTTCATATGCATTTAGTGAAAAGCTGTTAATTTAGAATTACAAACAGACACTTCAATTTTATTTATCTGTATAGATGGGAATAATTCTAGTTGTCATCAAATACTGAACAATATCTTTTCATAGAATATTAAAATTGATCATTAATCATATTAATAAGTACAGCCTCGTTATTCACTAAAGTCTTCAGCGTCGCACTCGTCGTCGATCGGTTTTAAATATACGATATTGAACCTTACCCTCTAAGTATTACGTATCATATTTCCATGATTAAAACCAACTCGTCGTCTTGTTGAGAAACCTTAGTGAATAAAGAGAAATCAGGCCACTATGTATCTTAAGAACGAACATTTCCCTCGAATCATAAATCTTTGTGGCATTTAAAATTCCACCTAAATACCATTATAACAAAGTGGGAATTCGCAAAATGATCAACAAATTATTGTAAACTACCAGCGCCCCGCCGTTTCACCCGTGTAGATTTAATTTCATCCTTATTGTCGCGGCACCCCAATATTTTTAAGAAATAAAAGTAGCCTAAGTTAATCCTTGAAACATCACCTACCTGCCAGTGAATGTCCCGTTAAAATCGGTCCAGCCGTTTCGGAGATTACCCGGAACAAACAGACAGACAGAGAAAAAATGTATAACTTGGTTTTTTAGTGCCAGTAGCGTGTATACTTTCATACGCATTTAGTGAAAAGCTGTTATTTTGAAGTTACAAACAGACACTTCAATTTTATTTATCTGTATAGATGTATAGATATCCAAGCTACGGGATTTCGTAGCAAGTGCTACGCGCAGCTACGACCTCAGTGCTACGCCGAGGCTCGTAGCAGGCAGATGACTCCCGCTCCGTTTCATTCTTCCTCTAAATTCTCTTTCATTCTAAATTAAAAGCAATATTAAATTATTATAAGGTTCATATTTGAGTGTTTATGTTTTGTGTGAACGTGATTTTCAGTTCAAAGTGTTTGAATACTGTTTCGCGTTATTTGTTATGTAACAGGTTTGGTTTATATATATTTTTGACTTTAAAATAACATATAACTATTTAAAATATATATTTTTATCTTTTTAAGTATTGCCTGAAAGTATCTAGGGTGAAAATTTTTAAAAATTGCGCGCGTAATTTTGATTTCCTTTGTGTTTTGCACAGTACATCTATGCATATATAATATACACATATATAAAATTAAAGTGTCTGTTTGTAATTCCAAAATAAGAGGTTTTACTAAATACATAGTATGAAAATATATAAACGTAAAAAAAAAATCTTTTTTCACTGTCTCTCTGTTCATCTGTCTGTCTGTCAGTCTGTTTGTTACGACTAATCTCCAAAACGGCTGTACCGATTTTAATAAGATTTTCACTGGCAGATAGCTAATGTTACAAGGACTAATTTAGGTTACTTTTGTTTAAATAATTAAGGATCCGCGAACTAACTCGTTTTTTGTTTGTTCCTTCAACCGTGAGGGTAGTGACTCCAAAAGGATTTTAAACTTTACTCCTTTGATAGCGGACGTTCCGCGGTTTCACCCGCGTAGGACCCGTTCCCGTGGGAGTACGGGGATAAAATATAGCCTATATTAATCAGTGATAATGTAGATTTCAAATGGTGAAATAATTTTTAAAATCGGTCTAGTACTTTTTGAGCCAAATTGTTACAAACATACATACAAATCTTACCTCTTTATAATATCAGTATAGACTAGCTGTGCCCCGCGTCACTTAATTTCATAGGTGGCCTGCAGAACCCCAATGTTTTTTGAAAAATAAAAGTAAAAGTGTCATATAATACGTATCTGCCAGTGAAAGTCCTGCTAAAATCGGTTCAGCCGTTTCGGAGATTAGCCGGAACAAACAGACAGACAGAGAAAAAAATTTAAAATTTTTTTTTTAATCTCAGTAACGTATATCTTTATACATATACAGATAAAATAAAATTGAAGTGTCTGTTTGTAAATCCAAAATAACAGTTTTTCACTTAATGCATCTGAAAGTATACTGACACAAAAAAACCAAGTTATAATTTTTTTCTCTGTCTGTCTGTTTGTTCTGGGTAATCTCCGAAACGGCTAGACCGATTTTAACGGGACTTTCACTGGCAGCTAGCTAATGTTTCAAGGAGTAACTTAGGCTACTTTTATTTCTTAAAAATATTAGGGTTCCGCGACAATAAGGATGAAACTAAATCTACGCTGGTGAAACCGTAGGGCACAGCTATCCTTTCATATTTATTTAGTGAAAAGCTGTATTTTGGAAGTACTAACAGACACTGATGTTCATGTCTGTTCATGATGATGAACAGACACTTCAATTTTATTGATCAGTATAGATTCTACCATAATTTTCTTAATGGCAAGTCCCTGCCTAAATACGTATGTTGACTTTATTTGAATAGGGTGTATAATATTCCATTAACACAATACACGGTTATTTATAAGCTGTTAGACCCTTGTTAAATTCGGGTTTGCTTACTATCCAATACTGCCAATATATAACAAATTCGACAGGTTTACATTTCAGTCGACACGAGACGCTATACATACATATGTATTCCCCAAAGGGGTAGGCAGAGGTGTTTTAATAACAACACCCACTTTTCACCAAAGATTATTAAGTGCCAACGTGATAGATGATGAGTCTATCGCCGTCTCAGGCACTATACATATGTCACTCACGATGTTTTCCTTTACGGTAAAGCACGTAGTGTGAAATCACCATATAAGTTTTTTGGTCCAGACCCCACTTAACGAGGAGTTATATTATGTAGTTCTCAATATTTATCGCATAAAGTAATTAGCACCACATAATGGCTGTTTTTTTAGTCTGGTTGTAAACACTAGTGTGGAACACGAGGTCTTAGGTGCAATCTCCGGGTCAGGCAATGTGCTATTGGAGTTTTTCCATCTGTAAATCCCCAGTAGCAGCCCTGAGTCTGGATTAGTGCCGGGTAATGGTAATAACCTGGCGAAATGTGTGTCTCATAGAACACTTGTCATTTAGTTAGCGAAGTTAAGCAGCCCTTTTTTTTTTTTTTTTTTTTTTTTTTATTGACGAGGGGGAAACCTTCAAAAGGTCCCCGACCGCCCTGGGAGAGGCAGATCGGGGTATGTGGGATTTTTACCTCACTAAAACCCCCCCGGTGGCCATCCTCAGTGCTCAGGGGGGACTCCGGGTACTCTGATAGATCGCACCGGTGTCCCCCCACACTTTGCCGGGGCACATCCCCGGGGCAGCTGTGTCGCCGCCCCTGGAGACCTCGCTGTGCAAGGCAGCGCGAGCCACGTCGCGCTGCCACCTTCCCGGGCCCGCGGCTCAGTGGTCAAAGCTCCCACCCCGACCACCGCCAGCAGGCCCTCCGGCCCCCTTTTAGTCGCCTCTTACGACAGGCAGGGGATACCATAGCCAAATTCTTAGACCCTGGCTATTGGGTGGACGGTCCGGGGCGTGCGTTGCCTCCGCCCCGCCGTCGCCGTCGTCTCCGAGAGGGATCGGCTCTCTCCCGATCCCGCTCGGAGGCCTCCTTCTGGGACATTACTGTCTCGCAGAAGGAGACTACGGCCCTCCATGCCTCTCTGTCTGCCAGCATAGCCGTCACTACGCGTGGCAGAGAGAGGTCCTGCCCGATCCTGGTGACCAGGATTCGCCGTTCCGAGCTCCACGCTGGGCACTGCTCCAGCGTGTGCTGTGCGGAATCCCGGTCACTGCCGCAATGGTGGCATTGCGTCGTCGGTTCGCGACCGATCCGATTCAGGTACTCACCGAAACACCCGTGTCCGGTGAGTACCTGCGTCAGCCGGAAGGTGACGTGGTCCTTCCTCTTTAGCCAGGGCCCGAGGCTCGGCAAAATTGCACCGACAGCGCGTTGGCGGGCGTTCTGCGGCTCGCAGAGCCGCTCCCGCCACGTTACGAGCGCGTGTCGGTGCTCCTGCCTTCTCACTTCAGCCGCATTTGGAGGCGCAGTTCCGTCCGCCCGGCGGAGACGGTCGTAAATACGAGCATCCATCTCCGCCAGGATGTCCAGGGGCGGAAACCGCGCCAGGACAGTGGCCGCCTCAAAAGACAGGGTCCGGTACCCTCGTGCGACCCGGATGGCCATAGGACGCTGCATACTATTGTACATAGTTCTGCAGCGCCTAACACCCAATCTGGAAGACCAGACGGGTGCTCCGTAGAGAGCCACGGATCGCACGACCCCCGCATAGAGGCGGCGGACTCCTTCACTCGGCCCCCCGAGATTGGGCAGCAGTCTGTGCAATGCACCCGCTACCCTCTTGATCCGGGGGACCATGCGGCTGAAGTGCTCCTCAAAGCCCCAGCGACCGTCCAGGGTGAGACCGAGGTACTTCAGGTACCGTCCCACCCGGACATCCACGTCACCTACGCGAACCGACGAGCTGGGTGGTTCCCTTCCCCTCGGGATCTTGTGGAACCACAGCGCCTCGGTCTTTTCCGGCGCTACCCGAAGGCCCAGCTCGTGGATTTTCTCCACGACGCATGCCACGCCAAGCTCGGCGAGCCGGTTGGTCTCCTCGAAAGTGGCCCCGACGGCTAGCACCAGCGTGTCGTCCGCATAGCAAACGATGCTAACGCCGTCGGGGCGGTCGACCCGCAGGACCGCATCGTACGCGAGGTTCCACAGGAGTGGCCCTAGGACCGATCCCTGTGGGACCCCGCAGTACACCTCCCTCCGGTGAACTCGTCCATCTCCGCCCACATATTGCACGCACCTGTCGCGCAAGTAGGCACAGACCACGCGCTGCAGGTAGGGGGGCACGCGGTGGTACACCAGGGCCCCCCTTATTGCGTCCCAGGGCAGGCTATTGAAGGCGTTGACTATGTCAAGGCTGACAGCCAACGCCACTCCGCCCCGGGATACAGCCTGCGTCGACAGTGTTCGGACGCGTATGATCGCGTCCACTGTCGACCGCGCGCGTCGGAAGCCAAACTGGTCTTCCGACAGGTCCGGCCCGACGCTCGTCAGGTGCGTACTGAGGCGGTCCGCCAACACTCTTTCGAGCAGCTTACCCGCCTCATCTAGTAGGCAGAGAGGACGATACGCGGAGGAAGAATCTGCGGGTCTACCATCCTTATGGAGGAGAACCAACCCAGCCACTTTCCAGCCTGAGGGGAACACGCCGCAGCGTAGGCAGTCGTTAAACAGCCGCCGCAGCCTGTTCCCCAGCCCGTTGGGTAGAGCCAACACCCAGGCCCGACCAGGAATTCCGTCTGGGCCTGGTGCCGTGTTTCGGGCTCCGAGGCGCCTCACGGCTCGGTCCAGCTCATCGGTCGTCACCCCCATCTCTTCGGTCCAGATGATCGGTTCCGAAGGAGGGGGCGCGGGACTGCTCTGGACCCTGGGGAAGAGGGTGTCGACGACCCTCTCCACGAATGCCGGGTCCAGAGTTTCCGTCAACGGAGGGACCCACGGGCGCAATTTGCCCAGTACCATCCTGTACGGGCGGCCCCATGGATCCCTCTCCAGTCCCCCGATGAGCTCATCCCACGACCGAGCCTTGGCGCTGGCAATGGCTGCCTGCAGCGCCTTCGTGGCGCCTCGATAGGCCACGTAGGCTCCACCCAACTCTTCGGCTGTGGCTCGCCTTCTTCTCCGGGCACGCGTGTACTGGCGTCGGGCGCGGAGGCATATCTCGCGCAGCTCCGCGATGCTTTCCGACCACCAGTACACGGCCCGGGGCTTGGCAGATCTGGTCCGGGGCATCGACGCGTCACATATGGACGTCATCGTGTCCCGGAACCAGGCGGCTTCCCTTTCAGGATCGGGCAGGATCCCATCCTCTTGGCCCTCAGGCCAGGCCGCGACGATGGCTGCGGCGCAGAGACGATCTCTGTCCAACCGCTTGAGAGACCATCGTCGCGGCGGGCTGCTACTGCGGCGGCTGTCGGGGCGGGGAAGGCGGATGGCCACATCCATCGCTATATAGCGATGGTCGGATAATGTGACCATCTCCTCTGCCACTCTCCACCCCGTCACCATGCGCGCTGCCTGGGGAGTCGCCCACGAAAGATCCACGATCGACTCCCCCTGCCAGCGCACGCAGGTGCTGACAGTCCCCCGGTTCAACTTCTGTAACCATCAGGTTGCAAGTCCTAACAAGACTGCTTCTATTGAGCAGGCAAACAAGGACATTATATGTAATGATTCTTTGGAATATGTTCCAAATACTTTAAATTAAGTTATAAGACAACAGAGACAATCTCTGGCGATTTTATGAATAATAATGCTACTTCCTTTATTAAACTTGTTCATCAGAACATCCAAGGAATGTTAAATAAAGAATTAGAATTAGAGTTGTTCATGGACTGTAATGATATTCATGTATTATGTTTAACAGAACATTGGCTTAGGGACGAGCAGTTCATGTTCAACTTCTGTAACCATCAGGTTGCTAGTGCCTTCAGCAGGAAGGTTGCAATACGAGGAGGCTCCATGATTATTTTAGAAAAACGCATGAAATATAAAGAACGTCTGGATGTTGTGCACCTTTCTGCGGAGAGTACTATTGAGTTGTCATGTATAGAGTTAGAGCAATACATTGTTGTGTGCGTATACCGACCCCCTAGTGGAGCTTTCGAGCATTTTGAACAAATCATGGATGAAGTTTTGGTAAAAGTTTGTAAATCAGGTAAAAATATAATCATATGTGGAGACTTTAATGTCAATATTTTAGAAAATTCATCCATGAGCAATCGATTAAAATGCCTTTTTAGTTCCTCTAATTTATTTTACTTATTTTCTGAGCCAACACGAATAACAAGTTCATCAGCTACTTGCATTGATAACGTGTTCACAAACTTTCGGCCCACTAGTAATGAAATCATAAGTAAATTAGACTCTGACCACTGTGGCCAATTAATAACTTTCAGTAAGAAAAATGTGAAAGCTCCCAAGAAAAGAGTTACTTATATTCCCATAAATGCAAATCGCTTGAGCCGTTTTCGAGGTAATGTCCAAAGTAAGTTTCCTTTAATAAATAACCACCTTGCGTGTAATGCAATGTACAATTCTTTTTTTCAAATTGTAAACGCAGAACATAAGCGCATATTTACCCCGAAGACGGTTCTATTGGGAAAACGTTTGTCGTTTAGTGAGTGGGCTACCCCAGGCATTCACATAAGTAGACGAAGGCTGTATGAACTTTATCAAGAAAAATCTATTAATTTTAATTTGGAATTTACAAATTATGTTAAAAATTACTCAAAATTATTTAAAAAGGTTTGTTCAGACGCCAAGTCTATTGCTGTGAGAAATAAAATTTTGAAGTCCTCCAATGTAACTAAAACAACTTGGGACATTATTAATTCTGAAACTGGAAAAACTTCTCTTAAGAATGACTCAATAACTCTAAAAATTAATGATCATATAATTAAGACTGATATTGATGTGGCAACTACTTTTGAGACATTCTTTGCTGATATACCAGTTTCATTAACCAAAGTCTTAAATTCGTCTCCTGTAGCAGCAGAAGCCATTTTAAAAATGCATGTGGATAAATGTAACGTTGCATTTAAGTTTAAAACTGTTACCCCCAGAGACATTGTCAAAACTTTTGAAACGCTAGATATGAAGAAGTCAGCTGATTTATGGGGACTTTCTGTTAAAGTACTCAATAGTATTATTGATATTGTTGCTACTGATCTAGCTTTATTATTTAATGTTTGTATTGAAAGTGGTGAATTTCCTGATCAAATGAAGTACAGTAAAATTATTCCTTTATTAAAAGCTGGTAGTATTAACGACCCTACGAACTTTAGACCTATATCAATACTGCCAATTTTCAGTAAAATTTTTGAAAAACTAATACTTAATCAACTTTTAGCCTTTTTTAATGAACATAATTTGATGCACACTAAACAATACGGTTTCACAAAGGGTCGCTCGACTACCGATGCAGGTGTCGAGCTCATTAGAAAAATTCTTGAAGCTTGGGAAGCTTCACAGGATGCTCTAGGTGTATTCTGTGATCTATCTAAAGCCTTTGATTGTGTGCACCATGAAACGTTGATCAGGAAGTTAGATCACTACGGTGTAAGAGACCTGGCTCTAAAACTTATATCTTCATATCTAAGTAATAGAATACAAAAAGTCGATATACATGGCGTAACATCTCCGGGGTGCCCAGTAGAGATGGGTGTTCCACAGGGTTCAATTCTTGGTCCGTTTCTCTTTTTAACTTATATTAATGATTTACCTTACATGGTAAGCAATAAACACGATATTGTATTATTTGCTGATGATACTTCTCTGATTTTTAAGATAGACCGGCAAAAAGCTAACTTTGACGATGTGAATAATGCTCTCTCTGACGTAGTACATTGGTTCAGCGCTAATAACTTAGTACTCAATAGTAAAAAAACGAAATGTGTCAAGTTCACTATGCCAAATGTGAAACAAGTGCAAACCAATGTACTTATCAACGACGAAGTGTTGGACCTTGTTGAAACAACAGTTTTCCTTGGAGTTACATTGGATCATAAATTGCAATGGGGGCCCCATATAGCTGGATTGTCGAAAAGACTCAGTTCTGCAGCATTCGCAGTAAGGAAAATTAGACACCTAACTGATATAAACACAGCTCGGTTGGTCTATTTTAGTTATTTCCATAGTGTTATGTCTTATGGCATCCTTTTATGGGGAAATGCTACTGACATCAGTTCTATCTTTGTGCTGCAGAAACGGGCTGTTCGTGCAATCTATAAACTCAAATCTAGAGATTCTCTCAGAGAGAAGTTTAAAGAAATAGGGATAATGACTGTGGCATGTCAATACATATTTGAAAATTTGATATATGTAAGAAAGAATATAGATAGTTTTAAGAAAAATTGTGATATGCACAATATAAATACACGCAAGAGGGATAAACTCCGTGTCCCTGTGACTAGACTGCACAAAACTAGTAACTCTTTTGTGGGGCAAAGTATACGCCTTTTCAATAAACTACCATTAAAAATGTGTGAACTACCATTTTTAAGTTTTAAGGCAAGCATCAAACAGAAACTTTGTGAAAAAGCATATTATAGTGTAACTGAGTATATTGATGATAGCCAAACATGGCAATGAGTTGCTCACTCTTCCATTGAAATGTACTTAAACAACCCTATGTATATAGAAGGGACACATGTAAAAAAAAACCGGGGAGTTTGTTTCGCCGTTTCTTCTCCTGACAGGCTTACTTTTGGAAACGGTAGTAAATTAACTTAAGTTAGCGTAAGAAAAATGACGTTCAATAAGTGTTCCAAGTGTCCCTTATGTTGAATAAAACTTTTTGATTTTGTTTTTTTGATTTTTGTTCAGCAACCGGAGGTCCAGCGCCGCCGCCCATTCCAGCACTGTCTCCCCCTTTTGGTCATCCCGGGCGCTCCCCCACTCACGAGAGTGAGCGTTGAAGTCGCCCAGGACAAGCACGGGACGAGGCAGACATCTGCGCATGCAGTTGGCCACCCCGTCCAGGTACGCCTCGTAGACGGCGAGGGTACAGTTGGGGGAGACGTAGCAGCCCACAACGACTACACGACCCCAGCTCACGGCGACGTATCCCAGCCCCCTCTCAATGAGGGAGCAGGGAGGGTCGCCGCTACCGCCACCCCAATATATGGCGACGGAGTCCATGTCGTCACCAAACCAGCGAGGGTGGTTTGGGACGACGCGATATGGCTCCGCCACCACCGCCAGTGCAACCGACCACTGCGCGACGGACTGCTGGAACAAGTCCTGCGCCGCGCGACAGTGGTTGAGGTTGCACTGTAAGGCTCGTTGGGGCCTTAAGGTCGTGGTGGGACCTCGGTTGCCGCCACAGCTGGGCTCGAGCCCGGCTGTACCGGACCCGTGCCGCTCGGCTTCGCGGGACCCGGCTTACGGCCCCTTTTGCCACGAGGAGCGGAGCACTTCTTGCCCCCCATCCTGTGGCCAGAGGGCCGGCCCAGGTCCGCGCAGAGCGGGCACTTCAGCGGGCGAGTACATTGACTCGCCCGGTGGTCCGCCTCACCACATGCGTAGCACAGGGAGCTTCGGTCCGTTGTGCTCGGACATGTGCTACGCACGTGGCCAATTTCGAGGCACCGGAAGCACTGCAATGGCCTTGCCTCCAGTGCCTCGACCCTCACTGACACCCACCCCACCTGGATGCGCCCCGCTGCGAACAGCTTGCGCACCGCGGTGAGTGGGCATCGGACCCACACAGTCCCCAGGGCCAAGTGTGAGGGGCGCTTTATGTCGCCCACTTTCACATCCGCCGCCGCGCAGCCTCCAACCTCCGCGATCGCGGTCGCCACGTCTTCAGGGGTGGTGGCCTCATTGAGGTCCAGCACCCTCATGTCCCCCATCTTCACTGGGCGCACTATTCGCACGCCCAAGTCTTTAAGGGACTCGCGCATGCGACTCGCGAGCGCGTCGGCCTTGGAGGCAGAGTCCGGTTCCGGGACCTCTAGGATCAGCCCGCCGGTTATGGCTTTCCGATTCCGAAGGCTCGGAATGCCAAGGTCGGCGAGCTTTATCCTCTCCCTCGCGGCGGCCATTACCGCAGCGTACGTGACGTCTGATCCCTCCGGGATCGTCACGGTGATCGCTGCGACAGTTGGCGGCCGCGCGGGTGCCCTCTCCGGTTTGCGCGACGGCGGGGGCCGGGACGCAGGCTTCGCGGGAGGAGGCCCACTTGGCCCAGCCCTGGGTTGGGCCTTACGCCCCACCACTGTGCTCCATGTCACCTGGGGGGGTGGCGCCTGCACTGCCCGCGGAGCTGCAGGAGGAGCAGCGGTCGGAAGCACTGTGGCAGTGGCCGGGCTCCGCTTGTTCTTCCTGTTCCTCCTCCCTCCCCTCCTACGTCCCGGCGTCTCCGGGGCAGGTGCCCCAGAGGCCGGGGCTGCCGGGCATGAGGGTGGCCCGACAGGCGGTCCGGCAGGTGGCACGACAGGCGCCTGAGCTGCCCTCCTGGCGTCCGCAGCGAGTGGGGGACGCATGCGCCTCTCGGGAAGCAGCCTCTCCTCCAAGGCCTCAAATCGCGCGCCAATCATGGTCCCCACCTGGACCATGATAGCGCGCGTGAGGTCCTCAACACCCGAAGGCAGTGCCGAGGCGGCTTCGCTGGCCTCTACCCTGCCCGCCCCGCGGAGGACAGAGAGCTCCGCCGTGAGCTTCTCCATCCTGGCAGAGAGAGCCGCCATCTGCGAGCGCAATTCCGCATTCTCGCGCTCCAACCTTTCGGTGTTTGCGCCCGCGGATGTACGCATCGCCAGAACAAGCGACGCCGCCTCGGTCCTTCGTGCACTCACTCGAAGCTGGTGCACGCAGTTGCCCTTCAGGTGCTTCGACCTGTCTGCAACCCGTTCTACAGCAGTCTGCTGCTCTTTAATGAGGGTGCCCAACTCAAGTGTGGGCATCTCCTCCAACTTCTTCCTCAGCTCCTCTACCGAGGGCAGCTTCTTTTTGGCCCTGGTATTTGTCAGGGCCAAATCAGGACCGAACAGGTCGTCCGTATCGTCCTTGAAGTAGGCCGCACGGCAAGTCCCGGAGGGGCCTGCCCTGGACGCTACTTCAGCCTCCTCTGAGGTCAGCGACACGAGCGACATCTCCGACATCGCGTCGCTGTCCTCGTCCCGCTCGCTCCCTGCGCACGGTGTGGGCGGCCGGATAAAGCGGCCTGACCCATCGCGCGTTATTCGCGCTGCAGCGCTTGAGCGCTTGCGGCCACGCGTCGCCGTGCCGACCTTGGCAACGGTCTGCTCGCCGCAGGAGGAGCCAGAATTTGTCCTACTCCTCTTCTGCGACCTTGGACGCGCTACCACAGCTGCAGCTCGACCACTGCAGCTCTCCAGCACCACTACAGGGGTCAGCGACTGCTTCCCCCCCGTATTCTCCTTCCCGTTTAGGGATTTTACACCCCCTTCCTGTTTCTCCTCTCCTTCCTTCGTCAAAGTTTTGTTTATTTTTTCCATGTCTATTCCCACGAGTATGGGTCGAACTAGGAACCATTGCCGGGTGACGCCCATTCCGACAATGGGGGACTTACATACTGAGAGGTGGCCCAGAGCCTCTCAGGTTTTCACGACTTCGCTGTCGGATTTTTATAGAGGTTTTCTCCTCGCAGGCCGGCCAATTAAGGCAAGCCCTCTCCGGTCACCAACTCCCCGACGTATCCAGCCTCGCTAACTGGAATTGTTGAAGGAAGAGTCGGTGATTACGGCATTCACGGGGTGACGAGCGAGATAGCGTCAACCCCGGGCACCCCTTTCGGAGTGCCTCCCCTCCCCCTGACGTTTGACTGGGTACTACCCCCCAGTCCTAGACAGAAGGTCTAGTTCCCATAGGCACGCCGAACCTTGGGAATGGGTGACGCAGGCTCGCATCCATTGTCATCTCTGCTGAACAGAGACGTACAAGGAGCGAATTCCACCTCCGCCACCTGCGTCGAGTGCCAGGTGTTAGTCATCGACGACAGTGACCCCAGGGATCGCCATCGAGGAGCTAAGTCACGCGATGAAGGCCCCCGAAGAGACTGTCGTCGACGTCCAGGGTGCACCGTCCCGAAGCCATTGTCGTTCCCTCGGACGTATCCTTAGGACAAACAATGGATCGGGCACACGAGGAGGTCTCCTGGCCTTGCACCCCAAGTTAAGCAGCCCTAGCCCAAGGCAGTATTTAGATAGATGACCGCCCGATAATCCTCCATGCTTCGCAGAGTCGTCACTCTAGGTTGACAATTGAAAAAAATTGCCAATCGTTACAGGTCAGTCTGACACTTAACAAGTGTTACTACAGACAGCTCTGTAAACCTCACTCACCTTGTGAACACAACATTATAATAGAGCAGTATCATTTGGCTGCGACCTTCTGTAAGGTGGAGGTACAACAGATAGCTCTGTAAACCTCACTCACCTTGTGAACACAACACTACAATAGAGCAGTGTCATTTGGCTGCGACCTTCTGTAAGGTGGAGGTACAACAGATAGCTCTGTAAACCTCACTCACCTAGTGAACACAACACTACAATAGAGAAGTATCATTTGGCTGCGATCTTCTGTTAGGTGGAGGTACTACAGACAGCTCTGTAAACCTCACTCATATTCCAAACACACAAAACTACAGACCATGTACAGCCGCAGGCGGTATCATCAATTTTAGACGGCGGAGCCTTTTGTTTCCAACCATTTCTAAAAGCTCTAGTACTACCCTTTACCCCGTGCAAATCTTAATTATAAATTCTAAGCTTCGCTCGCAAAACTTTCCCTGTCATTAGCTAGTAAGTTATCCGCGTAGAGCCCCAGAATATATAATAATTAGGACTTGGTTTCACAGTACCTTGGTGGCCTTGGGGCTAGAGAAGTGGCTTGCTACGCAAGAGATGCAAGTTCAAATTCCAGCGGGGGCTGTACCAATGAGTTTTTGTAAAAACTCACTCACTCAATTTTAATGCCAAAAATTACTCGAAAGATATCGTCTGTATGTTTGTCTATGTCAGCTGTTACGAGATAATATCATGAAGCTTTTGAATCCTACCATGCAGCTATAAAGTACGTCGATAAAGATCAAAGTAGCTTCAGCAAACAAAGAATTTCAATAAAATTCTCTCGTAAAAACTTAGTTACGTGCACGCGATTTTTATTCTTATTAGCTTTCATACATTGTCTTTTATAATATTCTTCTGAGATTCTACAATAGAAATCGGAATTTTAACGTGCAATATATTTAATTGTTCGGAAACTATGTCTTGTGGCCCAGTTTCTGAGATATAACGGGATCTCCCGATCGATATTGGGAATCCGACTGGTGACTGTACCGTCCACGTTACAGAAGATACCACACAAATAATGATACTTTAGAGTAGTGTTGTGTTCACAAGGGGAGTAAGGTCGGAAGCTTTTTGCTATCCCGTTTGATATCCCGTTCCCGTGGGAATACAAGGATAAAGTATATTAAGCAGTAATAATGTAGCATTCAAATGATGAAATAATTTTTAAACTCGGTCCAGTATTTTTGAGCTAATTCTCCAAAATTTTGTAATTACCAAGGAACAAAGCAGACAGGACGGCTTGTTAGCGGTGGTCGGGGTAGGAGCTTTGACCATCGAGCCGCGGGCCCGGGAAGGTGCCTTGCACAGCGAGGTCTCCAGGGGCGGCGACATAGCTGCCCCGGGGATGTGCCCCGGCAAAGTGTCGGGGGACGCCGGTGCGATCTATCAGAGTACCCGGAGTCCCCACTAAGCACGGATGGCCACCGGGGGGGTTTTAATGCGGCAAAAATCCCACATACCCCGATCTGCCTCTCCCAGGGCGGTCGGGGACCTTTTGGTTCTCCCCCTCGTCAATAAAGAAAAGGGTTGATTAACTTCGCTTATTGAATTACTAACAGTGCCACGCGGTTTCACCCGCGTAGATTTAGTTTCATCCTTATTGTCGCGGAACCCTTATATTTTTAATAGGTAAATAAAAGTAGCCTAAGTCTTGAAACATCAGCTACCTGCCAGTGAAAGTCCCGTTAAAATCGGTCCAGCCGTTTCAGAGAATACCCGGAACAAACAAACAGACAGACAGAGAAAAAAATTAAAACTTGTTTTTTTTTTGTCATTAGCGTGTATATTTTCACATGCATTTAGTGAAAAGCTGTTATTTTGGAATTACAAACAGACACTTCAATTTTATTTACCTGTATGGATGTATAGATATGAGTAACAATGCCATAAGCTCGTCAGAATAGAAAAAGTATACGCGTTATTAAACTAGTACCGTGCTTCATTTAATAAAAATCCATTTTCATTTCACATATTCAGTTCAGACTGTGTTTCATTATTGTATTTCAATAGAAATATTCTCGTGCATTGGTTAAACTTCAAGACGCAGCTATTTTAAAATCGCCATTTTTCCAATACTTCAATATCGGAAAATGTCATAAATGAATATGAATACGAAGTTAATTTTAACTTGAATTCAGTCTAGCATTTCCAAATTTAACAAGAACTGAATATTCAATCGAGATGACATTTTTACATACTTATTTTGGGTGATAATGCATTTTTAACTCTGTGATATCAGTATAATTCCAATATGGCGGATCATCATACAAAAATTCTCTGTCCGTCTGTCTGTCTGTCTGTCTGTCTGTCTGTCTGTTTGTCTGTCTGTCTGTTTGTTCCGGGTAATCTCTGAAACGGCTGGACAGATTTTACAGCTTACAGCTAGTAGTAAATAACTATCTGTGCCCCGCGGTTTCACCCGCGTAGGTTTAGTTTTATCCTTATTGTCGCGGGACCCTAATATTTTTGATAAATAAAAGTAGCCTAAGTTATTCCTTGAAACATCAGCTACCTACCAGTGAAAGTCCCGTTAAAATCCTTCCAGCCGAAGACAGACAGAGAACAATTTTAAAACTTGGTTTTTTTGTGTCCGTAGCGTGTATACTTTCATATGCATTTAGTGAAAAACTGATATTTTGCAGTTACAAACAGACACTTCAATTTTATTTATCTGTATAGATGTAATGTAATGAAATGCACATGATGCCAGCTGAGTTTCTTGCTGGTTCTGAGAAGGCTAGTTTCAAAACGGTGGTCAATTCTTCCACGTTCATAAGTGCCTTATCAGGGCCTAAGCAGAATAAATAATTTCTTCATATGGAAGTCAGGTGGTCACCCATCCTACTTGTCTGGGTTATGATTGCTTAACTTCACTGAATGAATGATATTCCGCAAAAATGAATCACGAGTCGTTGTATAAAAGTATACTTCTATACTAGCTGTGCCCCGCGGTTTCACCCGCGTAGAATTAGATTCATCCTTATTGTCGCGGTACCTTCATATTTTTGATAAATAAAAGTCATCAGCTACCTAACAGTGAAAGTCCCGTTAAAATCCGTCCAGCCGTTTCAGAGATTACCCGGAACAAACAGGCAGAAACTGAAAAAAATTAAAACTTGGTTTTTTAGTGTTAGTAGCGTGTATACTTTCATATGCATTTAGTGAAAAGCTGTAATTTTATTTATCTGTATAGATGTTATCAAACATATTTTCTTTCGATAAAAAATAGAAAAATAGCAATTTTCTATATTGTTATTCCATCCTATTTTCTGAAGGAATGAAATTAGAAACGGGAATTCCAATTTCCGCACGGTTTTCTCGCGAGAAATAATATTCCCTTACGTTTCATTCAACTTCAAAGTCACTGTTTGATTGAAATTGTATCATAATATTCTGCCTGAGAGATGCGGTGCTGCTACGCAAGCGACGCAAGTTCGAATCCCAGCGGGGCCTGTACCAATGAGTTTTTCTAAAAACTTATGTGCAGTAATTTCACATTGCGTGATTTACGGTGAAGGAAACATCGTGAGGAAACCTGCATGTGTCTGAGAAGTAATTCAAAGACGTTTGTGTGGCTGAAGCGGCGATCGACTACATCTATCACGTTGGCACTTAATCATCTTCCGTGAAATGTGGGTGTCGTTATAACAACACCTCTGCCTACCCCTTCGGGGAATACATTATACATATTGTGTACAAGCTGTGCCTCGCGTTTATACCCGCGTAGAGTTTATTTTATGCGTGACCAAGCCTAAGTACTCCTGTACGAACCAAATAAAGGAGTATTTGTAGAATTAGCTATCTGCCAGTGAAAGTCCCGTTGAAATCGATCCAGCCGTTTCGGAGATTAGCTAGAACAAACCGACAGACACCTAGACAGAGAAAAATTAAGTAAAATTTTTTTTTTCATGTAAGTGTCGTATACACTTTCATATGCATTTAGTGAAAAGCTGTTATTTTCGAATTACAAACAGACACTTCAATTTTATTTATCTGTATAGATGTATAGATTGGATACCTCTTTATTTTAATGATATATTAATGAAACAGAAAGGTGGTTCCTATCTCAAACATTTTCCGCAAATGTGTCACGGCGGTATTTTCACCATTCGCTAAAAATAACACATTGTGGATGATATTTCGGTAACCAGGACCAATAAAGCTAAGTGCTTTCATATAGTAAAAATATAACGATAAGGGTTGATTTAACCCCGGTTTTATTCAAAACTAGCTGTGCCCCGCGGTTTCTACCGCGTAGATTTAGTTTCATCCTTATTGTCGCGGAACCTTAATATTTTTTATAGCTAAAAGTAGCCTAAGTTACTCCTTGATACATCAGCTACCTGCCAGTGAAAGTTCAGTTAAAATCGGTCCAGACGTTTCAGAGATTAGCCGGAACAAACAGACAGACAGACACAGACAAAAAAATATTTAAAACTTGGTTTTCTAGTGTCAGTAGCGTTTATACGTCCATACGCATTTAGTGAAAAACTATTATTTTGGAATTACAAACAGACACTTCAGTTTTATTTATCTGTATAGATGTATGGATATAGATATAGATGTATAGTTATGAATTAATACTTTGTCCCACGACTTTACCAAGACAACTGTTCCTTTTTTTCCGCCTGTCTGTCTTTTTGTTTATTCCGGATAACCTCTGAAGCGGCTGGACCGATTTTAGTGGGACTTAAACTGGCAGATATCTCATGTAAAAAAATACTCATATTTAAGAAGTATCACTGAGTGACAATACGAGCTAGATCGAAGTAGATTCAAATTCATATATATCTTTATTCGATTATACTTTATACAAAGCACTTTCAAATCGTCAGAATGACACAATTTACAGGATTATACATGCTACCGCAAGGTTCGGAAGGTTGCTTTTACTGAGAACAACCTGACAAGAAACTCAGTAATAACTCTTTTCAAAAAAGTAATTTTACAATTTTGAGTAAAACAATATAAATCATATATATATATAAGCCCATGGACACAGGGGCCCAACCATGAGCTCTTATTGCAATGTTAATTCAGTTGTGCGACAGTGACAGATGTATGCACGTCACATACATCTGTCTCATAAATGAGTGAAACTATCATGGCAATATGAGCTCATGGTAAGGCCCCAGTTCCACAAAAGTCGATAAAAAAAAACTTAACGTATAATTGTGTAGCTTGAAATGACCTCCTAGAGATAGGAAAACCCCTGGAGGTACTTACAAAACATTATGCGGGCTAAGGCGCGGGTAAAAGTTAGTTGGTTATATAATAATAAGCCTCATCATGACAATAAGGACAAACAAACACTTTTATGTCAAAACACGCGCCACAAAAAGGTCAAAACCCATTCAACTTTGAACGAATTCTCAAACTTTTTCTGAGGCTGGCATTTGAAGAGGTAAAAATATAATCCTGCGAGTATTATAAATGTTTACGCTTAGATGTTTGGATGTTATAACGTTTGTAGGTATATTCTAGAATCACGCAAAAATGGCTGAGCTGTTTTTATTGAAAGGCAATCTGTCTGTCTGTTTGTTTCGACTAATAATACAAACAGATGGGCTGATTTTAACGGGACTTTCACTGGCTGCTTTTACAAGGTCTTTAAATGAATGTAAATAAATAAGAAAGATACTTTTATGTATACATCTATATCTATCTAATCTAAACAGATTAATTAAAATTGAAGTGTCTGTTTGTAATTCCAAAATAACAGCTTTTCACTAAATGCATATAAGAAGAAAGTACACACGCTACTGACACTGAAAAACCAAGTTTTAATATTTTTCTCTGTCTGTCTGTGTGTTTGTTCCGGGTAATCTCTGAAACGGCCTCACTAGTTTTAACGGGACTTTCACTGGTAGGTAGCTGATGTTTTAAGGAGTAACTTAGGCTACTTATATGTATAAAAAATATTAGGGTTCCGCGACAATAAGGATGAAACTAAATCTACGCGGGTGAAACCGTGAATTCTGAACTGCTAATGAATAATGTGCACTGTAATTTCGTCAGTAATTATCATGACATAAAACATATTTTCCTCTGCAACGTGTCAGGAAGCTTAAAAATGAGTGAGAATTGTAATTACAGCGGCCGGGAACTCTGGTTTTTGTCATTACGTGACGGGTGGGGTCATTGTATACGCGGTAGCGGAGCGGATAGCGGAATATATTTATATTATATTGCCAAAGATGATAAATTGGCAACCGGGACCGACGGCTTAACGTGCTCTCCGAGGCACGGAGGGAACTTGGGCGGTCACCCATCCAACTACTGGCTAGGCGTATGGTTGCAACTTCGCTGATCGAATGATTAGAAACGTATAACCTCTATAAATTTAAAGTTGGAAAAAAATGACATATACAGACAGATTTTAGTTTAGAAATGTGTTCACAAGCGAAAGCGGTTTTGTATCCCGCTACCTCTTATCACAAAGACCGATCCCTAACAACAAATATAAACGTAGCATCAACGTCTAACGAGCCTTTAACATAATGAGAACTCACATCCCTCGGGAGGGTGTCATTACGACACATACAGATTTGAGGTCTAAATCTTAGCATGTTTGTGAAAAGGGGATGTGGGCTTTATACGGTCGAGATAAGGCTTAATTACCCTTACGACAAAAGCTAACCAGAGATAAGATTTTGTATGTATGTGTGCATAAACTATATTTACAAACTTGATGGGTTTAACCTGTCCATTTTCGGAACGAAAATCTATATCTATACAGATAAATAAAATTTAAGTGTCTGTTTGTAATTCCAAAATAACAGCTTTTCACTAAATGCATATGAATGTAAACACGGTACTGACATGGAAAAACGAATTTTTTATTTTTTTTCTGTATGTCTGTTTGTTCCGGGTAATCTCTGAAACGGCTGGACCGATTTTAACGGGACTTTCACTGGCAGGTAGCTGAAGTATCAAGGAGTAACTTAGGCTACTTTTATTTATAACAAATATTAATTTTCCGCGAAATTAAGCATAAATCTAAATCTATACGGGTGCAACCGCGGGGCACAGCTAGTCTTTCATAGATGCAGAATAGTCCTGTATATACAGGATGTGGTTTGTAAGACGACGTCCAACTCAGTGGTAGTAAATACGACACTGATGCAAAAAAACTTAATTTTTTCATAAAATGAAATCAGAGTGCCTAGTGCGAGTTTTATTAAAATCGCCGTCACATGATCGCGTCGACATAAACGCAGATTTGTATGGGCTCACAACAGTCATGTTTAGGCCGACAGAGGCGCTGCTCCGATCGCATATAAATCTGCGTTAACTTTGACGCGGTGACTTGTGACGGCGGCACTGAAAAACTCACACTAGGCACTCAGGAAGTTAAGGTATTATTATTAGGCAACTAAAATCTAAAGCAATTAAAAAGAAAACAACAGAAATAAATGAATACTACTTTCAGGCAATACGATTAAAATTAAATCAATTTAAAAAAAAAAAATATATTTCAGATACCCAAAAGGACTGTTACCTGTTATTGCGAACTGTTATTGTTAAAAAAAACACCGAGGACTTAATCTGTGATATAAAACCATAGAGAGAGAATAAGTGAAGTGAAAAAAAAGCATTGCTATTTTTTCATTGGTCGTTATTTTACCGCGTGTTGTTATTGCGAAAAATTTGAAAATTCAAAAATAGAATTCGATGTTGGGTTGTCAATTGAAAAAAGAGTAAGTGTAAAGAGTTTTGATACTTTTATAATTTGTTTTTTAATCTTTTCGGTTTGACTTTTTAATTATTTTGTGTGATATAGTGTCGTCACAAGAATCAAGTATGACGAAGAACTTTCTAACGGTCACCAACATTGTCAATGAGGGCATCAAAGGATCCAAAATATCGAAGCTCGGCCTCTCCAAGTACCTGTCGCAATCTCTGTAAGTACTTTACTAATAGATCTTTCACTTCTACTCATCAGGAGCGTGCATTGGATTTTCAGAGGGGTAGGCATAAACAATAAGTAGGTAGGTAGACAGGTTAAGTACATACCTATGTGACGCGGCGTAGGTACGTACGTCTTGGTAAAGATACACATACGAACATAAACACACACGACACGAGTGTATTCAGTGATCACAAATTGTAACTTCTGCTTACCTGCTTATATGCAATGCACGCCACTGCTATTCATCATCATCTTCATCAGATAAATTAAATTGAAGTGTCTGTTTGTTATTCCAAAATAACAGATTTTCAATAAAAGTATTTGAAAGTATATAAGGGACGTTACCGACATAAAAAAACCAATAAAAAAAAATTGTCTTTAAATCTGTCCGTCTGTCTGTTTCTTTGAAATTTTAACGGGACTTTTACTGGCAGATAGCTAATGTGTTTCACCGCGGTTTCACCCGCGTAGAGATAATTTCAGGGATGTCCCGCCCTTATGTTTTTTATAAATAAAATTAGTCTAAAACACTCCTTGAAATATCAGCTATCTGCCAGTAAAAGTCCCGGTGGCTGGCATTCTCGTCATACTTGTGAACAGGTGCTGCTTGTGGGGGCTGGTCATCTCAAGCTACGCATTTAGATATAAGTACAACTACTAGACTTTTCTTTATGTTAATTTTTATTGACATTTGTGCATTGGAACTGTGTCCATGGGCTTACATTTCTCAAGTGATTTACTTTGTTTTTAAAAATTGTATAATATTTTTAAAGGAGTAATTACTGAGTTTCTTGCCAGGTTCTTCTCAGTAAAAGCAACCTTCCGAACCTGGTAGTAGCATGTATAATCCATGTCGTTCTGACGATTTGAAAGTACTTTGTAAAAAGTCTAATCGAATAAAGATATTTTTGACTTTGACTTTGACTTTTGACTTTAGAACCGGTCCAGCCGTTTATGCGTGATGCCGTGACCAAGGGAAATGGGGATTCATTTTTATATATAAAGATAACATTCGTTTTTATCGGGTCATCCATGTAATCAAGTCTACGCGAGTAAAACCGCGGGGCACAGCTATTTTTGAAATAAGAACGTATGCTCCATTCAGCGTGAGGGTAGTCAATCTGAAATATTAAAAAAAATACAGTTTTATTTATTGTCAAAACAATGAAAAAGAAAATTCGTTTTGAAGATTTGAATAAGTCGGTAAAACACGCAATCGCGGATCCTCTGAAAATCCTATTACGTGGGTCAATATTGAGAAAATGAACTGAATAAATCCTTTTTTACATAACAATAGCCTCAAACCTCATTGAAAATGTATAATTGATGAAATCGGTCATTCAGAATCGTCAGTTGAATTTTCTGAAAGCCATTTGGTATTCCAAGCCCGAATGTTTTCAATCTAAAGTGTAATTTTATTGTTTGTTATTCCGTTGGCTGTGTGGTTTGATTGGCGTTGGTATGCAGGTTCGGATGCTTATTATTTTTCTTCCTGCCCTTACCTTCTACTAAGATTTTGCTGTCCGTTTATCTGTCTGTTTGTCACCAGGCTGTATCTCATGAACTGTGGTAGTTAGCAGTTGAAATTTTCACAGATGATGAATTCCTATTGTCGATATAAATAACAACAAAAACTAAAAAAAATACAAAGAGACCCAGTGTTTTTTTTTAAATTGTCTTAATGTCAGTACCCTATATACATCTATACAGATAAATAAAATTTAAATGCGATTTCAAAATAACAGCGTTTTAGTAAATGCTTATGAAAGTATACACGGTACCGACACAGAAAAACCAAGTATTAAAATTTTTCTCTGTCTGTCTGTTTGTTCCGGCTAATCTCCGAAACGGCTGAACTGATTTAAGCGAGAATTTCACTGGCAGATTGCTAATGTTACAAGGAGTAACTTAGGCTACTTTTAAATAAACAACAAAGGGTTCTGCAGGTCACTGATAAAATGAATTCTACGCGGGTAATACCGCGGGGCGCAGCTAGTCTGTATATATATAGATAGAAAATTTGCCTGGATAGGGTAAGCCTAGGGGTTACTGAGAGGTTAAAGGTTACCAAGCTAGCTCGGTAGCGTCGCGGTGAAATACAATTATTTCATAATCATTTTAGTTCTTCATTAAATTTCCAACCTTCCAAACCTGAAGGTAGCATGTATAATACTATAAATTAATGTCATTCTGACGATTGAAAGTACTTTGTAAAAAGTCTTATCGAATGAAGATATTTTTGACTTTGACTTTGACATTAGAACATCTTTGAATTGTATTAAATTAAAGTCTATTATACTATTTCCATCCAAATGCTTTTTCTATTCATAGATATATTATTTATTGAACGGAAACTTGATTATATAATGAAACCTAGAGGTATTCCCCGAAGGGGTAACGCAGAGGTGTTGTAATAATAACACCCGCTTTTCACCAAAGATGATTAAATGCCAACGTAACGGAGGGTGCGTCTATCGCCATTTCAGCCATATATCTTTCTCACGGTGTTTTCCTCAATCTTAAAGCACATGGTGTGCTTTCCCCAATTTACCTAAATCTATATACATAAAAAAATGTCCCGTGGTTGCGGATTCACGTTTGAATGGCTGATACGATTCCCCTAGTTGTTTTTAATCTTATCGTATCTTATCATATACCATTAAACGAACAATTCTTGTATATATATAATCTGGATCTCGGGAACGGCTGCAACGATTTTCATGATATTTTGTATGTAGGGGGTTTTGGGGGCAAAAAATTGATCTAGCTAGGTTTCACTTTCAAAAAACATCGTTTTGACCATGTTTTCATGCACTGAAAAACTCATAAAATATCAATAGAATGCGACAGTAAATTTCGCCGACAACTGTCAAGTTATGATAGCTCAGAGGTGAGGCTGTCAGCTTACGAGGTGATAACGAAACTAGAGTACCCCGGTTCGAGACTGACGTCCGCCGGTTCGATACTTTTCTTTTGGTTCTTTTTTTTCTACTAGCTTTTTTGAGAAAACGTCAAGTTTTGTTTCTTTTGTGGGAAAAAGTTTAGTTTTTTGTGTTAAAAAGAAACCGATCACAGCTCGGTCAACCAGGCACTAAATGATGAATAGGCCTGTATGTATACGCAGGTAAAACCGCTGAGCCGGTGAGCGGTGAGCGGTTTAAGCAGAGCGTATTAAAAACTCCTAAGTTTTGACGTTTCATATTGACACCGTAAAATTAAACGCAAAGCTAATAGATTCTTAATAATCTTTTCCTTTTGAGATTGGGAACTCTAAAACACTTTCGCTACAATATTATCAGATAAATGGACTATGTTTGAACGGATGGTAATGCACGATACCAGCTTTATATTGTGGCATATTGCCAGGAGGAGTCACGAGGCAACAAGTACATAAAATAGGATGGTAAAAAGGTCGGCCTACGAAATAATCGCACACAAAAACATGCCGAATAACGCCGTGGTGGCCGTAATGAAGGGGTAGGCAGAGGTGTTGTAATTACAGCACCCACTTTTCACCGAACATTAAGACGATTGACAGATGGTGAGTCTATCACCGTCTCAGGCACTATACATACGCCATTGAATTACTTCTCAAACATATGCCTCCTCACGATGTTTTCCTTCACCGTAAAGCACGTGGTGTGAAATCACTGCACATAAATTTTTAGAAAACTCATTGGTACAGGTCCCGCTGGGGTTCGAACATGCGTCGAACCCTTCGGACACTACGAGTGCCATGTGTGAGAGCAAACCTTCTGTATACATTGTGTAATAACCAGTTAGGGTGACCTCGGTCATATTATAAAAATACCTCTTTATTTTTTGCAATTAACATTGTTGGTGCAAAGGTTGTTTGCATACGGTTTTTTGTCGCTTTGTCGCGTTATAAAACGGAGAAGCGACATTTTTACCTCGCTCACTAGTATGTTTACTGTTTGTTTTATATTTTATCATATATGTATAATTACGTTAAAGGCGTCTGTTTGTTTGGAAAAATTACATTTTCTTAATGCATTCAATATTATAAAACTACGTATGTTAAAATATTTTTTGAAATGTTTGCTTTTTCGTAATCCCTGGAACGACTAATATAATGGAAAAATGAATTTATGGAATATAAAGAGGAAAGATTTCCTAGTTTGCTTGCATTGAATAGGCTCCAAAAGGCGCATAGCGACATCATCAGCGAGTAACATAGGCTATATTTTATCCCCGTACTCCCACGGGAACGGGAACTACGCGGGTGAAGCCGCGTGACGTGATATGCGTACACTAAAGAAATTTAAAAACCCGAACATAACTGAGAATACTCTCAAAAAAAAGAAAACAAAATCTTAGACTACCAATCATCATCTCCCTGGCCTTATCCCAAACATTGTTGGGGTCGGCACTTGATTCAACCCGATGTGGCTGATCACCTGAATTTTATACGAAGCGACTGCCATCTGACCTTCGCAAGCCCATTTAACGAGGAAAATCTGTGATCTGGGTTAAACCAGTTGTCAGACTATTTGAGGCGTTACTTTGAACTTATGTTTGTGGTTAAGTCTAGTTGTTAAACGTAGAATACCTACCACCAAGTTAGTTTAGCTATTTAACACGAGATGGCGTTATATCCTTTTAGATCGCGCTATTGAAAGTCTCTCTCCATATTGTATATAGCAAATACATTAGTTCTAAGTGTGGTCGAACCAATAAACCAGGACTTGGGTAGTCCTGAGCAGTTACGGAGTTTCATTCCAACCACCCAAGGTCTGCTCCGTCTGATCCTAGCTCCCAGGCCTAATTTGTGTCATACAAATTTTGGTCCTTCGAGCCGGATTAGCCGGGCTTAATAAAGGTTCAATTTTTTTTTAATGAAATCTAACAAGGCAAAGCTTTTTTTTTAAATGAAATTTCAAAAAACAAAATCATCAACTATTTTTTCAAAAAACCATGTGATGTAACCCAACCGGAGCCCTGTGACAAAAATTTACGCCTTAAAAATCTCCAAGTTCAATTCATCGTGGCACTAAAACGTCGCATTTGTCTCAAGCGTTGTTGAAGCTATTTTTCATCTATTTAGCTAACGGCCTGTGAAAAGTTATTTTTGTATTTCATTTTTGCTTACTCACGACTCGTGAGTCACGACTGCCTCGTTTGTCTAGTAATCGCAGACTACAGCTGCCTCGGTAAAGTGTGGGGGGACACCGGTGCGATCTATCAGAGTACCCGGAGTCCCCCCTGAGCACTGAGGATGGCCACCGGGGGGTTTTAGTGCGGTAAAAATCCCACATACCCCGACTTGCCTATCCCTTTTTTTTCAGGACATGGTCTCTCGCATTTGGTAGGGGGGTTACCTCCACTGCTTAACCGGACTATTGCCTCTCCCAAGACGGTCGGGTACCTTTCGGGTACGTCAAAAAACATTGCAGACTACGAATAGTGTCCGACTACGACACCTAGTGTACGAATACGTACAAATAGGGTTCGATCCCCGAGTCGGGTATTGTCTATATCCATTTGTAATCTGAGAGCAGTGGCCGTGGGTTCGAGTTCGAATCCCAGCGGGGCCTGCACCAACGACTTTTTCTAAAAACGTATGTGCAGTGATATCACACAACGTGCTTTACGGTGAAGGAAAACATCGTGAGGAAACCTGCATATGTCTGAGGAGTAATTCAAAGAATGTATAGTGCCTGAGACGGCGATAGACTCACCTACTGTCGCATTAGCAGTTCATTATGTTCGGTGAAAAGTGGGTGTTGTTATTACAACACCTCTGCCTACCCCTTATACATATAGTGTAATGTTTTCAAATAGTTTCCAACAGCCGAAATGTGTTTGATTCCGGACAAGTTTTGCCTTCATACATACATTGATTCTATTAACCGATATGCTAACTTCTCCTAGCATCAATGTTTCCAATTAATTTTGACAGTGTTGCCACATTGCAAAATGGCAAATACTAGGGTTGTCAACATGAATATTCAACTCAAACTCAAAAATATCTGTAGTCGATTAGACTTTTTACAAAGTACTTTTAAATCGTCAGGATGACGTAATTATACAGGATTTTACATGTTAGAGCCAGGTTTGGAAGGTTGCTTTTACTGAGAAGAACCTGGCAAGAAACTCAGTAATTACTCTTTTCAAAAATACTGTTTTAAAATTTCAAAATAAATCACGTAATCGACTATTGACAGACGGACAGCGGAATCTTAATAATAAAAAAAACCGGGGAGTTTGTTTCGCCGCTTCTTCTCCTGGCAGGCTTACATTTGGAAACGGTAGTAAATTAACCTAAGTTAGCGTAAGAGAAATGACGTTCAATAAGTGTTCCAAGTCTATACACTACAAGTTCCAATACACTAATGTTATAAAGAGAAAGATTTGATTGTTTGTTTGTTTTCATTGAATAGGCTGCGAAACTACCCGATCTTTAATGTCTGTAGCGTGTATACATTCCTATGCATTTAGTGAAAAGCTGTTTTTTGGAATTACAAACAGACAGACACTTAAATTTTATTTATCTGTATAAATTAAATATATTTACGTCTTAAAAAAGGATCATATATGTCCAAAATTAGTGCTATATATAAAATAAATACCCTTTTGATAGACTTAGTACCTATGTTAGCAAATCTAAAAGTTACGACGTATATTCCATAAAAAATTACATAGGATTAAAAAGGGGACTGGGTTTTATTCGCACTATTCCTGAATCGCGAATAGAGCCTTTAATCCCTAGATTTAAAATGGGGTTTCGGGATTAATGGACGAATCCTTTAAAATCCGGGATTAGATGTAAATTCGATCAGTGATTAATAGACTGACTGATGGATTATTCGAAATATGAACGCGTTTTGAAACTACCCTCATTGTGAGTCATCTCGCATACTCACGCCTATTCCCCGAAGGGGTCGGCAGTGGTGTTGTAATAACAACACCCACTTTTTGCCAAAGATGATTAAATGCCATCGTGACAGATGGTGAGTCTTTAAATTACTTCTCAGACATATGCAGGTGTCCTCACGATGTTTTCCTTCACCGTAAAGCACGTGGTGTGAAATCAATACATATAATTTTTTTGCAAGCCTCATTGGTACAGGGCGCTGGAATCCGAGGAACCCTAATATTTTTTTAATTAAAACTAGCCTAAGTTACTCCTTGTAATATAAGCTATCTGCCAGTGAAAGTCTCATCAAAATCGGTCGAGCCGTTTCGGAGCGTAGCCAGACAAACAGACAGAGAAAAAAATAAAAAAATATTTAGTACCGTATATACTCTCACAAAAGCATTAAGTGAAAAGCTGATAATTTGAAATTACAAACAGACACTTAAATTTTATAAATCTGTATTAATATCCTTGTTTTCTCAAACCCGTCTTCAAACTATACTACGGGCTTTGAATCAGGGTAGTAAATACATCAAGGTGACAACCCTACTCCCCGCTCGGAGCTGGCCTGACGCCAACATGCACAACTTAGGAAGTTATTGGTCTACGGGCGAAGAGGCTTATGCTATTTAGCGAGTAATTTACTAGGTATAATGTATTTTTGAATAGTTTATCAATATCTATAATAGTATCCGTGGTGGTCGTCGGGTTTGAGCAGTAGCCTGCTACGCAAGCGACGCAAGTTCGAATCCCAGCAGGACCTGTACCTGTGATTTTTTCTAGAAAAACTCATGTACAGTGATTTCACACCACATGCTTCGTGAAAACATCGTGAGGAAACCGGCATATGTGTGCAGTAATGGTCAGTGGTGGATTTATACTAGGGGCAGTCGGGGCTAGTGCCCAGGGCGGCGAATTTTCTAGGGCGGCAAAATTTGGAAAATGGTGTTTATTTCTAATTCCAAAATAACAGCTTTTCACTAAATGCATATGAAAGTATACACGATACTGACACTAAAAAACCTAGTTTTAAATTTTTCTGTCTTTCTGTCTGTTTGTTCCGGGTAATCTCCGAAACGGCTGGACCGATTTTAACGGGACTTCACTGGCAGGTAGCTGATGTTTCAAGGAGTAAGGCTACTTTTATTTATTAAAAATATTAGGGTTCCGTGACATGAGGTATGAAACTAAATCTACGCGGGTGAAACCGCGGGGCACTGCTAGTTTTTAATAAATAAAAGGTAGCCTATTTCCTTTCTCAGGGTCTAAAGATTGTCTGTGCCAAATTTCATCAAAATCGGTTGACAGGTTTAAGCGGGAAAGTGTAACAGACAAACAGAGTTACTTTCGCAAAAGCTATTGGTATGTCGCGGTGAATAATAAGTTGCAGTAATATTGAAAACTAGCTGTGCCCCGCGGTTTCACCCGCGTAGATTTAGTTTCATCCTTATTGGCACGGAACCCTAATATTTTTGATAAATAAAAGTAGCCTAAGTTACTCCTTGAAACATCAGCTACCTGCCAGTGAAAGTCCCGTTAAAATCCATCCAGCCGTTTCAGAGATTACCCGGAACAAACAGACAGACAGACAGAGAAAAATTTTAAAACTTGGTTTTTAGTGTCAGTAGCGCGTATACTTTCATATGCATTTAGTGAAAAGCTGTTATTTTGGAATTACAAACAGACACTTCAATTTTATTTATCTGTATAGATACAGAAATCTGTAGTGTGCTACAATACAGGCCGTGTTCCTTACTCAGCAGTCTGTGAAGCTTAGAACTGGGACAATAAGTGGTATTGTTACAAGATGCTTCTCTGTGTATAATAAAAGATTAAAGAGAAATTTATTTATGCCAAAATGTTATTCGTAAACTTTGAAGGAAAATTGGCGTGCGACACCAAATTGCCGAAGTTATGATGTAATAAATAAGTTTAATGACAATTTCAAGTTTGCGACTTCCCAGCGAAACAATTAATATGTAGGAAGAACCAGGCTATGGGTCGTTGCACCACAAAGGGAAGATCTCCCAGCGGGTGTTGTGCCTGGGAACACCGGCGAAGACTGCTCTAGTCAGAGACTGTATGTATGATACTGTGGGGCGAGCGAGCTGATCGTGCTCAGCACCGCAAAGGGAAGATCTCCCAGCGGGTGTTGTGCCTGGGGAACACCGGGGAAGACTGTTCTAGTCGGAGACTGTATGTACGATACTGTGGGGATAGCGAGGTGATCGTGCTCAGCACCGCAAAGGGAAGATCTCCCAGCGGGTGTTGTGCCTGGGGAACACCGGGGAAGACTGTTCTAGTCGGAGACTGTATGTATGATACTGTGGGGATAGCGAGGTGATCGTGCTCAGCACCGCAAAGGGAAGATCTCCCAGCGGGTGTTGTGCCTGGGGAACACCGGGGAAGACTGTTCTAGTCGGAGACTGTATGTATGATTCTGTGGGGATAGCGAGGTGATCGTGCTCAGCACCACAAAAGGAAGATCTCCCAGCGAGTGTTGTGCCTGGGAACACCGGCGATGACTGTTCTAGTCGGAGACTGTATGTATGATACTGTGGGGCGAGCGAAGTGATCATGCACCACAAAGCGAAGATCTCCTAGCCGGGTCTTAGTCATTTTATTCTCATTAAATTATATGAACTTGCGTCGCTTATGAAGCAGACGACTGCTCAAATATCACCGACCGGCATGGCGCTAAAGATACGTAAACATGGTTTTATGAGGTTCATTGCTTAGCACATTCAGACGTTTTCCGATTGCGTAAGAATTGTGCTAAGGCCAACTTGATATCCTCAGGGTTTGGGCTAACATATCCGTATTATAACATCAGTATGGAATGCAAATTCTACGTTGCTTCGAGGAAACAATACTCATTTCATTTCCTGGTAATAACCCGTGGAAGTCGAATAGGTTGGCTCGAAGCCAATGTTATTAGATAGCAACAAGTATTGAGAACACCTTAGCTTTGTTGTGTATATCAATGCTTTAAATAAGGTAGTAAGGTGCACGGTGGAACTCGGACTTTATTTGAACACCAGTAATTTAATAGCTAGGGACTGTACCTCCACTCTACAGAAAAGTAATGCTAACTTAAAGTTACGTAGTTGTAGAATCAGCAAGCTGCAGTATCAGTGGGCTGGTCACGTGTGTTGAAGGAACGATGGTCAAAGGAGCAGACGTGTCCTAGAGTGCAGACCGTGGGAGTTAACGTAGAGTGGGATCAGCAAGCTGAAGTGTCAGTGGGCTGGTCACGTGTGTGGAAGGACCGATGATCGATGGAGCAGACGTGTCCTAGAGTGCAGACCGCGGGAGCTAACGTAGTGTACGATCAGCAAGCTGAAATGTCAGTGGGCTGGTCACGTGTGCGGAAAGACCGATGGTCGATGGAGCAGACGTGTCCTCGAGCGCAGACAACGGGAGCTAACGTAGTGTAGGAACAGCAAGCTGAAGTGTCAGTGGGCTGGTCACGTGTGTCGAAGGACCGATGGTCGATGGAGCAGACGTGTCCTCGAGCGCAGACAACGGGAGCTAACGTAGTGTAGGAACAGCAAGCTGAAGTGTCAGTGGGCTGGTCACGTGTGTCGAAGGACCGATGGTCGATGGAGCAGACCTGTCCTTGAGTGTAGACCGCGGGAACTAACGTAGTGTAGGATCAGCAAGCTGAAGTGTCAGTGGGCTGGTCACGTCTGTGGAAAGACTGATGGTCGAAGGAGCAGACGTGTCCTAGAGTGTAGACCGGGGAGTGGTTAACGTGGTGTAGGATCAGCAAGCTGAAGTGTCAGTGGGGTCAATATTGACGGTAGATAGAAATCAAGATTAATATCTTGCGTGACACCTAACAAGATCTGTTATCAAAGTTTAACCAAAGGAACCAATCTTAAGCAGTTGGCAATAATGTGACATTTACATGAACGTTTAGTTCAGACGCGGAAATACGTCATCCCTAATGAGATTCCAGATAGATGGCTGTAAATTGTGAAATACGACCCTCGCTGATGGAGGCGCTAATTATATTGAAATATTACTGGGTTCGTTGAAATATCGTCTGTAATGAATATAATAATTACATTACCCTTAAATGGAAGGGGTAGTCAAGTCAAAGTCAAAGTCAAAATATCTTTATTCGATTAGACTTTTTACATATTACTTTCAATTCGTCAGAACGACATAATTTTGCTGTGACATTAGCTAGCTGTGCCCCGCGGTTTCACCTGCGTAGAGTTTATTTCAAGGCATCCCGCCCTTATGTTTTTTTTAAATAAAAATAGCCTAAAAATAAAACACTCCTTGAAACATCAGCTATCTGCCAGTAAAAGTCCCGTTAAAATCCATCCAACCGCTTACGCGTAATGCCGTGACCAAGGGAAATTGGGATTCATAGATTATACATGCTACCGCCAGGTTCGGAAGGTTGCTTTTACTAAGAAGAACCTGGCAAGTTGGTACAACACAACACCCACTATTCATCGAACATGATTAGATCTCAACATGAAGAATATTGCACTCATCGCCGTCTCAGGCACTATACATACGTCTTTGAAATACTTCTCAGATGCAGAATTCTTTGCGACTTTTTTTTTTTCGTGGCTCGTGGCGTGAAATCACTGCATTGGCTTCACTTGCGTAGTTCCCGTTCCCGTTTAAGTACGGGGATAAAATATAACCTATGTTCCTCGCTGATAATGTAGCTATCCATTGTTGAAAGAATTTTCAAGATCGTTCAAGAAGTTTCGGAGCCTATTCAATGCAAACAAACAAACAAACCAAAAACCAATCAAATCTTTCATCTTTTTAATATTAATATAGAAGTATAGATTAATTTTTGCAGACTGCTAGTCTTTGAACTTGCATCACTTGCGTAGCAAGCTACAACTCTAAGTACACGGCCACACAGTTCTTAACCATTTTATGAAATTTGCAAAAATGTGTTTCGTTCATAAAAAAACATCGTTATGTTGAAATATTACTGAGTTTAGCGCTCTGCCAATACTTCACTGCTATCAAACGATAAAATCTCTCAAAGTTTCACCGTTCCCATTTGCGGAAGTTTAAAAGTCTTCCAATTGTATTTAAAAAGTAGCGGCAAGTATTCGAACACTTATGAGAATTTAATGGAGTTTTATAATCTGTGTTTCTAATCATCATCTCCCTGGCCTTGCGTTGGCGCTCCCTGGGCTGGCACTTGATTCAACCCGATGTGGCTCCATGTTAGTCGCAATCAACTTATTAACTCCTTGTCCTTGTCCGTCCATGAGCTTGCATCGTTTGCGTTACAGAGTGGCTACTGCGATTTTTCTTAAACGCAGATTTGTATGGACTCACAATAGTGTCATCTTTGGACCGGCAGAGGCGCTGCTTCGATCCCATACAAATCTGCGTTAACTTTGACGTGGTGACTTGTGACGGCGGCAGTGAAAAAATCGCATTAGGCACCGAAATACGGGTAGGTCTCGTTAGCGTTACAGACGACCTTTTATCACTCCGCCACGGCTCGCAATACATAGTAATATATTATTTTAAAGGAACAATGGAATCTCAGTCCAGCTTTCGTAAACTAACACGGATAAGTTTAGTCAAGCGTCCTTTACAGCATCTCATTAAAGTTTCCCCTTTGTGTACTGTGTACTCTAGTTTGTTGTGTTTATATTGGAACTAGTTTTGTTTGGGAATTCTGACAAGTTGGAATAATATGTGTGGTTCTTTCGGGACTTGAACGCAGGATTTTTCTGATTTAATTAGATTCAAATTGACTAGTCACTTTTTTTTCGCGCTCCTTACATGTGTGTCTCTTGACTACTTAAATCTTGACAACGGCTTTGCTATTGCCTCAACTTGTCATCTTAAAAAAAGTGTCTTGTTAATTTGAATCTAATTAAATCAGAAAAATCCTGCGTTCAAGTCCCGATAGAACCACGCCTATTATTCCACCTTATCAAATTCATCTGCTTCGGATTCGTAGTGCTGATTTTTGTTTCTTCCTAAAAGAGAATTTTTCAGATACGTTTTTATCTATAACTAGCGGACAACACGCGGTTTCACCCGCGGAGTTCCCGTTCCCGTGGAAGTACGGTAGCTATCCATTGCTGAAAGAATTATCAAACAAACAAACAAACAATCAAATCTTTCCTCTTTATAATATTTATGTAGATACGTTTTTTTATCTATAAAAATGTAGCTCTGAATCCGGATAAAAATATAAGCTTTGCCTAGTACTTAAAATCATAGACTCAAATATCTTTTCTTCCTAAAATACAGTCTAGAAAATCCCAAACGCGACAAAATTCCACACACTTCTTGTACGGCGAGAAAAATTACAATATATAATACTTATTTCGTCCACTAAAATATTGGATGGTACGAGTTGAATACTAATGTGATACTCGCTTGGAAAATGGCCAAGAAACTGTGGAATAACTTTACCCCAACCTTTATTTTAAGTTGTGGAGAAGTTGCTCTTTTAAGGGTTGCACCCACCAACTTTGACTATAACGAATCTGTTAAAGTATTCGTTTGTCAAAAAATTGTCAAAAAACAGAAAACGTACAATCGCCTTCGAAAAACAGAAATTATAAATCATCATCATCATCCTCCTGCCCTTATTCCATGTTATTTGTGGTCGGCGCAATGTGTTCTTCTCTTCCATTTCTCTCCATCAGCCGTCATATCTGTATTCACTCCCATTCTAGCCTTATCATCATCATCCTCCTGACCTTATCCCATGTTATTTGTGGTCGGCGCAATGTGTTCTTCTCTTCCATTCCTCTCTATCAGCCGTCATATCTGTATTCACTCCCTTAGCCATATCATCTTTCACACAATCCATCCATCGTTTCTTAGGTCTTCCTCTCCCCTTGTAACCATCCACATTCCTCTCTATCAGCCGTCATATCTGTATTCACTCCCTTAACCATATCATCTTTCACACAATCCATCCATCGTTTCTTAGGTCTTCCTCTCCCCTTGTAATCATCCACATTCCTCTCTATCAGCCGTCATATCTGTATTCACTCCCTTAACCATATCATCTTTCACACAATCCATCCATCGTTTCTTAGGTCTTAAATAGTAGGTTAAAATAGTAGGTTTGTGTCCACTTAAAACAGTTTTTAGTTTCTATCTACGTGCCCCGCGGTTTCACCTGCGTAGATTTAATTTCATTGGTGTCTTTTTTTCATGGAACCCTAATTCAAAAAAGTAGTCTAAGTTTCACCCTTGGGAGGAGCTCGTGGCACAGTTGCTATTGCGCATATCATTCGATCAGCGAAGTTAAGCAACCATACGCCTAGCCAGTAGTTGGATGGGTGACCGCCCGAGTTCCCTCCGTGCCTCGGAGAGCACGTTAAGCCGTCGGTCCCGGTTGCCAATTTACCATCTATGGCAATCGTTACAGGTCAGTCAGAGGCCTAAGAAAGTCTGACAAGTGGTTTAACACAGATTGCCGATTTTCCTCAAAAAAGGAGTTACGAAGGTCAGATGGCAGTCGCTTCGTATAAAAATCAGGTGATAAGCCACATCAGGTTGAATCAAGTGCCGACCCCAACAATGTATGGGATAAGGCCAGGGAGATGATGAGATATATAGAAATAGTTAGATATGTAATAGTGCCTGAGACGGCGATAGACTCACCATCTGTCACATTGGCACTTAATCATCTTATGTGAAAAGTGGGTGTTGTTATTACAACACCTCTGCCTACCCCTTCGGGGAATACAGGCGTGATTATATATATATGTAGATATAGATAACTCGTATTGTTATCTAAATACAAAGAAATACTAGACAAAAGAGTAATAAAAAGCCTTTGGAATTACATTCGGATGTCTTTAAAAGAGAATAATGTAATAAAAGATTTGAGTTTTATAACGTTTCATAAGCTTACGTCACTACCGGGGAGAATACAGATAAAAGGAAAAGGAAATGGTTTTATCCCAATCTATATCTATATCTATACAGATAAATAAAATTGAAGTGTCTGTTTGTAATTCCAAAATAACAGCTTTTCACTAAATGCATATGAAAGTATACACGCTAATGACACTAAAAAAACCAAGTTTTAAAATTTTTCTCTGTCTGTCTGTCTGTTTGTTCCGGGTAATCTCCGAAACGACTGGACCGATTGTAACGTGACTTTCACTTGCGGATAGCTTACGTTTCAATAAGTAACTTAGGCTACTTTACATGCTACCGCCAGGTTCGGAAGGTTGCTTATACTGAGAAGAACCTGGCAAGAAACTCAGTAATTACTCTTAGAAAATCATTATTCGAAAGAAGTCGCGGATAAAACGCTAGTGGTCCTATTAATAAGCAGGGCTGTACACCACAAATCCCTCGTGCTAAAACTCCCTTCGGTCAGTTGTTAACATGGAAAGTTTAGATACAAAATGTATTCTCCGATCTCGCTCGCAAAAGGGACAGGGCTAAATTTATGACTCTGCCCTCCGAGAGATGGGAATTTATTTTTTCTTTTTGCGGGGTTTAAAGGTTGCTTGTGATAAAGATTAAATATTTGCATCATAGCTTCCCGTTTTGTGGGCTTACTCTTCAAGGACAGACTTTTATTTGTAAAATCTTTGCCCCGCGGTTTCTCGTGCGTAGTCATTTCAAGGTGGATTTATTGTCGTTGAATAAAGAAAACTGGTAGAAAAAGTTACGCTTTGTAATATCAACTATCTGCCAGTGAAACCTAGTAAACTCGGTCCAGCCATTTCAGCGATTATTCGCACCAAACAAACAGACAGAGGAAATAATTGAAAATTGTTTTTTTATGTATTTTCTGTAATTGTATATTCACTAATTGATAGTAAGTAAATCTTTTTATTTGGAATTATAAACAGACACTTCACTTTTATGTATCTGAAAACAATGTATACATTTTTCACTTTTTGAATACTTTGCGTTCATCATTCATCATAATCATTACTTAAGGATACGCGAAGGGTAAACACAGGTGTTACGAAACACTTCAGCAATGAGTTTTAAGTGCCTACGTGACTGATGGTGAGTTCATCGCCGTTGCAGACACTAAATACGTCTTATAAATTTCTCAAACATTAACCGTTTTCCTCACGATATTTTCCTTCGCCGATCAAAGCTCGCGTGAAATCATTTAGAAAAACTCATTGATAAAGGACGCTGCACTCACAATCAACACCAGGTCGAGAAGTTATCGCAATAAAATCGATTATAAACCATTTATGGCGTCTACAATCTAAAATCCCTGATCATGACTCCTATTCTCAGAATTAGGACTACTCGTTTGAGGTCGATAGACTGCGCGTATATCTTTACTGCTATCAGGCTTATGACAGTGCCTCATTTGAGGTCGAGTCCTGGGGACAACGCGTGTACTATGATCATACACGTATGAATAGTCCTGTCCAGGCCTCGGGGGACGTGGGGGAGGTAGAATATGGTCGTATACATAGGAGTATTCGTATTCTGGGGGTGTGTCGAGCTGTGGTCGGAGGTGAGGGGCTGTGTCGACCATGGGAGAAGGTCCCACGCTGTCGTATCCAGGCTCTTCTTGCGATATAACTGTCTCTTCTGCCTGAAATTTTAAATAAGCTATGTACAGGTACGTAGCGAATTATGAGCGCTAAACGAAAATGGGGGTAACTGCTTATGTATTTGTTAGTGTCGCAACATACGGATATGTGGCGTAACGAGATTGGACAAGGTGAGGAATGAGTTTATAAGGGGAAGTCTGAAAGTAGCACCAGTGACTGAGAAGTTGAAGAATAAACATTTGTCGTGGTATGGACATGTTATGCGGAGGGATGAGGAAAATGTTGCCAAATAATTTTGTTTATGAATGTGGATGGTAACAAGGGGAAAGGAAGACCTAAGAAACGATGGATGGATTGTGTGAAAGATGATATGACTAGAATGGGAGTGAATACAGATATGACGGCTGATAGAGAGAAATGGAAGAGAAGAACACATTGCGCCGACCACAAATAACATGGGATAAGGGCAGGAGGATGATGATGATGCAACATACGGATATGCGCATAAATATTGAAAATTCTTAAAAAAATTAATTAATATGCTCACACCATTACCGAAGCATAATCAGAGGTTGTGCAAAACCCGCACCCACATTTAAACGAAGATGATTAAGTGCCAACGTTACATATGGTGGTTATATCGCCGTCTCAGGGACTATACTGTCTTTGGACTCAGACATATGGAGATTTCCGCACGATGTTTTCCTTCACCGTAAAGCAAGTGGCGTGAAATTACTGCACATAACTTATTAGAAAAACTCATTAGTCAGTCATTACCAGAGGCCCATCTGGTATTCGTACTTGCGTCAATTGCGTAGCAGGCGACTGCTCAAACCCAAGGCCACCACGGCTCTAACATAAAAATAATGTTCTTGTATACCTACCTCGTGGTTTGGTTTCCGATTAATCCGTTTTATAATAACCACTGCAATGCTGCAAATTATTATGATGAGAACTATTAGACCAGGGATTCCAATCCACTTAAGCATTCGTAATCCTGCTTGGGACATTCGTGTAGATATTGGATTGCTTTCAGGTCTAGGTTCAATTGGGATCATTGTTGTGGCCTCTGGAATGAAAATAAATGCTGTTAAGGAACTATTATGATTTTGTAACTTAAATTTTAATTTCATTGAGTCTGTTCTGAACATACAGGGTGTCGGAGAAAAAGGAACAGTTGTCTTCTAGAAGTTGTGAGGTTTTATGAATATATCACTATATTGAAATCGTAAAATATCTAGCTCCAACGATAACGTAGTTATAAGCTATAGCCGAAGAGCTCGCTGCCTTATGCGATTGAATGCGCGCGCGGCCGCGTTTACCTACATTTCGCACGCGGTCATTAAACTTTTTAAATTAAGGAGAAGGTTAATGGTTTCGAAAAAATATTTTATGGAATTATTTCAGGATTTATTAGTGGGAGAAAAAAAATAAAAACGTAGTTAGATTTCACGTGAATAACTCTACGTTACAGCTTATTTTTATGCGAAAATAAGGTATTGATATGGTCAACTTTGAACATCAATTACTCGAAAACGGAAGAAAATATTTTTGTCATAATAATTTTAATTGCTTCCTAAAATTATACCCTATCACATATTTTAAGAGCTGTCCCGGTTTCCCCGATACCCTGTATATTTTTTGTTATAAATTAATGAACTGTCTTCAAAAGGAGAACAATTAAATGTTTTTAACCGACCTCCGAAAAAGGGAGGCGGTAACACAGTTCCACCGTATATATATAATTTTTTTATGTGCGTTCGCGGCTAACTTCGTCATTTATATACCGAATTGTGTAACGAGAATGTACGTGATAGGTTTCCGAACGTAAGCCATCATAGACTCCTCCACGCTCGCGGTCTCTGATTGGTCGCGTACCCGCGTCCATCACTCGTTAAACGTCAGTAATGTCAATTCGATAGACCGAGAGGTTGAACTACGTCACGGGAGCGAGCACACGAACTTTTGATTTCACAAATCTGTAACAACTTTTCTGCTTGATTTGTATTTGTTTTTCACGTGTATCTAATGTGCAATAAACTTTATTAAAAACTACGAACAATCTATATATACAGATAAATAAAATTGAAGTGTCTGTTTGTAATTCCAAAATAACAGCTTTGCACTAAATTCATTTGAAAGTTTACACGATACTGACACAAAATAACAAAGTTTTAAAAAAAATCTCTGTCTGTCTGTCTGTTTGTTCCGGGTAATCTCTGAAACGGCTTGACGGATTTTAACGGGACTTTCTCTGGTAGGTAGCTGATGTTTCAAGGAGTAACTTAGGCTACTTTTCCCGTTAAAATCCATCCAGCCGTTTCAAAGATTACCCGGAACAAACAGACAGACAGACAGACAGAGAAAAATTGTAAAACTTGGTTTTTTAGTGTCAATAGCGTGTATACTTTCATATGAATTTAGTGAAAAGCTGCAATTTTGGAATTACAAACAGACACTTCAATTTTATTTATCTGTATAGTGTATAGATTTTATCCCCGTACGCCCACGGGAACGGGAACTACACAGGAAAACCGCGTGACCTCCTATTTTCTTTATAAAATTAGGCTTACCATTATTTTTGGAGCTGTCTTGTCGTTCTCTTCCATGTAAAAATAATACATACGTGCTTATATTCCGCTCAATATGAGTGATATAATCAGTATGAGGGTAATAAGGTGTTCTATAGGATAAACAGAAAATTCTAACACCATGCGCATGCTCGTAGCTTAAATCATAGTAAAGTTGATTGTAAATCATTAAGGTTTTATTGGTATGTAGTATTCCCATGGCTGAAACAAGAGGATTGTTTAGTTTGATTAACAGACTAGTCGGAGGCTAAAGAAAGTCTAAGGTTTAACCCAGATTACCGATTTTCCTCGTAATGGAGGTTGCAAAGTTCAGATGGTAATCGCTTTGTGTAGATCAGGTGATCAACCACATCGGGTTGAATTAAGTGCTAAGCCTGACAATGTATGGGATAAGGCCAGGGAGATGATTATATGGTACACGAAGTACCAGGCGCACATAACGGACAAGGAGTTAATAAGTTGATTGCGACTAACATGGAGCCATATCGGGTTGAATCGAGTGCCAACCCCGACAATTTATGGGATAAGGCTAGGGAGATGATGATATGGTACACGAAGTACCAGCCGCACATAACGGACAAGGAGTTAATAAGTTGATTGCGACTAACATGGAGCCACATCGGAATGAATCAAGTGCCGACCCCAACAATGTATGGGATAAGGCCAGGGAGATGATGATATGGTACACGAAGTACCAGCCGCATATAACGGACAAGGAGTTAATAAGTTGATTGCGATTAACATGGAGCCACATCGGGATGAATCAAGTGCCGACCCCAACAATGTATGGGATAAGGCCAGGGAGACGAATTTTTCAGCATCTGGATTAGTGCCCGGTTAGTGGCTAGGCTCGATCCTTGAACATAGCTGGCGGAATATTTGGCTGTTTCATAAGTTCACCTTTGCCTACCGCTACGGGGAATACAGGCGTGAGCATATGCGTATGTATGTATGATTAAATATTACCCATCGTGTGGCTAAACTCATATCTCTTCCTATTCATTCTCGCCGTATCAGTTCTATTACACTTGAAGTGAAAAGTTTCATGGTTATGTAAGACAAACAGGGTCTCTGTGCTCGTTTTCTTCCGTTCACTTGTATCTTGACCTGAAAAAACATAACGAACATGCAATAATGGAGATTATTTGATAGCGAAATTAAGCTGCCTTTTACTGACGAGGGGGGCAACCTTCAAAAGGTACTCGACCGCACTAGAAGAGGCAGTGGTAAGTGGCATATTCTAGGCCACTAGCCAGGGTCTAAGAATTTGGCTATGGTATCCCCTGCCTGTCGTGAGAGGCTACTGAAAGGGGGCCGGAGGGCCTGCTGGCGGTGGTCGGGGTGGGAGCTTTGACCACCGAGTCGCGGGCCCGGGAAGGTCTTGCAAGGTCTCCCCGGCGGGATGTGACCGGCAAAGAGTACTCCCAAAGCACGGAGGTTGGTCACCGGGGCTAAGTGCGGTAAAAATCCCATATATCCCGACCTGCCCCTCCCAGGGCGGTCGGGATCTTTTGAGGGTTTCCCCTATATTTCAATAAAAATAAAAAAATATACAAAAAAAGTGGCCTCTTCCGTGGTTAGGTGGAGCCTGGGTTCCGCCGTAGAAGGGCCGGGAGGCGGGCCGCTGCATGCATATGTCTGAGAAGTAATTCAAAGACGTATGTATGTATAGTGCCTGAGACGGCGATAGACTCGCCCTCTGTCACGTTGGCACTTAATCATGTTTGGTGAAAAGAGGGTATTGTTCTTACAACACAAAGGGGTAAGCAGAAACCCCTTCGGGTAATACAGACGTGCAAAACTAATAATATGTAAAAAATACTTACTTTTCATGAGAAGGGTGATAGGATTACTGACTATACTATGTTTATACCCAGGAGTTATCGAGCACTGAATTTGGGTGTTATTATCAAACAATTCTAGGTTAAATATCAGCATACACACATGACCTTCCCGCCTACCTTCACAGCGATCTCCCAGATTCCAGATTTTTTTCGAACCTGGAATATTTAATAGCTTAATTATGATATCAAATATTAAATATAAAATGAAAATGAAAATGAAAAATATTTATTCAGTTTAGGCCCTGGTAAGGCACTTATGAAAGTCGAGAATTTACCACCGGTTCGGAAACTAGCCTTCTGAGAAGAACCGGCAAGAAACTCAGCCAGGCATCATGTACATCATCTCCCTGGCCTTATCAAATGTATTTGGGGTCGGCACTTCATTCAACCCGATGTGGCTGATCACCTGATTTTTATACGGAGCGACTGCCATCTGACCCTCGCAAGCCCTTTAACGAGGAAAATCTGTGATCTGGGTTAAACCAGTTGTCAGACTATTTGAGGCCTCTGACTGACCTATAACGATTGCCAAAGATGATAAATTGGCAACCGGGACCGACGGCTTAACGTGCCCTCCGAGGCAAGGAGGGAACTCGGGCGGTCACCCATCCAATTACTGGCTAGGGCTAGGGTTGCTTAACTTCGCTAATCGAATGATATGCGCAATAGCAACTGTGCCACGAGCTCCTCAGCCAGGCATCATGTACATATCATCGAAACAATATAAATCATATGAAATCATCATACAAAATCAAATTTGAAAAAAGGTTTAAATATTCACAATAGTGACAAATTGTATTAGCATGCAGGTCAGTATAAAACAAAATGTTTATATCTATCTATCTACAACCTATTTTAGTCCACTGCTGACTATAGGCCTCCCCTAATGAGCACCATAGCGGCCTGTCTTCAGCTTGCCGCATCCAGCATCTGCCTGCAGTCTTTCGCAGATCGTCATACCACCTGGCCGGAGGGCGTCCTTTTTTTTTATTGACGAGGGGGAAACCTTCAAAAGGTCCCCGACCGCCCTGGGAGAGGCAGATCGGGGTATGTGGGATTTTTACCTCACTAAAACCCCCCCGGTGGCCATCCTCAGTGTTCAGGGGGGACTCCGGGTACTCTGATCGCACCGGTGTCCCCCCACACTTTGCCGGGACACATCCCCGGGGCAGCAGTCGCCGCCCCTGGAGACCTCGCTGTGGTCGGCAGCGCGAGCCACATCACGCTGTCACCTTCCCGGGCCCGCGGCTCGGTGGTCAAAGCTCCCACCCCGACCACCGCCAGCAGGCCCTCCGGCCCCTTTTTAGTCGCCTCTTACGACAAGCAGGGGATACCATAGCCAAATTCTTAGACCCTGGCTATTGGTGGACGGACTGGGGCGTGCGTTGGGCCGGAGGGCGTCCTACGCTACGCTTGCAGAGTCGCGGTCTCCACCCAAATATTAAACAGAGTTAGTACATTAAAATCCCGTTAAAATCGGTCAAGCCATTTCGGAGAACACCCTGAACAACCAGAGAGACAGACAGACCTGCCCAATGAGTTTTTCCAAAAAATGTGCAGTGATTTCACACCCGTGGTTTACGGTGAAGGAAAAAATCGAGAGGAAACCTGCATATGATGATTTCATATGATTTATATTGTTTCGATGATATGTACATGATGCCTGGCTGAATTTCTTGCCGGTTCTTCTCAGAAGGATAGTTTCCGAACCGGTGGTAAATTCTCCACTTTCATAAGTGCCTTACCAGGGCCTAAACTGAATAAATCTTTTTCATTTTCATTTTCATTTTTCATTATATCTGAGAAGTAGTTCAAAGACATGTATAGTGCCTGATACGGCGATAGACTCACCATCTATCACGTTAGCACTTAATCATCTTGTGTGAAAAGTGGGTGTTGTTATTACAACACCTCTGCCTACCCCTTCGGGGAATACACACGTGAGCATATGTATGTAATTTGTTTGCCCTTACCCTGCTGATTTTGACGCCATTGTGATGATATGACCATTCGAGTCAGGTTGACCTGGCATTGAGCGGTCAAACTATCACCAATATTATACATTAATACGTTATCTGAAAAAAAAATAGAATTATTATTAATTTAGTTACGGTTGTAACTCGGCCTTGTGGTCCAACAACTTTAAAAAAAAAAACAATTATGAAAAAAATTCTCTGTCTGTCTGTCAGTTTGTTCCAGTTTATCTCCGAAACGGCTGGACTGATTTTAACGGGACTTTCACTGGCAGTTAAAAGGAGTAGATACCCATAAAATATTTATATAATTTAAATTAGGGTTCCGTGAAAAAAACCCAGTCATGAATTGAAGAGAGGTGTGACAGCAACACCCACTTTACACCGATAATGGTAAAGTGCCAACGTGACATGTGGTGAGACGGGGATAGACGTCTCAGCCACTATACATACGTATTTGAATTACTTCTCAGACATATGCAGGTTTCCTCACGATGTTTTCCTTAACCGTAAAGCACGTGGTGTGAAATCACTGCGCATTTTTGTTTAGAAACCTCATTGGTACAAGCCCCGTTGAGATTCGAACTTACGTCGCTTTCGTAGCAGGTGATTGCTCAAACCCCAAGGCTACCACGGCTGAGAAACCTTAGTGAATAACGCGGCCCGTATACTTGACTTGAATATTAAACTGTAAGTGTTAGACTACTAAAGCTGTAATTAATTCAATCATTATTCATAACTAATATGGCAACCCTTCTGGTGCGTTGAAGCCATAGTCGATTATTAACTAAGGGTTGAATTGTCAATGTCAAGTGTAGCTGTCAGTGTCGAATGTTAATTAATGTATTTAAAAGCTGTCAATGTCAAAAGGAACCGGATTAAAATATAACTTTAATACAATAACTATGGCGATTATTGGATTTTTAGAAAAATCTCTTGTAAAACGTGTTTTGTAATAAATCATTAATAAAAATTCCCGAGATTGATCCTTTCATAAGTGATTATATTTGTGACGAGCTGTGCCCCGCCGGTTCACCCGCGTAGAGCTAATTTCATAGTTGTCCCGCGGAACACTAATGTGTTTTTTTAAATTAAAAGTAGCCTTAGTTACTCCTTGTAACATTAGCTACCTGCCAATGAAAGGCCCGTTAAAATTGGTCCAGCCGTTTTGGAGATTACCCGGAACAAACAGACAGACAGACAGACAGACAGACGGACAGATAGACAGAGAAATAAGTTAAAAATTTGATTTTTTATGTTAGTACCGTATATACTTTCATAGGCATTTAGTGAAAAGCTGTTATTTTGGAAATACAAACAGACACTTCATTTTAATTTATCTGTATAGATGTATTGATATGGGAGCCTGGGTACATCCCTTTATCTGATATTTTTTTGTAAATAATCTCATTGCCACTATACTGTACTTTTGCTACAATTAATTAATCTTAATTTTGATATTTGCTTTGACTGACTGGAATTTGCCATGCTCACATATATTTGTAATATTTTTTAGTTTTTATTTTTGACAATTGAGCATTAGAACTGTGTCCATGGGCTTATAGTTGCTTGAGTGATTTATTTTGTATTTTTAAAACTGTATAATATTCTTTAAAAGAGTAATTACTGAGTTTCTTGCCAGGTTCTTCTCAGTAAAAGCAACCTTCCGAACCTGGCGGTAGCATGTATAATCTGTTTAATTATGTCATTACTTTGTATAAAGTCTAATCGAATAAGGATATTTTTGAGTTGAGTTTGAGTTAGACCGTGCTACGGCCGACGGTCGACTCGGACCCTTCTACTCATCCTTTAGTCCTGAAATATAGAGTACGTACACACCTGTCGAACCCCAAATTGTATGATTTTCATCGGCAGTCGTAAATACATAATGCTCTTTTCCGTCTGTTATAATACTATTTTTGGTCAACTTCATTTCAGCTGTAAAAGACACATATTACTATATTTAGTTTCTTGCTTCATGTCGCATATATCTTAAAATTATTAGATAATAGAAGTAGCCTAATGTAATCCGTGAAACACTAGCTACCTTACAGTGAAGGTCCCGCTAAAATCGGTCCATCTGTTTCAGAGATTACCCGTAACAAACAGACAGACAATGTTAAAACTTGGTTTTTCACTGTCAGTAGCACGTACACTTTCATGTGCATTTAGTGAAAAGCTGTTATTTTGGAATTACAAATATACACTTCATTTTTATTTATCTGTATAGATATATAGTTTTTAAAAGGTCAGTAAATGAGAGTCAAATTCTCAACATAACAGTTTTTATTAGTCCATATTAACAATTCTCTTTTACAAAAGGAAATTTAAGTGTAAGAAAAGACAAGTGCAGGTTAAAGATTGCTGTGGTGACTATTGAATTAAATATGTTGAGATGGTTTGGACATATCGAGGAGGACATACTGAGGAGCTCGTGGCACAGTTGCTATTGCGCATATCATTCGATCAGCGAAGCTAAGCAACCATACGCCTAGCCAGTAGTTGGATGGGTGACCGCCCGAGTTCCCTCCGTGCCTCGGAGAGCAAGTTAAGCTGTCAGTCCCGGTTGCCAATTTAACATATTTGGCAATCGTTACAGGTCAGTCGGAGGCCTAAAAATAATCTGCCAACTAATTTAACCCAGATCACAGATTTTCCTCCTAAATGGGGTTGCGAAGGTCAGATGGCAGTCGCTTCGTATAAAAATCAGGCGATCAGCCACATCGGGTTGAATCAAGTGCCGACCCCAACAATGTATGGGATAAGGCCAGGGAGATGATGATATGGTACACGAAGTACCAGGCGCACATAACGGACAAGGAGTTAATAAGTTGATTGCGACTAACATGGAGCCACATCGGGTTGAATCAAGTGCCGACCCCAACAATGTATGGGATAAGGCCAGGGAGATGATGATATGGTACACGAAGTACCAGGCGCACATAACGGACAAGGAGTTAATAAGTTGATTGCGACTAACATGGAGCCACATCGGGTTGAATCAAGTGCCGACCCCAACAATGTATGGGATAAGGCCAGGGAGATGATGATATGGTACACGAAGTACCAGGCGCACATAACGGACAAGGAGTTAATAAGTTGATTGCGACTAACATGGAGCCACATCGGGTTGAATCAAGTGCCGACCCCAACAATGTATGGGATAAGGCCAGGGAGATGATGATATGGTACACGAAGTACCAGGCGCACATAACGGACAAGGAGTTAATAAGTTGATTGCGACTAACATTGAGCCACATCGGGTTGAATCAAGTGCCGACCCCAACAATGTATGGGATAAGGCCAGGGAGATGATGATGGTTTGGACATATCGAAAAGATTAGTGATTCACGAAAGAACGAACGAAGTGTCGTTCGTGTATGAAGAGATGCATGAATGTGGATGAAGCGAAAGAAGTACGTGGCGTGTGGCAAGCGGTCTGCCTACCCCCATGGGATACCGCATATCCATGTATGTAAAAAAACTAAATGTACTTACTAGCGTTATTTGCACAGATCAGAAGCAAAGTAAGAATATAAACCGAAGTTATCTTCATTATAACACTGTACGGTGTGCGAAAATTACTCTTCATAACTGACTGACGTAAAGTATGAGGAAAACAGTTTAACAGTAACATATATATTATATACTAGCTGTGGCCCGCGGTTTCACCCGCGTAGATTTAGTTTCATTCTTGTGTATAAAAGTAGCCTAAGTTACTCCGATTAGCTAATGTTTCAAACATTAGCTATCTGCCAGTGAAAGTCCTGTCGTATCTGTCTGTATCTGTCCAGCCGTTTTGGAGATTACCCGGAACAAACAGACAGACAGACAGACAGACAGAGAAACATTTTAAAACATGTTTTTTTTGTGTCAGTAGCGCGTATACTTTCATATGCATTTAGTGAAAAGCTGTTATTTTGGAAATACAAACAGACACTTCAATTTTATTTATCTTTATGGATTACTCGTTCGTACGAGGAAAATAACTAATGATGTACCTATCGATGTAAAAATAGCCGTGGTGGCCTTTGAGTTAGAACAATGGCCTGCTACGCAAGCGACGCAAGTTCGAATCCCAGCGGGGCCTGTACCAATGATTTTTCTAAAAAAAAAACTTATGTACAGTGATTTCACACCACGTGCTTTACGGTGAAGGAAGACATCGTGAGGAAACCTGCATATGTCTGAGAAATAATTCAAAAGACATATGTATAGTGCCTGAGACGGCGATGGACTCACCCTCTGTCACGTTGGCACTTAATCATATTCGGTGAAATGTGGGTGTTGAAAATTACAAAACCTCTGCCTACCCCTTCGGGGAACACAGCATAAGGTAATCGATGTTTTCAAAAAAGTTTAATTAAAACGGGAGCAGTGGGTCTACGGGTAAAAATTGGTGGGTCAATAACAGTAGCACCACGTCTTTTTTCCCCAATTTTTCTTGTACATACCTACAATCCCGGGAGTATCTGAAGATCCCGGGATGATTAAGAGCAAATCCTGAAATCCCGAGATTGTAAAAACGCACTGGGATCGAATCCAATGCGTAGAGATACGAGTATGGTGACTTATTCGATGTAATAACGTGTTATTTTTCTTTGTTGCAGGTAAGTAATAGTTTTATTTCGTCATTTCAAGACTGTATTGCAGGATAGTTCCTACTATGGTAATGTATTCTTGCTGAAACTTCAGGATATATTAAGGTAAGTGAGCCTAGTTTATAGACCGCGGGTTCACCCACGTAGACATAATTTAACAGTGGCTTTATGTCACCATAATTATAAAATACTAGCGGACATCTCGCGGTTTCACCCGCGTAGTTCCCGTTCCCGTGGGAGTACGGGGATAAAATATAGCCTATGTTACTCGCTGATGATTAAGCTATCCATTGCTGAAAGAATTTTCAAGATCGGTCAAGTAGTTTCGGAGCCTATTCAATGCAAACAAACAAAAAACAATCAAATCTTTCCTCTTTGTAATATTAGTGTAGATACGCTATGTTACTCCTTGTTACATAATATATCTACCAGTGGAAGTCCTATTGAAATTAGGCAAGCCGTTTCAAAGCTTTCATTACAGACACTTCAATTTTATTTATCTGTTTACTAGCTGGGCCCTGCGGTTTCACCCGCGTAGATTTAGTTTCATCATTATTGTCGCGGAACCCTAATTTTTTTAATAAATAAATGTAGTAAGTTACTCCTTGAAACATCAGCTACTTGCCAGTGAAAGTCCCGTCAAAATCGGTACAGCCGTTTCAGAGATAACCCGGAACAAACAGACAGACAAACAGAGAAAAATTTTAAACCTTGGTGTTTTAGTGTCAGTAGCGTGTATACTTTCAAATGCATTTAGTGAAAAGCCGTTATTTTGGAAATACAAACAGACACTTCAATTTTATTTATCTGTATAGATATAGATATGCGTTATTTACAGTACCCAAAGCACATGTTTGCACGAATGATAAATTGTTTTGTACCCGTTGAATGGATTATCCGACACATGTCACTGCATACATTCGAGTGTATAGCTTTAATTACGACGATATTAATCAATCCTTTGTAGAAACATATTTGTTAAGCCTCTGTGTAAGTTATTTTCATTGTTTTCATCCAAAACCATGCATCCCTTCATCTCTTACAATACTGTGATCCATCCACTTATACATAACTAGCTGTGCCCTGCGGTTTCACCCGCGCAGGGTTAATTTTATTCCCGTGGAACCCCAAATGTTCTATTTAAATAAAAGTAAGTTACTCCTTGTAATATTAGCTATCTGCCAGTGAAAGTCCCGTTAAAATCGGTTCAGCCGTTGCAGAGATTACCCGAAATAAAGAGACGTATTGATAAAACTCTTTAGCAAATAACTTATTATTTGGTACCAATTCTTTGCGTTTTTATACTCATGATAATTTCTCAACGAAATGTCCGATTGGATTAAAATAAACGGTATTTTACTTCTACATAAATACCCTTGATAGCATAATGCTTAATTTGCATAAGGATTAATATTAAGATACACATTTGACGTAGTTTCTTTCTTCAGACGATTTAATATTTTTTATGTACATAAAAGCGGTTATGGTGACTAAACTATGATAGTTAGATATATGCTCTTGCGAACTTTTTTGTAAATCTTAATAAGACCTACAATTTCGTAGTACATCATTTTGTTCTATTGTCAATAGTTTTTGCAGCGCACGCATAAATAGGTTTTCGATTTTACACCTTGGGTTACAAATACGCAATTTTCTTACGGACCCCTAATTTTTATAAGAATAAAATATAGCCTATAGCCTTCCTCGATAAATGGATTATCCAACAATGAAAGAATTTTTGAAATCGGACCAGTAGTTCCTGAGATTAGAGCGTTCAAACAAACAAACAAACTCTTCAGCTTTAAAATATTAGTATAGATTATAAAGTTGTTTGTTTGTAACGAATTAACTCAAAAAGTACTAGACAGATTTTAAAAATTCTTTCATCATTTGAATGCTACATTATCACTGATTAATATAGGCTATATTTTATCTCCGTACTCCCACTGGAACGGGAACTACGCGTGTGAAATTGCGTGTCGTCCGCTAGCTAGCTGAACTTTTAACAGTAAATTCTCTGACAGATAGCTAATATATATAATACTAGCTGTGCCCCGCGGTGTCACCCGCGTAGATTTTAATTTCATGGTTTCCCGCGGATCCCTAATGTTTAAAAAAAATCTAAAGTAGCCTAAGTTACTTCTTGTAACATTAGCTATCCGTCAGTGAAAGTCCCGTTAAAATCCGTCCAGCCGTTGCGAAAATTACCCGGAACAAACAAACAGACAGACAGACAGACAGACAGCCAGACAGACGGACAGACAGACAGAGAAAAATTTTAAAAATTGCTTTTTCTATGTCAGTACCGTGTATACTTTCATATGCATTTAGTGAAAAACTGTTATTTTGCAGTTACAAACAGACACTTCAATTTTATTTATCTGTATGTATAGATAGATAGTTATATATAATATAGATAGATATAAGAAATACATTAGGCAACTCTTAATCAACTAAAAAAGCGAAAGTCGATCGTAAATATATAAATCTAATTGGTTCTTTTGCACTAAAAGCGTCACTTAGACCAATTAATAATACGATCGAGCTCGATTTAATTACACGTCTGTCGGTATCAGTAGCGGACCTTAATTACAATTAATTAAGGACACTCAAGGGTCGTAATGGTGAGTGAGACAAGTGAGTGACTAGAGTAATCATTATTGAATTATTTTTTTACCTACAGTAGGTAAAACATTATTGAATTATTTTTTCATTCAAATTTCTGTCATTTTTATTAAAAAAAAAAAACAAAAAAATATCAAAAAGTTTTATTCAACACATATTTTATTGTTCCGGGTAATCTCTGAAACGGCTGGACGGATTTTAACGGGACTTTCACTGGCGGGTAGCTGATGTATCAAGGAGTATCATAGACTACTTTTATTTATTAAAAATGTTAGGGTTCCGCGACAATAAGGGTGAAACTAAATCTACGCGGGTGAAACCGCGGGGCACAGCTAGTATCTAAATAAATTAGGTACTTACTTATTTTTAAAGTAGGTGATAAATATAGCATCAAACTCGGTATAGAACACCCATTTCAAAAATAAGGTTTTTTTTTTTTACATTTGCCTTTGCATAAAGTACAACACTCTTCAAACGATTGCTGTTTTTTTTAAGTACAATATACTTGATGCTTGTATTGAGTGGACTTAAAAGATTTTATAAAATAGCTCACTTTCTAACAATTTAAATGCAAAGTAGAATTCATAAGAACTTTTACAATTTAGCATAACTACAAGTCATATGTACTCAGCAATTTCAGATTCCCTCTGGAATATATCAGACGTCATCTTTCTCTATCGCACACGGTCTCGCTTCCACACATAGTGACGTAATTGCTTCACGTCAATTTTTAAAGTATTGGATGCTATCCTACAAAATGCTGGGAAGAATTCACGGGGATTTATATAGAGCAGTTAAGCTGCGATTTTTTACGAAGGCTACGAAGGTCAGATGGCAGTCGCTTCGTATAAAAATCAGGTGATCAGCCACATCCGATTAAATAGAAAGAAAGAAAATAAATTTATTCGTTACAACATACACAAAATAGCGAAAAGGATTATAGTAACAGTGTTTTATAGTTGTTACGAATTGGTCCCAACTCAGCATAATCTGGCTGCCACGTTGATGACAACCATCACTGATCTTCCGCTAGGACCAAGTCGTGACTCATCAAGTGCCGACCCCAAATACATAGGATAAGGCCAGGAAGACGATGAGTTAAGGTCCAATTTTATCGCATTCCTAATATATATTCGAAATAGGGAGAGGTGTAATGACACCCATTTTTGATGGAACATAAATAGGACTATTGGGGCAGTTTTTTTTATTCTTTTTTGTGTGCAAACTAGCCTACAGTTTACTTGATGGTAAGCTACTGCAGCCTATGAAGAACACCTCCCCTCCTTTCCCACGTCCTCAAGGAGCACTGGCAACCTTAGTCAAAGTCAAAATCAAAAATATCTTTATTCGATTAGACTTTATACAAAGCACTTTGAAATCGTCAGAATGACACAATTTACAGGATTATACATGCTACCGCCAGGTTCGGAAGGTTGCTTTTACTGAGAAGAACAAATTCAGTAATTACTCTTTTCAAAAATATTATACAATTTAAAAAAAAAACAAAATATATCACTTGAGAAATGTAAGCCCATGGACACAGTTGCAATGCACAAATGTCGATAAAAATTAACATAAAGAAAAGTCTAGTAGTTATACTTATATCTAAATGTGTAGTTTGAGATGACCATAGATCTTAATACTACTTAAGGATTATTTTGTTTCAATCCTCTGTAAGGTGGTGAGACGGTGAGTCTGTCGCTTGCATGATACTATCTCACCTTACTCATGATGTGCTATCATTGCACGAACTCAAATCTCATAAAATGACAACCGGTTAAATTGGAACTCTTCTTAATCCACTCAGCCAACGCGGCTAATAATTTTCAACTATCTAATATACATACGAGTACATTCATACATAATATGTTCACGCCTGTATTCCCCGAATTGTATTTTATAACAAAAACACCCACTCTTCTCAGAAGATGATTACGTACCAACGTGACAAATGGTGAGTCTATCGCCGTCTCAGGCACTATACATACGTCTTTGAATTACTTCTTCACATGAAGGATTCCTCACGATGTTTTCCTTCACAATAAAGCACGTGGTGTAAAATCGCTGCACATAAGTTTTTAGAAACAACTAGCTGTACGCCGCGATTTCACCCGCGTAGATTTAGTTTCATGTTTCATGTCGCAAAACCTTAATATTTTTAATAAATAAAAGTAGCCTAAGTTACTCCTTGAAACATCAGCTACCTGCCAGTGAAAGTCCCGTTAAAATCGGTCCAGCCGTTTTAGAGATTACCCGGAACAAACAGACAGACAGACAAAGAAAAAATTTTAAACTTCGTTTTTTAGTGTTTGTATCGTGTATACTTTCATATGCATTTAGTGAAAAGCTGTTATTTTGGATTTACAAACAGACACTTCAATTTTATTTATCTGTACAGATAACATTTTTATAGTTAAACTCCACGGCCACCACGGCTCGGCTTGGTAATATAATTTCAATTAATGTCCTTTCAAGCCTATTAAACTATTTACCGTCTGTGTTATAATAAAGTAATCGTATAACCCACCCGACCTTTATAAGGTCAATAAAATTAACAGTGCTATTAAAATCGCTGAAGCGGGAACGCTCCTAAAATGCACCCGTGTGTTTACAAGCGCGATATACAGCACTTGACCCAAATTAGAACGTTCGACCCGTTTATTTTGAACGTATGGGATGCCGAGTCGAGAGGATAATTCGAGTTTTCAGTCAATTAAATATTTTATTGGCATGTAATATACTGTGAAATGAAGAGAGATGTCAAATTGTCGAACGTTTATTGCAGTACAATATTATTGTACATGTATAGACTACCTGTGCCCCGCGGCGTCATCCGCGTATATTTAGTGTATTCTTTATTGTCGCGGAACCCTAATATTTGTAATAAATAAAAGTAGCCTAAGTTACTCCTTGAAATAACAGCTACCTACCAGTGAAAGCCCCGTTAAAATCGCTCCAGCCGTTTCAGAGATTACCCGAAACAAACAGACAGACAGACAGACAGACAGACGGACAGATAGACAGAGAAAAAAAATTAAACTTTGTGTCAGTAGCGTGTATACTTACATATGCATTTAGTAAAAAGCTGTTATTTTGGAATTAGAAACAGACACTTCAATTTTATTTACTTGTATATATATTGTATATATTTGTATATAGATGTATAGACTAGTGGACGTCTCGCTGTTTCACCTGCGTAGTTGGGGGTAAAATATAACCTATTTTAATCGCTGATAATTTAGCTATACAAATGGTGAAAGAATTTTTAAAATCGGTCCTGTACTTTTTGAGCCAATTCCTGACAAACATACGTACATACAAATCTTTCTTCTTTATAAAATCAGTATAGACATGTACTTTGAACACGTAAGTTGTAGTTGCACAAAGGTATTGCACGCAGTCTTAACGGTCACGGCCCTTGACACGTTCGAAAATCCGTCGTTATGTAATTATATCTAAAGGTAGACAATATTTCTTAAAACGTAGAAATTTTCCACAGAAACTGAAAATGAAAATGAAAATGAAAAATATTTATTCAGTTTAGGCCCTGGTAAGGCACTTATGAAAGTCGAGAATTTACCACCGGTTCGGAAACTAGCCTTCTGAGAAGAACCGGCAAGAAACTCAGCCAGGCATCATGTACATATCATCGAAACAATATAAATCATATGAAATCATCATACAAAATCAAATTTGATAATAGGTATAAATATTCACAATAGTGACAAACAAAATCAAAGAGACAAAAATAATAACAATGCGGAACTATGCGGGTGAAACCGCGTGACGTCCGCTCGTCCACAGATAAACTCAAACACAACTATTCGGTGTATTTTATATACACTACTACAATAAAGAGGAAAGATTTGTATTTTTGTGTGTATGTTTGTATTGAATCAACTCAAAAATCAAGTGCCGATTTCAAAAATTCTTTCACCATTGGAAAGCTACATTCACCCTGAGTAACATAGGTTATATTTTATCTCCGTGCTCCCACGGGAACGCAGGTAAAATCGCGTGACGTCCGCTAGCATGCAATAAAGATAATTAATATTGATATAAAGACTATTTTCGCTGCCAAGTCCCTTAGAAGACACAATTACAAATGGGTGAACAATTTAAACGAATTGGCTGCAATAGAGTCCTTGCCACAGCCAGTTACAACGATAAGAATTAATTGAGTACTTAGTTGATAATGGAGTAGGTATACTACTCAAATAATGGATGGAAGTTATTTGTAGATATAAATACTGCATTCTGTTGTTAACAGCTATTGTTTTGCTGAAATTTATTGAATAACTAGCAGCCCCGCGGTTTCATCCGCGTAGACTTAATTTCTAGGTGTCCGACGGAACTCTGATGTATTTTTGCTATACGTCAGTGAAAGCCGTCCAGCCGTTTCAGAGATTACCTGGAACAAACAGACAGACAGACGGACAGAGAAATTTTTTATACATTTCAATATCTTATTCATATACTTTTATATGTATTTAGTGAAAAGCTGTTATTTTGGAATTAAAAACAGACACTTTAATTTTATTTATCTGTACAGATATAGATGTATCGATATTATATAAATACTTTATTATTTATATATATATACAAGGATCAGTACTTAAAATTTAACCCAGTATCGAACCCGCGACTCAATAATAAATTGAGAACAGGACCCACTCGTCCCCTGAGATTCGCACCTCGCACTCGTCCCCTTAAATTTCTTAGGTACCTACTCGTCCACTGATCCGTTTAAAGTACTAGGGCGTCAGAAGTTAAAAGAGTTAGTTTTCAATGTTTTTCGACTATATGTCCGTATTTTCACGTAACATTTATACCAAGAGACGAGTGGGTACCTTAAAATAATATAATAATTGATTGCTCTCCTCCCAGGGGACAAATGGGCAGGTATATAGGGGCCGAATCTACAATTTTTGTTCTAAGTGAAGAATATTAGGCGACCAGTGGGTCCTGAGGGTGTAGTGCGAGTTTTTCACTGCCGCGACAAGTCACCGTGTTGACGTAAACGCAGATTGATATAGTATCAAAACAGCGCCTTCTGTTGCCCATAGATGGCGCTGTTTGTATATTTTGATTCCATACAAATCTGCGTTTACGTCAACGCAATGACTTGTGATAGGCACTCTGATTACCTAGTACGAGTGTTCTTAAAATCGCCGTCACAAGTCATCGCGTCGACGTCAACGCAGATTTGTATGGGCTTACAATAGTGTCATGTTTAGGCCGACAGAGGCGCTGTTCCGATCCTATACAAATCTGCGTTTACGTCGACGCGATGACTTGTGACGGCGGCAGTGGAAAACTCGCACTAGGCACTCTGACCCTTAAATTAATTTGCTAACAGGATTAAATTCGTGAAATAAAGTCTCCTCGAATGAAACCAAAGCAAGTGGTATAAAGAATATAATGATCCACAACACACGACTTCAACTTGAAACTGTATGAAGTGTGCCCATACATATAGCTTCATTGCACGTCAAGTAAAGTTGAGTGAAATTTTCCTTTGTGGTTTCTCTACGTAGCTTAACTTGGGCCTCAGTTAAGTAACATTATTTAGTAAGTAAAGTTGCTACGCCAGCGCTAGTTCAGACCCCAGCCACAGTAAAACAGCTGAGTACAAGCAGTATGGAATCTGGATATATTTTTATGATTTATATTGTACTAGCTGTGCCCCGCGGTTTACTTTCATCCCCTATTTTATCCCCTTGGTTCCCTTAATCAAAATCCTTAGCGGATGCCTACGTCATAACATCTACCTGCATGCCAAATGTCAGCCCGATCCGTCCAGTGGTTTGGGGTGTGCGTCGATAGATCACTATGTCAGTCAGTCACCTTTGAGATATATATATTTTGTTTATTCAAAATTGTAAATTTTTCTTTCTGAAAAGAGTAATTACTGAGTTTCTTGCCAGGTTGTTCTCAGTAACAGCAACCTTCCGAACCTGGCGGTAGCATGTATAATCCTGTGTAATTGTGTCATTCTGACGATTTGAAAGTGCTTTGTTATAATTCTGATCAAATGAATTTGAAGTTGAACCAATCGTTCGAAATTACACAATCACACAGTACGTAAGCGAGATTATAAGCGACCCCGGCGTAATATTTTGTAAGGGGTGTCCCATTCTCGCCGTGAACGTTATTTTCGGTCATTTTTCTAAACTGATAAACAACTAACCACTAACTATAACTAAAAACCTTCAATAATTTAATCTAATAACTAAAAACCTTAAAAAAATATAATCTGATACCTAAAATATATCGTCACCGGAAAGGCTATAATACTAAAGCGCCAAATGGGCATTTTACAGTAGAGCGATTTAAAGTTTTTTTTTTAACAAAAAAATTCATAACTCTCTTCCTATAATTCCAATTGAAAAACAGTAAAGGAAAACCAATATCGTGAATTCATTATCTATGTACAGAAATAAAGATTTTCAGCATATTTCCTGTAATTCAGGAGATAGCTGTCGCTTTAGTACTAATGCTCTGTATAGTTCGTAAGCAGAAATTACTTATCTCTGTAATAATGTTTAAGTGCAGTGAACGAAAAGTACTAACAAACCACATTTCTCGAAATGTTTGTTAAGAAAAAGTACTAACACGCATTTCGGATAGATTATACACTCAGTAAATAGCACTTAAACACCATAAAATGTGTCAAGACCGTATGGAAAAATGATTTAAAGCACAATTAGATAGTATCATTGTAATGCCAAAACGACTTAAGTAACAGATAAAGGATCAAAAATTAATCTTTTTTTTCTTAACTGACATACTAACGTGTAAAACCTAGCAATTTGTACTAGCTGCACACTAAATTCATAGGAATACCAACTCTTATTGAGTAACGTTTTTGATTCGAACTTCAATTTATGCTTTCCTCGTTATTACTTACTCTGTTGTTAAAATCCTGTAATAACATTCGTACAAAGTTATTTTTTTCAATAAAATAGTTAAGTGTTTAAATAATTATTTTTTTAAATATTTTTTCCAATGGATAGCTGACGCTAGGGAGAAGAGTATAAGTTGGAACATATATGCCATGACGAGAAGAAAAATAGAGTTAGCTGATGTACTGGAAGTAAGACTTACAAACGTGGTGTATCTATAGAAGATGAAATTCAAGGGTTCAAAAGCTAAAACTAATGATAAAGGCTACAAGCCATATCACACTGGAAGGCAATGCAAACCAAATTGCATATGTTGCATATTAAACTGAATAATGTATGATGTATGGGAAAATAATGAGTGATAGGATAATTTTTGCTAAAATAATATTTGAAAGTTGACATGAATGTAATTAAAGTATGAAGGCATGTTTCCACTTAAAGCCGGAATTGATGACTCAGCGAAAACATTTAGATGTTGAGGAAGTTTATGTAGGAAGAGAGATTTAAGTGGTGAAGTTAAAAGAATAAATTGGTATTGTGAAGAGATTACTCTCTCGTACTTGAAGATTGTTCTTGCTCTCGCTTTTTCGTAGTTAAAATTGTACCTATACCATGATTTAAAGAAGATGTTAAAAAAAGGATGAATGTAAGTGGCTGACCCTATTTCATAATAAGCTGCGCTAGCTATGTATGAAGAGGTGATCTCCAATGAATAGTGCAAGCCAAAGCTCGTACCCATTTTTCACAATAAGGCTGATGTACTAGACGCCAATTATTATGAAAACCTAAAGCTCGTGTCCCATTAGTATGAACATTTGGGTAGTATGTGTGGTGGTAGTTACCATAGTAGATGTAATTAAAAATAGTGTGATAAGAGACAGTTGCAAGTTGAAGAATGATGTGGTGACCAGAATTGAAAGAAGTATTTTGAGATGGTTTGGACATCGAATGGATGAGTGAAAGGCGATTATCGAAAGAAATTTATAGAGCGAATGTGAGTGGAAGTGTCCGTAGAAGGCGTCCAAGGAAGAGCCAGCCTGACCAGATTAACAATATTTTTCAGAAAGGTTAAATTCGGAGTACGTGGGCTTATGTATGTAGTTGGTGGCATACCACCAGTGGCATGTCCAGTCCTGCGAAGATAAACTCGGGCGATGTACGATAACCAGTTAAATGTTAAGTGTTAAATTTGCTTTGTGACTTGGACAAGGCTATATAAATCAGAATTTACTCAGGATGGACGAAACAGCAGCAGGTCACGGGGACAATATTGGACTACCTCTTCCTCTATAAACTGTAGGATATAATATGAAAGACAATAATAACCCCTGCTGGTATATGTATGGATCTGAATATAGAGCTACGAAGGGGAGGGATGAAAGGAACTAACAATCAATTGAGATAATGGATGTGTGGCATAACTAGAATGACGGGATTCATTTAAAAGGGAATGTTTTATGTAGCACCAGTAATTAAGTTGAAGAACAAGCTTATGCCATGGTATTCGAACCGATGAGGACAATGATGTGAACAGTTTCGTCTATGAATTTGTATAGTAATTAATGGTAGAGGAAGACCTAAAATAATGGATGGATTGTGAGAAATACGATATGCGTAGATAGTGAGTCAATACAGAGATGATTACCGATAGAGAAATGCAAGAGCAAAATATTTCGCCGTCCACACATAACATCGAAGAAGGGTACGAGATAATTATGAATAAAATTTAGTATTATCTCGCAAGCTTAATTGATAAAAAATTTTCTTCATTTATAAAAATCATGGTATAATAGGTCTATTTTATTTAAAAGCCTGTAAAATTATTATTATAAGAATTACCAAGCAACTAAGTAGGGTGTTTCAAAGTTAGAGTTATTTTTTCAATAAGATAATGAGTTTAGAACCTTGTTACCAGCCCGTGGACTTTGTTTCAATAAGTTTGACGAAGAAATATATTATATTTTTAATATTTTACAGAAGAACATCATTTTCATTCATTCTTTTCAGTAGAAATTGATTGAAACTAGATTGACACCCAAAATTAATAGGCAATTTGAAGAAATATTTTGTAGATTGGAACATCTTTTTACTAACCTAGTCTGCCAGGGATGACTCTCGCACAAAATTCTTGGTACTTATCTACTAGCAATCATAACAAAACTTAATTCCAAAAGACTAAACGTAATATTTTTTGTCATTTTTTAATACTAAAGGAACCTTAGTCACATTTTGGGTAAAATTTACCATGCTTACCATACTTATGCGTCGATTACATTGAATGCAACACTTCTTAAAAGTCACTCAAATACATAGATCCGTAAAGTAAAAATACTAATCACGTCTCCCGTCAGAAAAATGCGAAGACAGATTAAACTAAAGCGCCATGTTCATCAATACCTGCATAAAGCAAATTTACTAATCAACCCAATCCAGGTATGTTAGCAACCAGCAAAAAATACTGAAGTGACTATAATGATACAAACTACAGTATTTTGACTTGCTGAACAAGGAAAAAGTGGATAATGACAGTGAAGAAAAATACTTAACTGACAAATAAAAAAAAAGGCTAAGATTTGTATTACGTAAGGATTTTTCGTTGAGTGGAAAATATGAAAAATCACATAATTTTTAGGTGCTGAAGCGCCAAAAATTGGCTCCGATCTTTATGAAACCTACACCAATCGACGCAGAAAAAAAAATCCAGTTCAACGATATATATAACTCATATTGGCCAAAATGGCGCTTTAGTAGTTTTGCTTTTCCGGTGACGATATTATTAAAAGGAGTCCCTGTAGGCAAGGTTCCGAAGATACTGGCAGCATTCCCCCTTTGAATAGCTAAACTAATTCTTTGTCCAAAGTAGCTGCCAGCTCTTCGGTCTCCGGTGATGTCGACTAACCTTTTCGTAATTTCATTAAATAGCCTTATAGCGCTAGGACCCCACGGACCAAGGGTCTCGACACCGAATGGGACAAAATCATATTCGGAGCCCAGACCCCTGTATTTGCAGGCTTTAGCCTTTTCCGCCGCTTCACATGCTGCACCAACTCTGTTGTTGGTTCCATGTAGATGGGACGGGGCCAGCGTGTCTGAACAGGTTGCATGCCATACCAGCACCCGTCCCATCTTCCATGGAAACTTTCTAAACTTCAAATCGTTCAAAACTTCATTTTAAAAACTTGAAGAGTTGCAACCCTCACGCTTGATGAAGGAAACGTTCTCAATTCAAAAAGAGCTGTGAAAATGAAAATGAAAATGAAGAATATTTATTCAGTTTAGGCCTTGGTAAGTCAGTCAAAGTCAAAGTCAAAAATATCTTTATTCGATTAGACTTTTACAAAGTACTTTCAAATCGTCAGAATGACATTAATTTACAGGATTATACATGCTACCGCCAGGTTTGGAAGGTTTCTTTTACTGAGAAGAACCTGGCAAGAAACTCAGTAATTACTCTTTTCAAAAATATTATACAATTTAAAAGAAACAAAGTAAATCACTTGAGAAATGTAAGCCCATGGACACAGTTCCAATGCACAAATGTCGATAAAAATTAACATAAAGAAAAGTCTAGTAGTTCAACTTATATCTAAATGCGTAGCTCGAGACCAGCCCCCACAAGAAGGCACTTATGAGTGTCGAGAATTTACCACCGGTTCGGAAACTAGCCTTCTGGGAAGAACCGGCAAGAAACTCAGCCAGGCATCATGTACATAACATCGAAACAATATAAATCATATGAAATCATCATCACTGTACTTTTCATGAGTGTAGTGTCAAAAGCCTAAGTTACTCCTTGTAACATTAGCTATCTGCCAGTGAAAGTTTCGTTAAAATCGGTCCAGCCGTTTCGGAGATGAGCAAACAGACAGAAATAAAGGTTTTTTTTAAGTCGGCACCGGATAACTGTTATTTAGGAATTACTAACAATTTTTTCTGTTTGCTAAGTAAATGTTTTCCTAAGAAGCCTAGACCCTATATACTCCTCCTCCCTGGCCTTAATCCCATGTATTTGGGGTCGGCACTTGATTCAACCCGATGTGGCTGATCACCTGATTTTTATACGAAGCGACTGCCATCTGACCTTCGCAACCCCTTTTTCGAGGATAATCGGCTATCTGGGTTAAACCAGTTGTCAGACTCTCTTAGGCCTCTGACTGACCTGTAACGATTGCCAAAGATGTTAAATTGGCAACCGGGACCGACGGCTTAACGTGCTCTCCGAGGCACGGAGGGAACTCTGGCGGTCACCCATCCAACTACTGGCTAAGCGTATGGTTGCTTAACTTCGCCGATCGAATGATATGCGCAATAGCAACTGTGCCACGAGCTCCTCTATATACTATGAAAAAAATGTTTACTTAATGATAATAATTAACAAACGCACTAGGCGCCAGTAAGATTTTCGAAGGTTCCCCTCGATTTCTCAAAGATGCCACCATCAGAACGAACTAAATGGTACCATTTGAGAAGCATCACCTTTCAAATAAAAAAAGAATCATCGATATCGGTTCACCCAGCCAGAAGTTCTGACGTAACAAACATAAAAAAAAACACAGTCGAATTGATAACCTCCTCTTTTTTTTGAAGTCGGTTAAAAAGCAGAGAGTAGACGTTAGTGGAACATTTGAAGACGGTCTTTCATTCCCCCAATGTATGTCATCCACCATTCATTCATGTTTGCAAACGCACGACAACGCGTTACGGTTTGTGATTTGGATACTGCCCCAAGTGTTTTGACACGTTCGAATGTCGTCGCTTGACCTTGCGTTTTGCGCTTTGTTTGGGGCGCTTTTTATCGTTCCCATACAAAATGAGGAAAATACGCAGGTATCAGCGTAGTAGTCAGAGTAGATTAGTCCTAGGTTGATCTAGTCTTAACTTAAACCAAATTAATTTCTATTTAGGGGTTACATTATAAATAAGCTATTTCTCAATTAATATTTCCTAACTCCTCAACAAGCCATTTGAAACCAATACTGTGGTGAAAAAAAACAAGTCCGCCATCTTGGATGATCCGCCATATTGGAATTAGAATGACGTCACTTCGCTAAACATGCAGTGTAATCGAAAATGCTTGTACCTATACCAAATTTCATCTCAATCGTTAAAGATAACTGTTTCAAATTCTCGGACAAACATATGTATGTTTGTCCGAGAATTTGAATCTGTTATCTTTTCTACTGTTCTACAAGCCTTTTATAAATTTGCAATGTACATACATTTCCAGTTAATTCCTAGGAAACTTTTAATATTGGAACATCATTTCATCTTCATTAATCAAAAGTCTGTAAGTGACATTTTGAAAGATTGAAAACAGCCGAGTTATTCACTAAGGTTTCTCAGCGTCGAACGCGATGACGAGCGTTGGTTTCAATCATGGGAAATTTATACATAATACATAGAGGATAAGCTTCAATTTCGTATGTTTAAAACAGACACTCGACGACGAGTGCGACGCTGAGAAACCTTAGTGAATAACACGGCTGCATTTAGATTTAAAGAGTATTGGCCACAAGGCTTGTATTGTTAAGGAATATTAATGAATTCTGCATTTTGACGCCTCCTCTGTCAGGAACAATAAATTGTTTTCTTCATTCCTTTATTCTGCTACTTGTGGGGGCTGGTCATCTCAAACTACACAATTATATGTACCTACGGTTAGTTTTTGTATTTTTTATCGACTTTGTACACTGGAACTCGTATATTTTAAGTGATTAAATTATTGTTTTGACAAGAGTCATTACCGAGATTATTACCAGGTTCTTTTAATTAAAAGCAACCTTCTGAACCTGGCGGTAGCATGTATAATCCTGTAAAATCATGTCGTTCTGACGATTTGAAAGTATTTTGTCAAAAGTCTAATCAAATAAAGATATTTCGAATAAAAAAGACTATTAGACTTAATAGGGCAAATTATCCCTTTAGCTTTCAGATGATAAACAAATATGTTCACGGCACCCCAGAAGGGTCCCTGAGGGGTAAGCAGAGGTTGTAACAACAACACCCCCTTTTCACGCAGTATTATTAAGTGCCAACGTGACAGAGGGTTAATCATACATACGTGTTTGAATAACTTCTCACACATACAGGTTTCCTCACGATGTTTTCCTTCACCGTAAAGCACGTGGTGTGAAATCACTGCACATAAGTTTTTAGAAAAACTCATTAGAACAAACCCCGCTGGGATTCGAACGTCGCTTGCGTAGCAGGCGACTCTAACCCCACGGCCACAAAACCACTACAATTCAAAAATATTACGTAATATCAGTCCGCCCTAAGCGCAATATACAAGCGGCTTAACATTCAAACTTACCCGAACCCGAAGTAATTATAAAACACAACACACATTATTAAAAGCATCAATTTTAACGACCGTAACTGGAAAGTGCGACCCACTCGCGTCCCGAAAACTGCCGAACACGTCCGAAGCTCCCCGAAACAAAATCAATATAACAATGTGTGCTACCCGTTGTCTGTTTGTTCACACAAGTTTGATTATGGTGTTTTCGTGCGCGACATACATATGAGATAGTAAATAGACAAATTATTGGGGAAAAATAACGCCGTGTTTTTTGTAGGCTTCTCTCAGAAAACAGGTTGTAAATTTGTCTTATTTTTTGACATACAAATAAGAATATATGTTTCAGATGGCGGACGTCACACGGTTTCACCCACGTAGTTCCCGTTCCCGTGGGAGTACGGGGATAAAATATAGTCTATATTAATCAGTGATAATGTAGCATTCAACTGGTGAAAGAATTTTTAAAATCGGTCTAGTGCTTTTTGAGCCAATTTGTTACAAACATGCTTACAAACCTTTCCTCTTTATTATATTAGTAAAGATAAGTTGTTTGTGTAAGATTACGCAGTCTCAGAAGGGTCCCCGAAGGGGTAGGCAGGTGCACAACAACTTCATATTTACCAAAGATGATGAGATATGCATTTTCATTTTCCATCGTGACAGCGCTTCTAAGCCGTGTTTGAATTACTTCTCAGACATATGCAAGTTTTACTCACGATGTTTTCCTTCACCGTAAAGCACGTGGTGTGAAATCACTGCACATAAGTTTTTAGAAAAACTCATTGGTACAGGCCCCGCTGGGATTCTAAATTCCGTCGCTTGCGTAACAGGCTGCTCAAACCAGCCACCACATACTACCTACAATTCATCATCAGTTCATCATTTATTTAAGAGCTAGGCTCTTGTCGGTGAAACAATCACCAACCCTCTCTATTGCCCTAACACTTTGACTTCCTTGTACGACATGACGCTGACTTTATCCTTCAGTTGTTGTACATGTGGGGAGAGCGAGTGATCATGCTCATCCCCAGCAAAGGGAAGATCTTCCAGCCAGGCGGGTGTCATGCCTGGGGAACCGCGGCCCAACTGTTCTAGTTGGAAACTTGTATATATACTGCAATGCGCTTGAAAACTCTTCTGGCGCGATTTAGGTTCTAGTGTATTTGTACTCAAACTTCGCATTTGTTAGCGAGTAGCGCCATCTATGAGCGAGTGGAGAAAGCTGCTACATACATAACTAATCCTTGGTCTCCCTCTTCACCTACAATTAAATAAGGTAATTTCCAAAATATTACACCGCAATCAGCGTGAAATGACAAAAGTAAACTCTAACACAATTAAACTTCCTAAACATTTGAGTTGAAATTCCGAATGTAGTTATAATAATAACAGTTTTCAGGCAAATTAATTTCTGCTCCCAATTCACTTTGGTTGAGCAATAAATTTTGAGAAGTCAATTAACTTTTAAGGTTAATTAATGTAATTTAATTACGCTTCAACTGGCTTTGTGACTCGACAGTTGAGTCAGTAGTCATGCCTACGCAACTGAAAATTTGCTGATTGCAGATATTACACATTGCAATACAATACGTGGAGATCCGTGTAATTTGAGTTGTCGCCTGCTACGCAAGCGGTAAAATTTTCAAAAAACTTATATTATCACACCACGTGCTTTACGGTGAAGGAAAACATGGTGAGGAAACCTGCATATGTCTGAGAAGTAATTCAAAAAAGACTTATAAATAGTGCCTGAGACGGCGATAGACTCACCATCTGTCACGTTGGCACTTTGTCTCGAACTACTACAAATAAATATACCTACGTACATTCATAAACCAATGAACACACCCTTCTTTACGTCGCTGTCGAATGAAAAACACATAATATGCTCATATGCTCACATCTGTATTCCCCTCGGGGGTAGGCAGAGGTGTTATAATAACAACACCCACTTTTCACACAAGATGATTAAGTGCCAACGTGACAGATGATGAGTCTATCGCCGTCATACACTATACATACATCTTTGAATTACTTCTCAGACTTCATATACAGATTTCCTCACGATGTTTTCCTTCACCGTGAAGCACGTGGTATGAAATCACTGCACATAAAGTTCTAGAAAAACTTATAACTTTAAACTTATTTAACTTAAAAACGCAGCTTGCATTCAGAAACTTAGCATTTAAAACTAAGACAAGCTTCAGACTGGAAGGAAAACAAGGGAACGCTGAACTCCATTATTGTGTAACTGTAACAAACAGCTGAAAAACTTTCTTTTCGTACACGAAGAATGTTGAAAGTAATATTTTATGGAACGCAGCCTGTATTTTATTTAGAAGCGTTTGTGTCGGGCCCCTGAGTAAGTCTCAAATAGTTTTGCGATCGCATTTCATCATCATCTCCCAGGCCTTAATCCCATGTATTTGGGGTCGGCACTTGATTCAACCCGATGTGGCTGATCACCTGATTTTTATACGAAGCGACTGCCATCTGACCTTCGCAACCCCTTTTTCGAGGAAAATTGGCAATCTGGATTAAACCAGTTGTCAGACTCTCTTAGGCCTCTGACTGACCTGTAACGATTGCCAAAGATGTTAAATTGGCAACCGGGACCGACGGCTTAACGTGCTCTCCGAGGCACGGAGGGAACTCGGGCGGTCACCCATCCAACTACGATGATTAACTACGCTGATCGAATGATATGCGCAATAGCAACTGTGCCACGAGCTCCTCATTTAACTTTGTGATCGCATTTAACCCTAGCAAAGATATAAAGACGAGTGTCATGTTTGGGGAACACAGTGTAGCAGCGTTTCTCCACTCGCTCATAGATGGCGCTACTCGCTAACAAATGCAAAGTTTGTATAAAAATACATGAGGACCTAAATCGCGCAATAAGAGTTTTCGAGCGCATTGCAGTATATATACAAGTTTCCAACAAGAACGGTTGTACAGTTGAAAGATCTTCCCTTTTAAGGTGAATTAATATCTTGTGAGTAAACGAAAAAGAAATATGTCTGAGAAGTAATGCAAAGAAAGTAAAGTGCCTGAGACGGCGATAGACTCACTATCTGTTACGTTGGCACACAATCATATTGGGTGAAATGTGTGTGTTGTTATTACAACACCTCTGCCTACCCCTTCGGCGAATACAGGCGGGAGCATATGTATGCCTTAAATGCTCTACTCGTGTAACAACTGACAATAGGTACGTTTCACCCGCGTAGTTCCCGTTCCCGTGGGAGTACGGAGATAAAATATAGTCTATATTAATCAGTGATAATGTAGCATTCAAATGGTGTAAGAATTTTTTAAATCGGTCCAGTACTTTTTGAGCCAATTCGTTGCAAACATACAAATCTTTGCTCTTTATAATATTATAGTATAAGTATTGTCTACCCGGTTTAAAACTGTCGAATCTTGTTTATCCGGGCTAATCTGGGAACCGGCTCATCGGATATTGATTGTATGCTCACACGGATTAGCTCAGCTTACTCTTGAACGATAGTGGATTTGAATAAGTGATATTTTTTAGATTAAAACAACATTATTTCCAAATACGCTGTTGAAATAATTAAGTACTGTGCTACAAAAAATTAAAATGTCTGTCATCTATACAGATAAATAAAATTGAAGTGTCTGTTTGTAATTAAAAAATAACAGCTTTTCACTAAATGCATACGAAAGTATACACGCTACTGACACTAAAAAACCAAGTTTAAAATTTTTTCTCTGTCTGTCTGTCTGTCTGTTTGTTCCGGGTAATCTCTGAAACGGCTGGACCGATTTTAACGGGACTTTCACTGGCAGGTAGCTGATATATCAAGGAGTAACTTAGGCTACTTTTATTTATCAAAAATATTAGGGTTCCGCGACAATAAGGATGAAACTAAATCGACACTATAAGAAGAAGCCTATCTCCATCTTACAGATGTATGGGGGTCAGAACTCATATGACACAAATTTTGGCTAGTGAAGAATAATATTCGTGACGTTTCTGGTGGCTTACCACGTACTGAGAGCCGTGGTGGCCTTGGGGTTAGAGCAGTCGCCTGCTACGCAAGCGACGCGAGTTCGAATCCCAACAGGGCCTGTACCAATGAGTTTTTCTAAAATCTTATGTACAGTGATTTCACACCACGTGCTTTACGGTGAAGGAAAACATCGTGAGGAAACCTGCATATGTCTGAGAAGTAATTCAAAGACGTGTGTATAGTGGCTGAGACGGCGATAGACTCACCATCTGTCACGTTGGCACTTAATCATATTCGGTGAAAAGTGGGTATTGTTATTACAACACCTCTGCCTACCCCTTCGGGGAATACAGGCGTGAGCCATGTCACCACGTACTTTAAGGTGAATATCGAAGGAATACATCGTGAGGAAATCCTACATAATTATATCTGCGGAGAAATTCAAAGACGTATGTCTAATGCTCGAGACCGCGATGGACTCACCATCTTTCGTGACGTTGGCACTTTATCTTCGGTGACAAATGGGTGCTAGAACACCTTTACTTACATTTACGGGGACCCCCTCCATATTTGGGAAGTCGTGAATTTAAAAAAAATGGTGTTTTAGTGTCAGTAGCGTGTATACTCTTATATGCATTTAGTGAAAAGCTGTTATTTTGGAATTACAAACAGACACTTCAATTTCATTTATCTGTATAGACGCATGAATTATTCTCTAGTTTAATTAACATTGACTTCCAAACCTCTTAAGTAAGCAGGAATATTTGCAAGAATAACACTGAATATTTGAGCCAAAACTTGTTTGTTCATATTATTTATTCAGAAGATCCCTCCGTATTATAGGCTTCGATGAATGGAGTATTTTATGATGAACTAGATTCTGTCAGCGGATTCGCCTGAGTGTTGTATACAGAACTCTTTTTTTATGGGATCCATGAAACTCTAAAATATCTTAATTCGATTAGACTTTTTACAAAGTACTTTCAAATCGTCAGAATGACATAACTACACAGGATTATACATGCTACCGCCAGGTTCGGAAGGTTGCTTTTACTGAGAACAACCTGGCAAGAAACTCAATAATTACTCTTTTCGAAAATATTATATAATTTTAAAATCTAAATACACTCGTCTATAACACAAAGGTGACTGACTGACATAGTGATCACTCACAGCCCGAACCACTAAACGGATCGGGCTGAAATTTGGCATGTAGGTAGATGTTATGACGTAGGCATCCGCTAAGAAAGGATTTTGATTAATTCCACCCCCAAGGGGATAAAATAGGGGATGAAATTTTGTATGAAACTAAATCTACGCGAATTAAACGTAGGCACAGCAATTACAAAATAAATCACTCACGAAATGCAAGTAATCAAATTCAAAGTACAGTGCATTAATGACAGCTTTTTTAATGGCCACAATTTATATTTTACGTCAAAATGTTTGAATATTGAAAGTTACTCCTAATTTTCTTTTGTGTGAGCTTAATGAAAATGTCTCATTGTCAATGGCTCTCTTTACGATTCGGTTCAAATGTCAAACGCTCAAACAATGATATTAAAAGAATAGATACGTTATGCACTCGCAAAAGAACAGAATAATGTCGTACGCCGTTTATGTCACGTGTCAAATACACAGTAAAATAATAATTTCAAACTTAAAATTAAGAAACAACATTCAATTAAATATATAAAGTGGGTCACACTGAAAATCAGCTCCGCTAGATTGAACTGGACCCCAGTTAGGTCTGCGGGTATAGTTGAGCTGTGGCCCTTTGATGACAATGTGCGGCAACACCCGATGTACTGGTGCGAACCAATTTTCACCATAAAAACACTACTTATTTCATTTGTGTATTCTTTTTGTATATTTTTTTTGTATGAGTTTTATTTGTTTTGTTGCTGCTTATTGAAATCAATAAACGTTTATTATTTTTATTATTATTATTATATTATGTGACTAGCTGTGCCCTGCGGTTTCACCCGCGTAAATTTAGTTTCATCCTTATTGTCGCGGATCCCTTTTAAAGTATCCTAAGTTACTCCTTTTAAAATTAGCTACCTGCCACTGAAGGTCCCGTTAAAAGCGGTCCCGCCGTTTCGGAGATTACCCGGAACAAACAGACAGACAGAGAAAAGTTGTAAAATTGTTTTTTTATCATCAGTAGCTTGTACACTTCCGTATGCATTTAGTAAATAACTGTTATTTTGGAATTATAAACAGATATTTCAGTTTTATTTATCTCTATGTATATGTATAGATTAAAAAAATAATTCGAGGGTATGATGCTTGATGTCAATAATTTTTTTCAAATATATTAATGGCAGATATTGGAAGTAGCGGTTTTGATAAATATCTTAAGCAGCACATATTTACAAAAAATAATTTCTAGCTTTTAATTTGATTTGAAAGCGCGAAAATTACTAAAATTACTAAAATTCTAATACTATTAGACCTTAATGTTAGTTAGAATAATGCTTTCTGGGCAGAAATAAGACAACTCAATACCTCCGTTTCGATACGCTTGTGACATATCTGCCTTTTTTTAAATAGTCTAATATCATTGCGTTCAAATATCTTCTTCGCCCTCACTCCATTTCGCATTTTGCTCGTGAATTTTGGCAGGAATTTCAATTTCGTCTGATTATTTCGACAGTGGGATTATATTCGGTATTATTGGAGTAATTTTGATAATTTCATTTTGACGGCGAAAGGTGGAAGATAAAATGGGCATATCAAAATCAATATAATGGAGACCTTCTATATTTATAATATTTATCTTTCAAAAGGATTACGTATTTTGCAGAGATTTTATCTAATGTGGTGTGGGGAGAGCGAGTGATCAGTGTCATCCCCAGCGATGACAAGATCTTCCATTGAGGCGGGTGTCATGTCTAGGGAACACTGGCTCCAACTGCTCTAGTTGGACACTTGTACATATACTGTGTGGAGAGCGAGTGATCAGTGTCATCCCCAGCAAAGACAAGATCTTCCATTGAGGCGGGTGTCATGTCTGGGGAGCACCGGCTCCAACTGTTCTAGTTGGACAATTGTATCTATACTGTGAGGAGAGCGAGTGATCAGTGTCATCCCCAGCAAAGACAAGATCTTCCATTGAGGCGGGTGTCATGTCTGGGGAACACCGGCTCCAACTGTTCTAGTTGGACACTTGTATATATACTGTGTGGAGAGCGAGTGATCAGTGTCATCCCCAGCAAAGACAAGATCTTCCATTGAGGCGGGTGTCATGTCTGGGGAACACCGGCTCCAACTGTTCTAGTTGGACACTTGTATATATACTGTGTGGAGAGCGAGTGATCAGTGTCATCCCCAGCAAAGACAAGATCTTCCTTTGAGGCGGGTGTCATGTCTGGGGAACACCGGCTCCAACTGTTCTAGTTGGACACTTGTATATATACTGTGTGGAGAGCGAGTGATCAGTGTCATCCCCAGCAAAGACAAGATCTTCCAATGAGGCGGGTGTCATGTCTGGGGAACACCGGGTCTAACTGCTCTAGTCGGAAACTTGTATATATTCTGCAATGCGGTTGAAAACTCTTATTGCGCGATTTAGGTTCTCGTGTATTTGTACTCAAACTTCTCATTTGTTAGCGAGTAGCGCCATCTATGAGAGAAACGCTTCTACACTGGCATATGGCCATAGATAACGTAAATTTTCTTTCTTTCTTTCTGAGAGCCGTGGTGGCCGTGGGGTTTGAGCAGTCGCCTGCTACACAAGCGACGCAAGCTCGAATCCCAGCGGAACTGTACCAATGAGTTTCTCTAAAAACTTATGTGCAGTGATTTCACACCACGTGCTTTACGGTGAAGGTAAACATCGTGAGGAAACTTGCATATGTCTAAGAAGTAATTCAAACACGTTTGTATAGTGGTTGAGACGGCGATAGACTCAGGTCAGGTCACGTTGGTATTTAATCTTCGGTGAAAACTGGCTGTTGTTATTACAACACCTCTGCCTACCTCTTCGGGGAATATAGGCGTGAGTAAGATGTTTTCCTTCATCGTAACGCACGTGGTATTTCAATTAGGAAAATAATTATAATCAAAAAGAAAACAATTTTTTTGCCCCGAGGCCTCCAGACGTCTAAATCCGGCACTGGGGCCCAACCATGAGCTCTTATTGCATGTTAATTCTGTTGTGCGACAGTGACAGATGTATGCACGTCACATACATCTGTCTCATAAATGAGTGAAACTATCATGGCAATAAGAGCTCATGGTAAGGCCCCTGATCATCCCAACAACGTGACAATACCAACATTTTAGAGTAGCGGTTGAATGGCCCATTCGACCCATATTCAAAGATAAGCGTGTACCGAGAGCTCGTTAATATATGGCAGCAATAAACGTCTATCTTATGATTTGTTAGCTTTCAGTTGCCGACCGTGTTTTTGAACGAATTTTGGGTTGTGACATTTTGTTACGTTAAACCGTTTTGCTGGGCTTAATGACGTCACGGGAAAGATTGATGGAGCTAGGGATTACAAGGTTATAAAATTACTGTCTTCGACCCGCGACTTCTCGCGTGGTTTTTCAATTCAGCATATAAATAATTTCACAATTAATCTATAAATACAGATGCATAATTGAAGTATCTGTTTTTAATTCCAAATTAACAGGTTTTCACTAAATGCTTAGGAAATTATATACGATGTAAATTTTTTCTGAGTCTGTCTTTTGTTCCGTCTACTCTCTGAAACGACTGGACCTATTTTAACGAGATTTTCACTGGCAGATAGCAAATTTTACAAGGAGTAACTTTGGTTATTTGTATTGTATCCCTCTATAATGGTTGAGGAGGGCGATGGCTGGCATTCTCGTCATACTTGTGAACAGGTGCTGCTTGTGGGGGCTGGTCATCTCAAGCTACGCATTTAGATATAAATAGAACTACTAGACTTTTCTTTATGTTAATTTTTATCGACATTTGTACATTGGAACTGTGTCCATGGGCTTACATTTCTCAAATGATATATTTTGTTTTTTTTTAAATTATATAATATTTTTGAAACGAGTAATTACTGAGTTTCTTGCCAGGTTCTTCTCAGTAAAAGCAACCTTCCGAACCTGGCGGTAGCATGTATAATCCTGTAAATTGTGTCATTCTGACGATTTGAAAGTGCTTTGTATAAAGTCTAATCGAATAAAGATATTTTTGACTTTGACTTTGACTTTGTAAAAATTAGGGTTCCGCGAGTCGCCCATAAAATTAACACTACGCGACTAAAACCGCGGGACACAGCTAGTATAATTATATAATTCGTTCCGACAAAGTCGGGTATACTATTACAATCTCCATTTCATTCATTCACCAAACCTCATTCATTCAACTTCATGATTTGATCAAAATATATTTTCTCTCAATGGATTTTGAAAAAAACCTTTCATAAATTCCGCGACTGGGCGATATATAATTAAATGAAGCACCGTTTATGAGTAAATAATCTAGGTTTATATTTGTTTTACACAAGGTAAAATAAATGTGTGTCGTGATAATGGCGGCAAGAAGTGAAGAGAGTGAGCGTGCCCATAGACAACAGGCAGTAGTGAGGCGATTACATTTTAGTGACTTATACTTAAATAGCCACAGATGTACAATATATATATTGAACAGCGACCTCCACAACAATTAAATTTTTTGGATGTCGTGATCATTTGTATATGAAAATATAAATGAAAATGATTTATTCAGTTTAGAACCTGGTAAGGCACTTATGAATGTCGAGGAATTTACCACCGGTTCGGAAACTAGCCTTCTGAGAAGAACCAAAGCCAAAAAACAAAAGCCGTGGTGGCCCTGGGGTATGAGCCACCTGAATTATGAGTTTCCTAAACACGTGCAGTGATTTCACGGTGGCAATAAAATCATGTGTGTCTAGGAATGAGCTAAAATAGCCATCAGAAACTTAGAAGTAATCCCTCTCGACAATATCTAACCGGATGATAAATGACGTAACCTGAACTCTATCAGTGGCCACCGGAAATGAGTTGGGCGGCAAGATGGCGGCACATCCGGGTCCGTTATTGTTGTCCGAGCAATTATTCTCAATGTTGTATTTTCACAGTGGAGGCGTTAATGGGCGGTTTTCAGCCAACTATTTAGTCAGCTTTGTATAGAATTCAGAAGATACATTCTCATACCTGTATTCCCCGAAGCGGTAGGCAGAGGTACTGTAATAAGAACACCCACTTTTCACACAAGATGATTAAGTGCCTACGTGATGGTGAGTCTGTAGCAGCGTTTCTCCACTCGCTCATAGATGGCGCTACTCGCTAACAAATGCGAAGTTTGAGTACAAATACACGAGAACCTAAATCGCGCCATAAGAGTTTGCAAGCGCATTGCAGTATATATACAAGTTTCCAACTAGTACAGTTGGACCCGCGGTGCCCCAGGCATGACACCCGCCTCAATGGAAGATCTTCCCTTTGCTGGGGATGAGCATGATCACTCGCTCTAACCACAAGTCTATCGCCGTCATGCACTATACATACGTCTTTGAATTACTTCTCAGACATATGCAGGTTTCCTCACGATGTTTTCCTTCACCGTAAAGCACGTGGTGTGAAATCACTGCACATAAGTATTTAGATAAACTCATAGTTCAAGCCCCGCTGTGATTCGAGCTTGCATCGCTTGCGTGGCAGGCGACTGCTCAAATCCCACAGTCACAACGGCTCCGTATACCTTCAGAATGCATTTAATGAAAATCTGGTAATTCGGAGTTACAAAACGACACTTCCAGTTTATTTTATCTGTATAGATTGTATTCCTACAAAGAAAAAATGTAATTAAAGTATTCAACTGAAAAAAAGGGGACTCGACAGGAACGGTCAATCCCGGATCCCCTAAAAAATATGCTGAGTTTTATGACGGGGAATAAAAATACCAGTGTTTTAGTATTCGCGCTGTAAATCGTTAACTTTTAGCGCCGCTTGTACCGATAGGAGGATTCGGAAATGTCCCTTTCATTAATATTATAAAACTAGCTGTGTCCCGCGGTTGCACCCGCGTAGATTAAGTTTCAACCTTTTTGGCGCGGAGCCCTAATATCATAAAAGAAAGTCGTGTTAGTTACACTACTTATAACTCAAGAACGGCTGAACCGATTTGGCTGAAAATTGGTGGGTAGGTAGCTTAGAACCAGGAGAAGGACATAGGATACTTTATACCATTCTCTTGAAACCTGAAAAAAAACCTTCATATAACACACTAAAGTCTGCGCTTGAACCATCAGCTGCCTGCCAGTGAAAGTCCCGTTAAAATCGGTCCAGCCGTTTTAGAGCTTACCCGGAACAAACAGACAGACAGAGAAAAATTTTAAAACTTGGTTTTTCAGTATCCATGGCGTGTATACTTTAATATGCATTTACTGAAAAGCTGTTTGGAATTACAAACAGACACTTCAATTTTATTTATCTGTATGTATGTATGTATGTATAGATCAACAATCGAAATTCCAATCACTTCCTACACTGCCAATTTCAGCTAACTAACTCAACTAATCAAAACAGTGTCGTTAGATTTAATTAACATAACAATCAAATTCCGTATCTCATAACAATATACGTTAGCAGTGCTGTAATACGATTATAAATAAGTACTCGGCTTCCTGCTATAATCTACAGATTAATGCGCAACAGAGCCCTGAATAGCCAACCGGAGCGCTCTGATTTCATAATTACCCTACTCTGTGCAGTATTGCCAGCTTTACACACGAATTTAACTGTATTCGATCTAAATTATACTGCTACGTAGCCCGCCCGCCCACTTCGCTTCGGGACGGATTTTTAAGTTTTCAAAAATAACAGTATTTCTCCACTAATGGATGCTATTATCTATACATCTATACAAATAAATAAAATTGAAGTGTCTGTTTGTAATTCCAAAATTACAGCTTTTCACTAAATGCATATGAAAGTATACACGCTACTGACACTAAAAAAACAAGATTTAAAATTTTTCTCTGTCTGTCTGTCTGTCCGTCTGTCTGTCTGTCTGTCCGTCTGTCTGTCTGTCTGTTTGTTCCGGGTAATCTCTGAAACGGCTGGACCGATTTTAACGGGACTTTCACTGGCAGGTAGCTGATATATCAAGGAGTAACTTAGGCTTTTATACATCAAAAATGTTAGGGTTCCGCGACAATAAGGATGAAACTAATTCCACGCGGGTGAAACCGCGGGGCACAGCTAGTTATACATATAAACCTTCCTCTTCAATCACTCTATCTATTAAAAAGACCGCATCAAAATCCGTTGCGTAGTTTTAAAGATTAGGCATACATAGGGACAGAAAAAGCGACTTTTATACTATGTAGTGAAGTCACGTGACGCTGCTAAGTGACAGAAACATCATCGTCAAACCGAATCTTAATATCTCTAACATCACAGCCGCAAAACCGGTAATCCATGAGAGCCATCAACATCGAAAATCCATCCAAGTATATTTAAAAAACCGTAAAGTGAAACCTAATCGGAAATTGCCGGTCGTTGCCGGACGCGGACAATCACCCCCTTCACCCGCATACACCCCTCCATCTCACCCCCTTCCGGTCCAGATAACATTTTTAGAATATGACGCCACAGTGTAAAAATAAATATTCATTTTGTTGACTTTGAACACAGTGTAGAAAATGCAGTACTGTAATTTATTTTGTTTCTTTTTACAAACTTATTATTTATACTTAATTTTGTGTGTTTGTTTGCGTGGAATCTTGCAATTGAATTTTATATGTAAGTTAGTTATTTTGGATGACAATGCATGTGAAGCTTTGTGACGTCATTCTGATTCCAATATGGCGGAGCATCCAAGATGGTGGATTAGTTATTTTTCCTGCTTTTAGTTCGTAATGGGTATCAGAGCTTGCTAAGGGGAACACGAAAAAATATTTTTAGAAAATAGGGTTATTTTACTTTGATTAATACGATATTTTCATAGAATTAACGTATTTGCTATATTTTTTGTGTTCTAAACGTCGCTCAGGGCTCATAGATAGACCGCAAGAATTCTCTCCGTGATTTGGAGAGCACGTTAAGTAAAATGTCGGTCCCGATTGTGAATTAAACATCTTAGGCAATCGTTACAGGTCAGTCGGAAAGCTAGGAAAGTTAGATCAGCTATCAAAGTTTAATCCAGGCTTTTCATGTAAAAAGAGGTTAGGATGAAATGGCATTAGATTTGTGTAAAAATCTGGTGATCAGCGACATTGGATCACAAAAATGTAAAAATGCTGTGGCTGTATTTAAACTGTGTCAAATTGTGTAATAAAGCTTTATCTAAGCTGTGTAGGCTTCCACATTATTTTTTATATTGTACTTTTGGTTCCGCACTCAATCCGCAGTAAATTTTATTTGTTTTTGACGTTTCGTTGACAGTTTTATACTTCAGTCCTTGTAGAGCGAATGATATATTGGCACACTTTGTTTCGTGCTTTTGAGAGCGGGATTTTTCAGTTCAGTTTTATAAACTCAAACTCAAACTCAAACTCAAATATATCTTTATTCGATTAGACTTTATACAAAGTACTTTCAAATCGTCAGAATGACACAATTACACAGGATTATACATGCTACCGCCAGGTTCGGAAGGTTGCTTTTACTGAGAAGAACCTGGCAAGAAACTCAGTAATTACTCTTTTAAAGGATATTATACAGTTTTAAAAAATACATAATAAATCACTCAAGCAACTATAAGCCCATGGACACAGTTCCAATGCTCAATTGTCAAAAATAAAAACTAAAAAAAATAAATATTACAAATATATGTGAGCAATATATATAACTTAAAACCTACTGTTGCGAAGGTATTTGTGGGACAGGATGAATGTAGTAAAACGGTGGTGCTATTTATATAAAACAACTCTAAGCAAATATACAAGTCACAATGTCGGTACCTACATAAACAGCTCAGAGTTGTCATGCTCACTAAAATGCCTTTGCTTGCGGCGGCGTCAGGATGACGGGTCGCTCACTTCCCTCTATAATGGTTGAGGAGGGCGATGGCTGGCATTCTCGTCATACTTGTGAACACGTGCTGCTTGTGGCGGCTGCTTATCTCAAGCTACGCATTTAGATATAAGTACAACTACTAGACTTTTCTTTATGTTAATTTTTATCGTCATTTGTGCATTGGAACTGTGTCCATGGGCTTACATTGCTCAAGTGATTTACTTTGGTTTTTTAATGTTGTATAATATTTTTGAAAAGAGTAATTACTGAGTTTCTTGCCAGGTTCTTCTCAGTAAAAGCAACCTTCCGAACCTGGCGGTAGCATGTATAATCCTGTAAATTGTGTCATTCTGACGATTTGAAAGTACTTTGTAAAAGTCTAATCGAATAAAGATACTTTGACTAACAAATAATTGGTGCCATAACAATACTATGTCTGTCTGTGCATCACTCAAAGGTTGACTGTTAGAGAATGCCGTCCGTATGTATGTATATGCAGAAAGTTTTAAAAAAAGTGGTTAGTAGTCGTCTGATACGCAAGCGGCGCAAGTTCGAATCCCAGCAGCCTTTACCAATAGATTTTTTTTAAAAACATAATAAAAATGAAGTGTCTGTTTGTAATTCTAAATAAACAACATTCCTTAAAAAAATAATTTAAAAAATCTGTCTGTTTGTCTGTCGGTCTGTCACTTTGTTTGCTCTGGCTATGAAACGACTGTACCGATTTTAACGGAACTTTCAATGGCAGATAGCTATGTCGTAGCAGATAACTTACCGCTATGTTGCAAATTAATGACAAAAACAAAATATTCTTACACTTGAATTAACTTTAAATCAAATCTCATCAATTATCTTATGCTATTTTTGGTTTATTTATTTTAAAAAAGACATCGCCCGAACAGGGACTTGAACCCTGGACCCTTGGATTAAAAGTCCAATGCTCTACCGACTGAGCTATCCGGGCCTTGTAGTATTCGGCGAAAAAGTGACTCATATTATATGTTTCAACAAATTAACATTATTATAAACCTATAATGTAAATAAATCGTATAATTTGTTTGTTTAGTAACTGCTGTATCGATAGTGGCTTATCAATAGAATGTTAATTAAATAAACCTCGAATTTAAACGTTGCAGTAACCTTTATGTATTACAAAATAACAAATTAACATAATTTATATATATATTACAAACGTGATACTCACCGGAAAAGCCCTCACGCATTTACTACCTTATATATAATACCTGATGGTAAGCTACTGCAGCCTATGAACGTGACCAACACCAAGGGTGGCACTCGTTGACTACCTTATAAATAATACCTGATGGTAAGCTACTGCAGCCTATGAACGTGACCAACACCAAGGGTGGCACTCGTTGACTACCTTATAAATAATACCTGATGGTAAGCTACTGCAGCCTATGAACGTGACCAACACCAAGGGTGGCACTCGTTGACTACCTTATAAATAATACCTGATGGTAAGCTACTGCAGCCTATGAACGTGACCAACACCAAGGGTGGCACTCGTTGACTACCTTATAAATAATACCTGATGGTAAGCTACTGCAGCCTATGAACGTGACCAACACCAAGGGTGGCACTCGTTGACTACCTTGTAAAGAATACCTGATGGTAAGCTACTGCAGCCTATGAACGTGACCAACACCAAGGGTGGCACTCGTTGACTACCTTATAAATAATACCTGATGGTAAGCTACTGCAGCCTATGAACGTGACCAACACCAAGGGTGGCACTCGTTGACTACCTTATAAATAATACCTGATGGTAAGCTACTGCAGCCTATGAACGTGACCAACACCAAGGGTGGCACTCGTTGACTACCTTGTAAAGAATACCTGATGGTAAGCTACTGCAGCCTATGAACGTGACCAACACCAAGGGTGGCACTCGTTGACTACCTTATAAATAATACCTGATGGTAAGCTACTGCAGCCTATGAACGTGACCAACACCAAGGGTGGCACTCGTTGACTACCTTGTAAAGAATACCTGATGGTAAGCTACTGCAGCCTATGAACGTGACCAACACCAAGGGTGGCACTCGTTGACTACCTTATAAATAATACCTGATGGTAAGCTACTGCAGCCTATGAACGTGACCAACACCAAGGGTGGCACTCGTTGACTACCTTATAAATAATACCTGATGGTAAGCTACTGCAGCCTATGAACGTGACCAACACCACATAGTGCTAGCACAGCGACTCCATTCCTTCTCAACTGAATTAAAAAATATCATTATTTGATTAGACTTCCTACAAAGTACTTTGAAATCGTCAGAAAGCCACAAAAATTACACTGAATCAGGTTTATATATATGTTATGTTATCACCGGGTTCAGACGGTTGCTTTTGCTGAGAAGAACCTGAAAAGAAACTCAGCAATAACTCTTTCCAACTCCTCCCCTCCGTGTATGAGTGGCGACCTTACTCCCCTTGTGAACACAACACTACTCTAAGGTACCATTATTTGTGTGGTATCTTCTGTAACGTGGACGGTACAGTCCCCAGTCGCACGGCTCCGAATATGCCATACCTCTGTTGAAGGCTAAAAGACGGTCACCCATCCTTTTTCAGACCGCAACAACATCATTAAGAAGGTATATAGCTCGGGGTAAAGTAACGAGTCGTAAGAATCATGTTCTTTTAAACGACTTTGTGAAAGGGATTTTTTTAGAAGCCAATAGTATATTATGAACTGTAAGCTGAAGCAAGGAAGGTTCATTTTTCAGTGTCTTGAAAGTATCACACCTCTTCGCTGCATAATGAGTGAAAAGCCGTTGACCTACATACAGGCTGTTCAGAAATGAACACATTAGGGTACCTTTGTCTCACTTTAAGTATGAAATAAAAATAGGTTTTATTCGTTTCAGTTTAAAGTTCATTTTTGTCTTTGACGCAATTGCAACTTTAGATATAAACTAGGTGTGCCCCGCGGTTTCACCCGCGTAGATTTAGTTTCATTCTTATTGTCGCGGCACCCTAATATTTTTGATAAATAATAGTAGCCTAAGTAACTCCTTGAAACATCAGCTACCTACCAGTGAAAGTCCAGTTAAAATCCATCCAGCCGTTTCAGAGTAAAATTTTAACACTTGGTTTTTTAGTGTCAGTGGCGTGTATACTTTCATATGCATTTAGTGAAAAACTGTAGTTTTGGAATTACAAACAGACGCTTCAATTTTATTTATCTGTATAGATGTATATATTGTTTCCGCTAAGTATAAAATAGAGTGCATAAAAACATAACTAACAACTTCCACTGTTCGTTTAAAGCACGTCCAACTTTGCTGGTTCTAGACATTTGAGATATTAAACTTGTACTTAAGTTATATAAGTAAGTATATTAATTTGTCATGCTCACTAAAATGCCTTTGCTTGCGGCGGCGTCAGGATGACGGGTCGCTCACTTCCCTCTATAATGGTTGAGGAGGGCGATGGCTGGCATTCTCGTCATACTTGTGAACAGGTGCTGCTTGTGGGGGCTGGTCATCTCAAGCTACGCATTTAGATATAAGTACAACTACTAGACTTTTCTTTATGTTAATTTTTATTGACATTTGTGCATTGGAACTGTGTCCATGGGCTTACATTTCTCAAGTGATTTACTTTGTTTTTAAAAATTGTATAATATTTTTAAAGGAGTAATTACTGAGTTTCTTGCCAGGTTCTTCTCAGTAAAAGCAACCTTCCGAACCTGGCAGTAGCATGTATAATCCATGTCGTTCTGACGATTTGAAAGTACTTTGTAAAAAGTCTAATCGAATAAAGATATTTTTGACTTTGACTTTGACTTTGACTTTGACTTTAATTGTATTTCAACTACATTTTACATACAACATTCCTGTTACGCTTCGAAAGCAAATTTACACTTGGTTTTTATTAATCCACACATTATTAGAATATAACCTTTTTTTGTTACGTTTGTAACTGACTCCTATATATTTATTTGTTATATTATTTATATTTATATTTACTAGCTGTACCCCGCGGTTTCACCCGCGTAGTTTTTGTTTCATCCTTATTGTCGCGAAACCGTAATATTTTTGATAAATAAAAGTAGCCTAAGTTACTCCTTGAAACATCAGCTACCTACCAGTGAAAGTCCCGTTAAAATCCGTCCAGCCGTTTCGGAGATTACCCGGAACAAACAGACAGACAGACAGATAAAAATTTTAAAACTTGGTTTTTTAGTGTCAGTAACGTGTATACTTTCATATGCATTTAGTGAAAAGCTGTATTTTTTTAATTACAAACAGACTCTTCAATTTTATTTTTCTGTAGGTATAGATTTAGTTAAGCAACCATACGCCTAGCCAGTAGTTGGATGGGTGGCCGCCCGAGTTCCCTCCGTGCCTCGGAGAGCACGTTAAGCCGTCGGTTCCGGTTGCCTATTTAACATCTTTGGCAATCGTTACAGGTCAGTCGGAGGCCTAAGAAAGTCTGACAACTGGTTTAACCCAGATTGCCGATTTTCCTCGAAAAAGGGGTTACGAAGGTCAGATGGCAGTCACTTCGTATAAAAATCAGGTGATCAGCCACATCGGGTTGAATCAAGTGCTGACCCCAAATACATGGGATAAGGCCAGGGAGATGATGATATATACATTAAGTTTTTTAATAACAATTGAAGCATATTAACCGCTTAAAATTTTAATTAAATCTAAATTCTCAGGCGTAAGGTAGAACCCTAATAACTTTCTACATCTTAATCAAATATTGCAAATACCAAAATACCACAGTTTTCAAACAATTTTGATCAAAAGTTTATTTTCCAATCAAAACACTGCTTCTATTTCTGCAAAGCAGAGAAAACTCGTTAGAATTCAGCCGATATTGTCGATAATTCGGTTACGTAGTTTCCGGTCGGCGGAACTACGTCCGCCATCTTGGTTCCGGTCACAGCCTCGCAGGCCGCGCATGTACATTGTATGAAATACTGCCATTTACGGTTTTCAGTCCGTTTGATATATTGTTTTAATTATTTATGTCGAGCCGGGGCTGAGTGATTTGAGCAGTTGCTTTGTAAGCGACGCATGTTCGAATCTAATTATTTATTCTATCTGTATCTATACAGTCTATACATACATACGTATACATATACATACTACTACTACAGATAAATAAAATTGAAGTGTCTGTTTGTAATTCCAAAATAGCATCTTTTCACTAAATGCACATGAAACTACTCGTATATACGGTACTGACATAAAAATACACTTTGTAAAGTTTTTCTCTGTCTGTCTGTCAGTCTGTCTGTCTGTCTGTTTTGTTCCGGGCAATCTCAGAAACTGCTGGACCAATTTAAACGGGACTTTCACTGACAGATAGCTGGTGATACAAGGAGTAACTTAGGCTACTACTACTAGGGTTCCGCGGGCCATTCATAAACTTAAGTCTACGCGGGTGAAACTGCGGGGCACAGCTAGTTTTATATACGTTATGTATTAGTTACTCAAAACTACGAGCTTCACGGTGATAAAAATATAGTGTGGATACCCGTATATGGAATAAATTCAATATGTTATTTTTATTTATTCGTTTTAAGAAATTAGCTCAAAAAGTACTGGACCGATTTTAAAAATTCTTTCAGCACTGTATAGCTACATCATCAGCGAGTAATATAGGCTATATTTTATCCCCGTACTCCCACGGGAACGGGAACTATGCGGGTGAAACCGCGTGACGTCCGCTAATTATTCTTTATATATAAAAATTAATCACCATTTCCCTTGGTCACGGCACCATGCGTAAACGGCTACATGGATTTTAACGGGACTTTCACTGGCAGTTGGCTGATGTATCAAGGAGTGTTTTAGGATAATTTTATTTAAAAAGACAGCATGAAACTAAATTTACGCGGGTGAAACCGCGGGGCACAGCTAGTCAAATATTTTTATCGAATTTTGTGCATTGGAACTGTGTCATGTCATTGCTATCACTCGTTCATAAGTAACACAAAGTGACATCCCAACATCCTTTATATACTTAAGAGACCTTGAACCCGTTTATCTGTAAAGTTGTTTTCGCTAACGCCGAACTGATAAGGGCTCGGAAGTTTGTGAAGGGACTATTACCTTAATCGCATATGCGATGGAAAAATATGAAAAGTAACTACGTATTCTGATAAGACATATAATAGTCTCTCTATTGTATTTCTTATCGGCTTTGCATTCTGAACTTAAGAGTTACTTCCATTTATATTTATAGTATCTTATGATACAAGCGGACGTCACGCGGTTACACACTCGTAGTCCCCGTGGGAGTATGGGGATAAAATTTTCATTCAGTTTCATCCTTATTGTCGCGGAATCCTAATATTTTTAATAAATAAAAGTTGCCTAAGTTACTCCTTGAAACATCAGCTACCTACCAGTGAAAGCCCCGTTAAAATCTGTATAGCCGTTTCAGAGATTACCCGGAACAAACAGACAGACAGAGAAAAATTTTAAAACTTGATTTTTTTGTGTAGTAGCGTGTATACTTCCATATGCATTTAGTGAAAAGTTGTTATTTTGGAATTACAACCAGACACTTCAATTTTATTTATCTGTATATAGATTAATCAGGAATAATGTAGCATTCAAATGGTGAAAGATTTTTTAAAATCGTTCCAGTACTTTTTAAGCCAATTCTTTACAAACATACATACATACAAATCCTTCCTCTTTATAATATAAGTATAGATTAGATATATATAAAGGGATCTCCTGTTATAGTTTTCTTGTCTGTATTCCCCGAAGGGGTAGGAAGAGGTATTGTTATTACAACACCCACTTTTCACTGAAGGTGGTCAAGTGCCAACGTGACATAGGGTGATTCTATCGCCGTCTCAGCCACTACGAGTATACATACGTTTTTTAATTACTTCTCAGACATGCAGGGGGCCTACTCGCTTTCTCCGAATAACGAAGCTTCGGCCGAAAGTTCGGAAAGTTCCTAACACGGTTATTATTCGTTCTAAAATTACGTCCGAACGTGGTCCGCTAGAAAATTATTTGATGTTTATATTTTCTAAACCAACTTTAATTAAATTATTAGACGAAGAAAAATTTGAGTATGATAAAAACAAAGCGATAATGAAACTACGTTTAATTTTCGTTCGTTCACGAAGTTTCGTTTTCGTAGAAAGAGAGTAGACCCCCAGGTTTCCTCACGACGTTTTTCTTTCTTACCGTGACCTCTTATTGCCATGATAGTTTGACTCTTATCATGAGACAGATGTATATGACGTGTATAAGTCTGTCACTGTCACACAGCAACTATGATGACAATAAGAGCTTATGGGAAGGGCCCTGGTCCCGCTGGGATTCGAACTTGAATCATTTGCGTAATGCAGTTTTAGTGGTTCAATTTTAAAAAAATACATAATTATTCAGTACAAATTGGGTTTAACCCCAGGTTAAACTTTATTTTACAGCATGACAAAATACTAATGTGTTTTTCTCTCTTTCAGGTAAGTCATGCTTAGTAAGTAAAGGACCCAAATTTTCAGCTCAAACGTTCCAGCCGTTGAAAAGGCAGAAGAGGGTTAATCTAATTGAATTTATCCCGTTTTTTGCTGAAAACAAACAGCTTTTTCAGTTAATTTGCTGTGGCAACATTGAACATGGGAAAAAGTATTAAATCGGAGAGAGTTTACGATTTAACTATGATGGGGGTTTTTAGAGGGTATCAGTGCTTTGTAAGCAGACTGACGTTTCATTTGGATTGATTTATACATACATATAAAATTTACGTGGCTAATAGCCTGGGTATCAGTGCTTTGTAAGCAGACTGACTTTTCATTTGGATGGATTTATACATACATATAATATTTTCGTGGCTATTAGAAATTTTTCGTGGCTTTCAGTTTAATAGCTTGTCAAAAGATTAATTACGATTTTTACATTTTCCCCGAAGGGGTAGGCAGAGGTGTTGTAATAACAACACTCACATTACACCGAAGATGATTAAGTGCCAACGTGACAGAGGGTAAGTCCATCGCCGTCTCAGACACTATACACACGTCTTTGAATTATTTTTTAGACATATGCAGGTTTCCTCACGATGTTTTCCTTCACCGTAAAGCACGTGGTGTGAAATCACTGCACATAAGTTTTTAGAAAAACTCATTGGTACAGTACAGGCCCCATTGGGATTCGAACTTGCGTGCATTTTGCGTGCAATTTTATGTGATAGCTGTGCCCCGCGGTTTCACCCGCGTATAGTTAATTTCATGGGTGTTCCGTGGATCCCTTATGTTTTTTTTTATAACATTAGCAACCTTCCAGTGAAAGCCCTGTTAAAATCGGTCAAGCCGTTTCAGAGATTACCCATAACAAGCAAACAGACAGACAGACGGAGAAAAAATCTTTTGAAACTTGTTTTTTTAGTATCAGTAGCGTGTATACTTTCATATTATGCATTTAGGGAAAAGCTGTTATTTTGGAATTACAAACAGACACTTCAATTTTATTTCTCTGTATAGCCAGCGGATAATCAAGACGTATCCAACGATACGTTATTTGTCAAATTATGATAGTAATTTTGGAGGTCGAAGGAAACAGATGATTATATATTTTTTTGTAAAGTATATTAATTTAAACCCACACAAACAGTGATGTGAAGAGGTTATGGGATAAAATTGTTGAACCTACTACTGTGTAGTGCCACTTGAGAAGGCTTCGATACACTCGAGAGCTCGTTCAAACCCGGCTAGAAACCCTCTTGGACACTTTCATTTTAAGGCAAATATTGCTTTTACAATAACCCTTTTAAACACAACGGCTCTTTATATTTTAGAAGATGCCGCACAAATATTAGAATTAGATTTAAACAATGAAAACTAAATATTGAAAATTAAAATGAAGAATATTTCAAAGTCAAATTCAAAGTCAAAAATATCTTTATTCGATTAGACTTTTTACAAAGCACTTTCAAATCGTCAGAATGACACAATTTACAGGATTATACATGCTACCGCCAGGAGGAGCTCGTGGCACAGTTGCTATTAACCGTATGCAACCATACGACTAGCCAGTAGTTGGATGGGTGACCGCCCGAGTTCCCTCCGTGCCTCGGAGAGCACGTTAAGCCGTCGGTCCCGGTTGACAAGTTAACATCTTTGGCAATCGGTACAGATCAGAGGCCTAAGGGAGTCTGACAACTGGTTTAACCCAGATTGACGATTTTCCTCGAAAAAGGGGTTGCGAAGGTCAGGTGGCAGTCGCTTCGTATAAAAATCAGGTGATCAGCCACATCGGGTTGAATCAAGTGCCGACCCCAAATACATGGGATTAAGGCCAGGGAGATGATAACATGCTACCGCCAGGTTCGGAAGGTTGCTTTTGCTGAGAAGAACCTGGCAAGAAACTCAGTAATTACTCTTTTCAAAAATATTATACAATTTAAAAAATACCAAATAAAACACATGAGAAATGTACAAAAGTCGATTTATTCAGTTCAGGCCCTGGTAAGGCACTTATGAATGTCGAGGAATTTACCACCGGTTCGGAAACTAACCTTCTGAGAAGAACCAGCAACTTAGCTGGCATCATGTACATTTCATTAAAACAATATAAATCATATGATATCATCATCTATACATCTATACATTCAGTTAAATAAAATTGAAGTGTCTGTTTGTAATTCCAAAATAACAGCTTTTCACTAAATGCATATGAAAGTATCCACGCTATTGACACTAAAAAACCAAGTTTTGAAATTTTTCTGCATGCATTTAGTAAAAAGCTTTTATATTGGAACTAGCTGTGCCCCGCGGTTTCACCCGCTTACATTTAGTTTCTTCCTTATTGTCGCGGAACCCTTATATTTTTAATAAATAAAAGTAGTCTAAGTTACTCCTTGAAACATCAGTTACCTACCAGTGAAAGTCCCGTTAAAATTCGTCCAGCCGTTTCAGAGATTACCCGGAACAAACAGACAGATAACAATTTTAAAACTTGGTTTTTTAGTGTCAGTAGCGTGTATGCTAGTTTCCGAACCGGTGGTAAATTCTCGACTTTCATAAGTGCCTTACCAGGGCCTAAACTGAATAAATATTTTTCATTTTCATTTTTTCATTACTTTCATATGCATTTAGTGAAAAGCTGTTATTTTGGAATTACAAACAGACACTTCATTTTCATTTATCTGTGTAGATGTATAGATGGTCAGGAAAAATACAAACACGAGGCAGGACTCGAACCCACAACCTCTGCAAAACGTGCAGTTGCTCTTCCAATTGAGCTACTCGTGATCCTACCTGCGTCGTATTTTCCTTCCTTTATATTGCGGTTTATGTGACTTGGAGAAAAAAACCGTTTCTGTAACATTTCCCTTGATGCTTCGCTCCTATCGATCGCAGCGTAATGCTATAAAACAGACATACATTTTATTTATCTGTAGTATAGATTATTATCCCTTATTTATTGTCTTCAAGTGTAATATACACTGACGAGAACAAAAGTGGTACGTTCATGATATGCTTACAATGTACCTTAATTAATTCTATTCGCTACCGAGATAATAGTATGTTATTATGTTGGTTTGTAATTACGCCCACAAAAGTTATCAAGTTTCATATTTGCGGGTAGAATTTTCTTTATTATACGAATTTAATTAAAGCAAAGTTTCTCCACTCGCTACATAGATGGCGCTACTCGCTAACAATAGCAAGTTTCAGTACAAATACACGAGAACCTAAATCGCGCTATGAAAGTTTTCGAGCAAAACATATATATTGATTTATTTAGGTTCTATAGAGTTGGATACATTGTACACTAGTAACTGCCTCGTATGTATAGTGGTCGTGCTAGTGTGTTCGAGGTCCTGGGTTCGATCTCCAGGTCGGCCAGTATTATAGGGACTCAGGATTAGTGCCCGGTAAATGGTTTCGCCCCCTATTAGGACTTAAACATAACTAAGAGCCGTGGTGGCTTTGGACTTCGAGCACTCGTCTGCTAAGCAATTTCGAATCCCCGCGGCCTGTACCAATGAGTTTTCCTAAAAACTAAAGCACAGTAATTTCACCGCATGTGCTTCACAGTGAAAGAAGATATCGTGTGGAAACCTGAATATGACTGAGAAGCAATTCAAAGACTTAGCCTCTGTCACGTTGGCTTAATCATCTTCGTTGAAATGTGGGTGTTGTTATTACAACACCTCTGCCCACCCCTTCGGGGAATACAAGCGTTAGCATATGTATGTATCTAAGTAAGCATTCACACATGAATAACTTCAAAGACAACATAATATGACAAAGTTAAGACAATTATAAGCATACAACGTATGTATGGGCGTATTAATTAAATAATACTGTGTTGTTAACTCAGATGAGCATAATTACATAGACTGTAGACTCAGGACAATTATTGTCTTGCGTCAACTGATTTTAACTATAAAAAAAATTATGTATTGGGACTCTGTACAGAATATTGCGCGGATTATTTTTAAAATTTAAGAATACTTAATAACCTTAGCGCTTTGGATGGATAAAAACTTTTTTGATTTTTACGTTTGACATAGAATTGACAGAATGCGTGCTGCAAATATCTCCTATTTAAGACAGGACAACGTCTGTCGGGTCAGCTAGTGTTGAAATATAAAGGTTAATAATAAACCCATTTTTGGCCAAGTCCACAGCCTTCCAAGTCACAAAGCACACAAACACGTCACTCCACGGAGCGTAACGTGCAAATATTGTACTAACTCCGTGTATACACTTTGTCTTGTCACTTCCAGGGCTGTTATTTGGCTTTTACACACGCTTTTATTAATTTGGTATATGTATATTGAAAAAAAAAGCATTAAAACCTATAGATTTTAACATATGTATGGTCACGCCTGTATTCCCCGAAGAGGTCGCGGAGGAATTGTAATAACAACATAATTTTTTCAAGATTAAATACCAACGTGACAGATGATCGCTATGTCAGCACTATACGTATTTGAATGACTTCTCAGACATGCAAGATTCCTCACGATGTTTTTCTTCACCGAAATACTCATTGGTACAAGTCAACTTGCATCGCTTGCGTAGCAGGCGACTGCTCAAATCCCACGGCTACCAGTCTTTTTTGATATGTAGAAACCATCTCAACATACTACTTACAATTCTGATCACCACATCAACTTGCAACAGTCTCCTATCACACTATTCCTCTTTCGATCTGAGACCCGACAGACAGACAATAAGTCTAGACTTAAAAAAAACTAGTTAATAATCTAGATCGACTTAAGTATTCATCAGTCAGATTTACAGAATTATAGGGACCGGCGGTCATAATAATGTTGCCAAGAAGAAATGGACTCTATTAGCATTCATGTAGAGTATACTTTCTGACATTCGTTACGGAGTGCCTACGATAAATAAATTTAATTTAGGACGTGCTACGCGTTCGTGTCACAGTACATATTAGTAAGGAGTAAGTCAACTACGGTATTAACTCTCAATTTAATCTCTTTCATGCAAAATCTATACTTATACACAAATAAAATAGAAGTGTCTGTTTGTAATTCCCATTTGATAGCTTTTCACTAAACTTATAAGAAATATCTCTTATGTACAGTGATTTCACACCACGTGCTTTACGGTGAAGGAAAACATCGTGAGGAAACCTGCATATGTCTGAGAAGTAATTCAAACACGTATGTATAGTTGCTGAGACGGCGATATATAGCTTTTACGTTGGCACTTAATCATCTTCGGTGAAATGATATAAAGAACAAAACAATCACATGAAGTGATCGTTAAGTTAGAGTAAAATTATTTTTACAGTCCCAACAAATCGTTTGTAATGAAAGAAGTAGCTAATACCAGTCGTGTGTCACGTTCACACGGGCACGTAGTTGGCAAGAGCCTTTTAACTTCACGATGGACACTAGCCAAGAATATAGGTGTTAGAAAACCTGAACCTCAATTTTTAAGATACACAATGGTGGAGCTTTTGGACTACTTAAAAACCACAAGCTTGCGTGATCAACTAGCTGTGCCCCGCGGTTTCACCCGCGTAGATTTAGTTTCATCCTTATTGTCGCGGATCCTAATATTTTTAATAAATAAAAGAAGCCTAAGTAACACTTTGAAGCATCAGCTACCTGCCAGTGAAAGTCCCGTTAAAATCGGTCCAGCCGTTTCAGAGATTACCCGGAACAAACAGACAGACAGACAGAGATAATGATTAAAACTTGGTTTTTTAGTGTCAGTAGCGTGTATACTTTCATATGCATTGAATGAAAAGTTGTTATTTTAGAATTACAAACAGACACTTCAATTTTATTTATTTGTACATATGTATAGTTGGAATCAGTGTGCTTGAACTAAAGCTAGAGGCACTACGATCGAGCTAAAATTACAAAAAAATTAGGAAACTCGCATTAGGTATACTGTTATATTTATGTACTATGTCGGTAGAACAAACAGAACATTAGCATTATGTCTGTAACGTATTTATACTGGGACTCGTTTTAATAAAAAATATACTTGAATCTGGCGATAAATTAGATTTCTTATTTTTATTAATTTATTTTTGGTAACGTGCAGACATTTTGACAGAGATATTATGATGAGACTTACTGGTGCCCGCGACTCCTTCTACGCAGGATTTGACTTATATTTATATTGTAGATAATAAAAGCCGTGATGGCCTTGGAGTTTGAACAGTCGCCGGCTACGCAAGCGACGTAAATTCGAGTCCCAGCGAGGCCTGTACCAATGAGTTTTTCTAAAAACTTATGTGCAGTGATTTCACACCACGTGCTTTACGGTGAAGGAAAACATCGTGAGGAAACCTGCATATGTCTGAGAAGTAATTCAAACACGTATGTATAGTGGCTGAGACGGCGATGGACTCATCCTCTGTCACGTTGGCACATAATCATATTTCGATGAAATGTGGGTGTTGTTGTTACAACACCTCTGTATGCGTATTAATTATTTTATTCTGGACTAGCTGTGCCCCGCGGTTTCACCCGCGTAGATTTAGTTTCATGCTTCATGTCGCGAAACACTAATATGTTAAGTAAATAAAAGTAGCCTAAATTACTCCTTAAAACAGTGAAAGTCCCGTTAAAATCGGCCCAGCCGTCTCGGAGATTACCTGGAGCAAACAGACAGGCAGAAGGAGTTTTTTTTTACAATTTGTATTTTTTATTTCAGTATCGTACATACTTCATGTGCATTTAGTGAAAAGCTGTTATTTTGGAATTACAAACAGACACTTCAATTTTATTTATCTGTATAGATTGTTATGTAGGTACTACCAGCCGATAGTCTGTGACAAAAACGAATGCCTAAAAACTCTAGAACCTAAATATTAGGTTAAATTAAACTCTTACTCAGGCCAAAAGCTATCATCCAGCCTGAAAGAAATATGCACCTACTAAAGTATAGAAACATTCACGAATTTTCAGAAGTTCGATGCAGCGATTCAGCTGAAATTAGTCTCTGAATGAGAACTCCAACTGTCCAGTCGTTATACCAGCGAAACGGGAACTAAGGCAAACACTGAGTCGTAGCGGTTCCACAAACTTCATCATATTGCTTTTAAACTAGATCGGCAACTAATGGATCTCGAAGGGAACTCGCTTGTCCCAATCAATCCAAAAACTATACATCTATTCTTATCATTGAGCATTGGAACTGTGTCATCTCATATTCATGAGATATACTGTAACCACTAAAAATTGTAAAATATTTTTGAAAAGAGTGATTACTGAGGTTCCTGCCGGGTTCTTCTCAGAAAAAGCAACCATCCGAACCCGATGGTAACATTTATAATCCTGTATAATGTATTTTTTGTATCCTGGCGATTTGAAAGTACTTTGTAAGAAGTTTAATCAAATAAAGATATTTTCAATTTTTGAAACTTGGATGAGTTTCTTCACTCTTCAGAAACTCATGCAATAAAAAAAGCTTTGGAGAGTACGAGAGACCATTTAGATACTCTAGTGTGTCTAATCAAATAAAGAATTTTAAATTTTTAATTTTTGAAATACGGATGAGTTTCTGAAGAGTTAACAAACTCATCTATTTTGAAGTGAATGAGAGGCCAATAGTAACTCTAGTGTTACCTATCAAATAAAAAAATGTTCATTTTCATTTTTTAAACATAGATGAGTTTCTACAGAGTTAAGAAACTCATTTATTTGGAAGTGAATGAGAGACCAATAGTAACTCTAGTGTTTCTTAATCATATATTTTAGAAATTTTGAAGGTTTCTGAAGAGTTAAGAAACTCATCTATTTTGAAGTGAATGAGAGACCAATAGTAACTCTAGTGTTTCTTAATCTTATAATTTTGAAATTTTGAAAGTTTCTGAAGAGTTAAGAAACTCATCTATTTTGATGTGAATGAGAGACCAATAGTAACTCTAGTGTTTCTTATCAAATAATTTAGAAATTTTGAAAGTTTCTGAAGAGTTAAGAAACTCATCTATTTCGAAGTGAATGAGAGACCAATAGTAACTGTACTGTTTGGTATTTGAAAGGCTTTCCTAGTCCGTATTCAGCCGTAAGCGGGCGTCAGTCGAGCTCTATAACCGCTTAGAATGCTAGGATTGCCAGTGATCTGGTTATTCGCTGCTCTTGCTAATCACAGCTCCAACTGCTGCCTTTACGGAGATACAATTCTCAATTTCAATTCGCATTATACAGATTAATTAAACTGTAGTGTCTGTTTGTAATTCTAAAATAACAGGTTTTCACTAAATGCATATTATGAAAGTATGCACGCTACTGACACTAAAAAAACAAGTTTTTAAATTTTTCCTGTCTGTTTGTCCGTCTGAAGTCAAAAGTTCTAGATGTGCCCCGCTGTTTAACCCGCGAAGAGATTATTTTATGGGTGGCCTGCTGAACCCTAATGTATTTTTTTTAAATCATAGTACCTCCATGTAATATCAGCTATCAGTCAGTGAAATTCCAGTTCAGTTCGGTCCAACCGTTTCAGAGATTAGCCGAAACAAACAAACTGACAGACAGTCAGAGAAAATCTACACAAATATGTCTGCCTATCTGTCTGCGGCTGGACCGAGTTTAGTGAAACTTTAACTCGCAGATAGTTCATGATTGAGTAACATAGGCTAGTTTTAATAATATAAATACCCAAGAAATTTTATGTACGCTGTTGAAACCGCGGGTCACAGCTAGTATTAAAATAACAAGCGCGAGTTTTCCCGAAGGTATTCCCTTTGTGTCGGGACCGGGATGTCTCCCAGTCGATATTGGGGCGAAGTCAAACATACCTAAGATGCCTCGCGAGTCGATGAGTTACTGGGGTTCGAAACTTTACTAAATATTTCGCATTATAAAGTACGTCACGCGATTTCACCCGTGTAGTTCCCGTTCCCGTGGGAGTACGGGGATAAAATATAGCTTTTATTAATCAGTGATAATGTAGCATTCAAATGGTGAAAGACTTTTTTAAATCGGTCCAGTACTTTTTGAGCCAATTCGTTACAAACATACAAATATTTTCTTACCAGGTTGTTCTCAGTAAAAGCAACCTTCCGAACCTGGCGGTAGCATGTATAATCCTGTATAATTATGTCCTTCTGACGATTTGAAAGTACTTTGTAGAAGTCTAATCAAATAAAGATATTTTTGAGTTTCAAAGAGATTCTACTAACTATGCCCCGCGATTTCACACGCGTTGTCTTCATGGGTGGCTTTTTGACCCATTTTTTTATGTAAAAGTAATCTGAGTTACTCCTCGTAACATCAGCTCTCAATCAGTGAAAGTCGCGTTATAATCGATTCAGCCATTTCAGAGATAAGCCGGGACAAACACACAGATAGACCTGCCGTAAAAACTTGCATATGCATTTATTGAAAAGCTGTCAATATGGAAATACAAACATACCTTTCAATTTTATTTATCTGTATAGATATTGATAGTACACATTATTAAGAAAAATCATGAAATTAACCTATATATAAAACTAGCTGTGCCCCACGGTTTCACCCGCGTAGATTTAGTTTCTTTCTTATTGTCGTGGAACCCTAATATTTTTAATAATTAAAGTAGCCTAAGTTACTCCTTGAACCTTACCTACCTGCCAGTGAAAGTCCCGTTAAAATCCGGCCAGCCGTTTCAGAGATTACCCGGAACAAACAGACAGGCAGACAGAGAAAATTTTTAAAACTTGGTTTATTAGTGTCAGTAGCGTGTATACTTTAATATGCATTTAGTGAAAAGCAGTTACTTTGGAATTACAAACAGACACTTCAATTTTATTTATCTGTATATAAATGTATAGATAGGTACGTATGCAGTAAAACTCCCTTACATATTCCTTAGGGCAGATGTGTCCTCGGAATGTGATTACTTAGGCCCTTTGATGTGATTGAGTGACATTCTCCCTATCTATGCCTAACTGTATTACCGAAATTACTGAATGTATTAAATTATATTATAGACGAGTAGTGCCCCGCGGTTTCACCCGCATAGCTTTAATTTCATCCTTATCGTCGCGGAACCCTAATATCTATAGGTACATCTATACAGATAAATAAAATTGAAGTGTCTGTTTGTAATTCCAAAATTAAAGTTTACACTGAATGCATATGAAAGTATACACGCTACTGACACTAAAATGCCAAGTTTTAAAAACATTCTCTGTCTGTCTGTCTGTCTGTTTGTTCCGGTAATCTCCGAAACGGCTGGACCGATTTTAACGGGATTTTCACTGGCAGGTAGCTGATGTTTCAAGGAGTAACTTAGGCTACTTTTATTTATAAAAAATATTAGGGTTCCGCGAAATGAAGCATGAAACTAAATCTACGCGGGTGAAACCGCGGGGCACAGCTAGTATTATCTATCTTTAACATTCATTGTGGTAAAAAAATTCAACCCTTATATAACATGGGATTATCAGAACCTTATAAAGGGCGATCCTTTGTGAAAAGCCCTTGACTGGTATCTATCTGTAGCACACACATAACTGTTATGTTATCGGAGTAATGTGGCATACATAAAGAAGAAAGAATTGTATGTTTGTATGTTTGTAACGAATTGGCACAAAAAGTACTCGACCGATTTAAAAAATTCTTTCACCATTTGAATGGGTCCAAAATTTAATTTGTTTAATTAATTAACATAGGATAATAACAGTGGTTTTATAGCTAACTAGCTGTGCCGGTTTCACCTGCGTAAATTTAGTTTCTTATAAACTTTCATCCCCTATTTCATCCCCTTGGGGGTAGAATTAATCAAAATCCTTTCTTAACGGATGCCACTTTGAGAGAATCATAATGTGATCCGAATATGATTCACCATCGAAATGATAAAATGGTTACTTAAATGCAATATATTTATTACTAGCTGTGACCCGCCGTTTCACCCGCGTAGATTTAGTTTCATCCTTAATGTCGCGGAACCCTAATATTATTGATAAATAAAAGTAGCCCACGTTACTCCTTGAAACATCAGCTACCTACCAGTGAAAGTCCCGTTAAAATCCATCCAGCCGTTTCAGAGATTACCCGGAACAAACAGACAGACAGACAGACAGAGAAAAATTTTAAAACTTGGTTTTTTAGTGTCAGTAGCGTGTATACTTTCATATGCATTTAGTGAAAAGCTGTAATTTTGGAATTACAAACAGACACTTCAATTTTATTTATCTGTATGTATAGATGTATAGATTATGATTCACGAATGATTAATATTTCGCAATTCACCTGTTGTACACTTTCCTATGAAGAATCTTAATATGGTCCACAAAATATGAATTGTTTTTGTGACAGCAGAATCATGATAAGATAGTTAGGGACTAACATCTACAATTATTGTAATCATTCGTGAATCAATATGAATTGCACCTAAGTGACCATTTTGTCTTTTCAATGATGAATCATATTCGGATCACATTATGATTCTCCCAAAGTGGCCTTTTTAGAACTTCTGGGGCCTTACCATGAGCTCTTATTGCCATGATAGTTTCACTCATTTATGAGACAGATGTATGTGACGTGTATACATCTGTCACTGTCGCACAACTGAATTATCATTGCAATAATCTGGTCACACTGAAAATCAGCTCCGCTAGATTGAACTGGACCCCAGTTAGGTCTGCGGGTATAGTTGAGTTGTGTCCCTTTGATGACAATGTGCGGCAACACCCGATGTACTGGTGCAAACCATTTTGCACCATAATGACACTAGTTTTTAACTTTAGTTTTTGTGTATTCTTTTTTGTATATTCTATTTTTTTTTGTCATTGTTATTTGAATTGTTGCCGTTTTTTTTGTTATCAATAAATGTTTTTATTATTATTATTATTTTCATGTTGGTTTATTTTTTCTCAGCCGAAGCCGGTAATAAATGATACCCACGGGTCAAGACCAAGTGAGTATCATTGGGATGGATTGTGTCTGGTATTGGTTGTTCTATTTGTTGGGTCTTCTATTTCGGTTATATCCATGAACTTTCTGACAATCCTCCATGTATTTAAGATGGCAGCCTTTTGCATGTTTATGTATGATGAGGGTTGAAGGTCCAGTAGCTTTAGCGAATGATGGAGATGATTTGGGATGACACCAGTATTATTATTATTATTAATAAGAGCTCATGGTTGGGGCCCTGGTGTCTAAATAAGATGTCTCTGCCCCTTAGAGAGCCTAGAAAGGGAACTACCAAACACGTATATCTCACGCCCTACCCACAAATTTTGTCCTGACTAACTTATGTAAGAACTAAAAGGATTCTCCAAGTTTCACCTAAAAAGGTACAAACTTTAATGTGTTACTTAGGACCGTAACGTAGACATTTTCCGGTAAAACTTCCTATCTTACCTTGCCAGGGGAATGTGAGTCTTATTTCAAATGATGGAAGGTGTAAGTTTGTAGTACGTTTATGTGTAGAGTAAATGATTCCATTTCAGGATCGTTCTCATAATGTGCCGTGAAATCCAATGGTTACCAATGTTTGGGAGTTGGCAAGGGTTGGTGCACGTGCCAAAATATATTTTTTTTACAAAAAAAAGTAAAACCGCCTTCAAAAAGAAAAAAATAAAATTCATCATCTCCCTGGCCTTATCCCATGTATTTGGGGCCGGCACTTGATTCAACCTGATTTTTATACGAAGCGACTGCCATCTGACCTTCGTAACCCCTTTTTCGAGGAAAATCGGCAATCTGGGTTACACCAGTTGTCAGACCCTCTTAGGCCTCAGACTGACCTGTAATGATTGCCAAAGATAAATTGTCAACCGGGACGAACGGCTTAACGTGCTCTCCGAGGCACGAAGGGAACTCGGCCGGTCACCCATCCAACTACTGACTAGGCGAATAGTTGCTTAACGTCGCTGATCGAATCATATGCGCAATAGCAACTGTGCCACGAGCTCCTCAAAATTATTCAAATTCAAAATTATTCGAAATAAATAACTACTATTGAAGTTTAATTATTAAATTTGATTTGATGCTATATTTGGCACTATAAGTAATTTTTTTAGTTATTTTACTATTTTAAAGGCAATTTTACTTTTTTTTTTATTTGATACACAATCTACAGTCAATACAATCCTAGTTTCCTTACTAGATTAACTCACCGTAAATATAACTCTGACAGCTGACTAAAAAGTGATAGCCCTGAACCCATCGTAATGCAATGATCCTCTTCGTGCTAAGGATGGATGAGGTAAATAGGGCACCGATTTGAGATTAGCTGAGTTAGTCGTTCTCTCCAACTTGTAGAGAAATCGTTACATCTTCTGTGATAATGGAAGGGATATGGCAGATATTGAGGGCACTAGATCTACTTACAGGGTTTTACTTGCAAACAGATAGCTCTCTTTCGGCCTTAAACATGAATAATCGATATATTATATCTATACAGATATGTAATTCCAAAATAACAGCTTATCACTAAATGCATATGAAAGTATACACGCTACTGACACTTAAAAACCAAGTTTTAAATGTTTCTCTGTCTGTCTGTTTGTTCCGGGTAATCTCCGAAATGGCGATTTTAATGGGACTTTCACTGGCAAGTAGCTGATGTTTCAAGGAGTTACTTAGGCTACTTTCAATTTAAAAAGGGTCCCGCGGGATACCCAGGAAATAAACTTTACGCGGGTGGAACCGCGGAGCACAGCTAGTATTTTATATAATTCCACAAATTTCAAAAACAATTCACAGACATTCTTAGTCTTACCATTGAAATTTAAATTCATACATAAGTACCTAAGCTTATATTAAATAGTTGACTATCGCTTTTACCAATAAGTACCTTTTAATAAAAGCCCCTCTTGTATTGAACAGTAACGATTATAGTTGAAAGGCTTAGTTATCAATCACTGCTTGAAAAAGCTTATTGTGAAGCCTTTGTACTGTTGTATGAGAATATAAGCTTTTTTGATTCAATAAACCTTTGTTACTTATAATAGCCCTTTCAAGTTCACTATTTACGTGTTTGTTATATAAAATTTTATGTCATGCTATTGAATTATTGTTTCTGAAATTAGCCGCCTTCAAAATAGAATTACGTGAAAAAACATAAAAACGTGTGTAACTGCCTCGTTGGTCTTCGAGATAGCGTAGGTCTTGGGTGGGGCATTAACAGATATTGGGTTTTTCTGTCAAGAAATTCACAATAAAATTCCCAGAGTTTGGAAGTTGGCGGTGTTTACACCCCCGTGCCTCGGAAAGCACGTTGCATCGTTGCGTTGGTCCTACGTCTGATCTCTCTCCGGTCGTGTCGGATTGCCTCCCATCGGACTATGAGAGTGTGGGAATAAAGAGTGCACCTGTGTTAGCGCATACACTTGTGCACTATAATATCTCCTGCGTACATGACTAATCCCCGTTGAGATTACCCGCCGTAACCGAAATTCGGTAGGAGATCATTATTATTATTATTATTATGTGAAAAAAATTACGCACTTCTTTTGCAGTCGTTGACAAATGTAGCATCAAAGTCGGTTTCAAACATACTTTAAAATTAGTTAAGTTAAGTACGTTATTTATCTACACTACTGTTATAAAGAGGAAATTTTTGTATGTATGTTTGTAATGAATAAACTCAAAAACTACTATACCGATTTCAAAAATTCTTTCACCATTGGAAAGCTACATTCACCCTGAGTAACATAGGCTATATGTTATCTCCGTACTCCTATGGGAACGGGAACTACGCGGGTGAAACCGCGTGACTTCCGCTAGTCTATACATACAGATAAATAAAATTGAAGTGTCTGTTTGTAATTCCAAAATAACAGCTTTTCACTAAATGCATATGAAAGTATACACGCTACTGACACTGAAAAACCAAGATTTTTTTTTTCTCTGCCTTTCTTTTTGTCTGTTTGTTCTGGGTAATCTCTGAAACGGCTGGACCGATTTTCTAGTAGCTGATGTTTCAAGGAGTTACTCAGGCTACTTTTATTTATTAAAAATATTAGGGTTCCGCGACAATAAGGATGAAACTAAATCTATGCGGGTGAAACCGTAGGGCCCAGCTAGTTACAAATAAATACAAAAAGCAACTGTGATTTAACCCAAACAAGGAAGCCTTTCAAAAAAATGTTTAATGCGAGCAGGAAAATGTCAACGATTTTCCGCAATTTCCAGCGGGCTAAGTTCCCCTTTTTTCAGTAAACAAAATTCGCTTCCCGTGTTATTCTGCACCCACCTCGTTGGTATTCATGGGTTTTGCTGAAAGAGGGTGATTCCTACACCTATTCAGTAATAAAATGTAACTACGACACACAAAATATCTTACGTCACACCACATGAACAAACCGTGCCATTCGCGTCGCGCCATCTATCGCCATAATTTATAACCATCATGACGCTCTCTTATTTGACTTCGCTTCATATTAGTTCTTAGATTTGTCAATAGATGGCGCTTTTGAAATCTTTTAGTAAAATATGCATGTTTTTGACCGCCATCTATGCAAAGTTTGGAGAAACTTTTCATGTTTTCCATCTTAGTATTGAAAACATTTATAATACAAATTATTAGTGGTGTATAGCCCCGATAGATGGCGTTATGATGGAAATAATTTATGATCAGCACGTCATACACCACCTTAGCTGACCAGGGTACTTTATAAAATTTTGTACAAATACTCTTCTCATGAAGCTATTTACCCGACTAAGGCGAAAAGAAAAAGAGGGATTTGATTTTGCCCGGTATCTTCTTTCATCTGTTCCTCCAGAACTTTATACTTTTTAATTTGACCAATGAGGTATCGTTTGTTGGATAAGTCTTAATTTGTCCGCTAACTATAATTTTGTACTTAAACATAATCACATGAAACAATTAGGTAAATAATAATAATGATCTCCTACCGAAATTTCGGTCAGGTGTCGGCTAATCTCAACGGACATTAGCCATGTGCGCAGGAGATATTATAGTGCACAAGTGTGTGCAAACACAGGTGCACTGTTTATTGGCTCACTCTCATAGTGGGATGGGAGGCAATCCGACACGACCGGAGAGAGATCACGTGAAGGACCAACGGTGCAACGTGCTCCGACCCACAGGGGTGGAAACACCAACAGGACCTCGTGATTTACAAGCGAGCTTTCTAACCAATAGACCAACGAGGCAATGGTATAATATGACCACCAAAACGTTTTGGTCAAAACAGACTATAATAGCACTTTAAAAGGTAAGAAAAGCCTCCATGAACATAGCCAAAGTTCCCAAACCTTTAATAATCTTGTCTAATTTCAAACTTTGGTCTTTGTGACGTCATACGTTACGTCATAAAGGGACAAGTTCAAAACTCGGGACACTGTTAAAATACTTGTTTAGCAAATAACGTTGTTAGAACAAAATAAAAATACTAAGAAGAGCGTCTTCCTACGTTGGTACAATAGATACATGTGATGAAAACCGTTATGTCGTAGCGACTTTGTCGTTAATAGTGTATTCGTATTAATTATTTACACTAATATTAAAGAGTTATTTTTTATTGTTTGTTTGCATTGAATAGGCTCCGAAACTACTTGACCGATCTTAAAAATTCTTTCAGCAATGGATAGCTACATCATCAGCGAGTAACATTGGCTTTATTTTATCCCCGTACTCCCACGGGAACGGGAAATACGCGGGTGAAACCGCGTGACGTCCGCTAGTACTAGTTAAAGTAAAAACGGAATTGCTCAATCGTCGCGATCTATTGATTTCAAGTAACAATTAAAAAGAAAAGTTTTTAATCAGCTTGTAAGGCTTTACAAGCTGCCTACATGAATACCCTTGATAGCATAATGCTTTATTTGGATAAGAATTAATATTAAGATACACATTTAACGTAGTTTCTTTCTTCAGGCGATTAATTTTTTTTTATTAACATTAAAGCGTTTATTGTGACTAAACTATGAGAGTTAGATATATGCTCTCGCGGACTTTTTTGTAGATCTTAATAAGACCTACAAACCCGTAGTATATTATTTTGTTCTATTGTCAATAGTTTTTGCAGCGTACGCATAAATAGGTTTTCGATTTTACACCTTAGGTTACAAAATTGCAATTTTCTTACGGACCTCTAATTTTTATGAGATTAAAATATAGCCTATAGCTTTCCTCGATAAATGAACTATCCAACACTGAGAGATTTTTGAAATCGGACCAGTAGTTCCTGAGATTAGTGCGTTCAAACAAACAAACAAACTCTGCAGCTCTATAATATTAGTATAGAAGTATAGATTTTTATAAGCGTTTAGTTACCATTAGTCTACGGCTACAGCCAGTCCAGTGTACTTGTGTAGTGAAAGCGGTATGGAAGCTGACTATCTGTATATATACATTTTGTAGCTTTAGGAACGGTCAGCAAAACAAACAGCTAATATAATTTCATTATTTTGGTTACTCTAATTATATTATTGTGTTGTTACATAATTATCTAGGCCTCGATAACAAAGTGGTTTAAGTAATTGCCTATTAAGCAAGGTTAATCATTGAGAATACATACATATACTCACGCCTTACTTATAGTACACCAAAATTTCTCCAGAGTGCCTAGTGCGAGTTGTCTTAAAATCGCTGTCATAAGTCACCGCGTCGACGTCAACGCAGATTTGTATGGGCTCACAATAGTGTCATGTTTAGGCCGACAGAGGCTGTTCCTATACAAATCTGCGTTTACGTCGACGCGGTGACTTGTGACGGCGGTAGTGAAAAACTCAGTTATTTTTAAGTCCCATGTAATAGAGGGCGAGCCTATTGCCATTAACCGGCCACTAATACACTCCGGGCTGCTACTGGGGAATTACAGATGGGAAAACAAATAACACTTTGTCCGATCTGGGGCCTAACCATGAGCTCTTATTGCAATGATAATTCAGTTGTGCGACAGTGACAGATGTATACACGTCACATACATCTGTCTCATAAATGAGTGAAACTATCATGGCAATACGAGCTCATGGTAAGGCCCCTGGTCATCAAACCCAGGACCTCGAGTTCAGAAGTAGCTCTTGTGATCACTAGACCAACGAGACAGTATACTTATATAATTAACTAGCTGTGCCCGCGGTTTTACCAGCGTTAAGTTAATTTCATTAGTGGATTTATTTCAAAGAACCATATTTGAAAAAAAGTGACGTTGCAAGTAACATAAGCTATCTGCCGGTGAAAGGACCGTTAAAATTGGTTCAGGCGTTTCAGACAGACAGACAGACGGACAGAGATTTTATTTTATGTAAGTATCGTATTATACGTTCGTATGCTTTTATTGAAAACTAGCTGTGCCCCGCGGTTTCACCCGCGTAGATTTTAATTTCATGATTTCCCGCGGATGCCTAATGTTTCTTAAAAATCTAAAGTAGCCTAAGTTACTCCTTGTAACATTAGCTATCCGTCAGTGAAAGTTCCGTTAAAATCCGTCCAGCCGTTGCCGAGATTACCCGGAACAAACAGACAGACAGACAGAGAATTTTTTTAAAAATTGGTTTTTCTACGTCAGTATCGTATATACTTTCATATGCATTTAGTGAAAAACTGTTATTTTGCAGTTAGAAACAGACACTTCAATTTTATTTATCTGTATAGATAGATGTATAGATTTTATTGATTTGGAATTACAAACAGACTAAAATTTTATTTATCTGTAAAGATGTCTGCGATATTTTTATGCCAAAGTACTTTGAGACAAATGGCTGAGTCGTTTTGTATATAACCCTTTATATAAATGCACAGATATTACCACCGAGGGAGTTCTTAGTGAGGTAACACTCTCAAACAACCCGGCAGCTGAGTGCTGCCATCTACCTCGAGAAAGTTTTCCCCATGAAAAGAGAAGTTATGTCTATTGCCAACAGTTATGTATGGGACAGTATGGAAAATGAATTAGGATATTTACGGGGAATTAAAAAAAAAAAAATCATATACAGTGAAACCTGGTTAAGTGAGACATCAACGGACCTGCAATGTCGTTTCACTTATAGAGGTATTCCACTTACCCAGTGTCTCAGATATACAGGTATAAATGAATATCTGTCTCATTTACAGAGGGTTCCATTTGAACAAACCCAAAGTTTGTTCATGAATAATTTCATATTCTATATTCTTCGATAACTTGTAAAAAGTGCAGCCCGTTCTTCCAAACAATAAAATGATGGCTGATATGAAATATTATATTTACAAAAGGGAATACAACCAAAACCAATACTGAATAAGATATAAATATCTTCAAGAGCAATAGTATTTTACAATAACAATATATTTTTAATTCAAGAGCAATAATAATGAATTCAATAACAACAACAATAATAAAAAGTAAAATTGAAACAAAAGAAAATCGAATCAATTTTAAATTTAAACTTATTCTTAATTTTAACTGTCGGAGGCCAGCAGCAAAATAGGTCCTGGCCTTCTTGAATGTTACAATAAATTTAACATACCGCCCACCATGGACAAATAGTATACATTTTCCATTCATATTAAAGATATACAAAACACAGTAGTTCGTATAAACTTAGCTGAATAAAAAATAATTTCTAAATTACATTCAAGCCGTAGGGGCTATATAAATCATAAAACATCTTTAAACTACTAGGTACTCCACATATATGCCACTATCAACAAATTTCAAAACTAAAACTGGATAAATATCCTAAGCCACTTAACCAAACAAAATATTCGTCTGACATAACTATTTATATTCACATTATATATTTTTTTTATTAAATATTATGAAGATCAATATCAATAACAATGAATTTCATATTAAATTACTATTATAGTGTCAGCTTGTGTGATACCAGGGTGTTTTTTTTACAATAATATCTCGTATCTAACAGTCGCGCAGAATGGTGGCGTTGACCACCTTCAATACTCAACTCTACATCTGCATTTTGCAGACCAGTTACAGCCTCCGGCCACTTATGACGACATTCACCATTATTATAATACTTGATAATATTTATCTTATCTCTCACAATACTATTATCATCCGCATACTCTATATAATTACATAATATGTCACTATTTTCTTTTCGCTGACTATTTCTAATAAGGTTAGTTGAAACCGTAGGTTTCTTTTGATGGTTGGAACTTGTCAACGGTGTAGTAGCATGATTAAGTTGCATATCACTTGTCAGTACTGAATCTATAGTTTTTTTACGAAAAGGTGGTTCAAAATTGTAACGATGCAGCAACGAATGATGTTTTCTCCTACATATTCTGCATCGCACAGATAATCGACAAAAATAAACGGAATGATTCGCGCCAAAACAATTAAAACATAATCCCTGTGTCTTAATAAAATTACGCCTTGTTTCAAATGATGCATTGGAAAAAAGTTTACAATTGACAAGTTTATGTTGTTCAGAGCAAAAATTACAATTTACAATGTTTACATGATGACAGCTTACTTCTATATCTCCACTATCGGCATTTATACTATTATCAATAAATTCTAAAGATCTATATCTGTTTTCTAAAAATGTCTGGAAGGAGACTAGAGTTGGTAAATCGTTATTTACACTTATTTGAGCTTCCCATAGTTTCCTCGACGCTATATCTAAATTTGAACTCAAAATATAAATAATCAATATGTCCCAATTTTCAATATTTACATCCAGGTTCTTTAATGCGTGTAAACATTCATTTGACACATCCAATAAATGTTTTATAGCTGTAGAATTTTCATATACTATATTTTTTTGATTCATGAAACGTTTCAAAATGCAATTAACTAAATATCTTTTATTGTCATACCTGTTCTCTAACTGTGACCAACAAATAGCGTAGTTAATGCTCGTGATTGGGACATGGCGCAGCAGTTGCTCAGCCTCGCCACTTAAATGAGCTTTCAAATAATGAAGCTTTTGCACGTCATCTAAGTATTTATTATTATGTATTAATGAAGTAAACAATTCACGAAAACTTATCCACTCTGTATACTTTCCGGAAAATACTGGCAAATCAATTTTTGGTAGTTTGACATTATTTTGATCTATTTTGTTTGTATGGTGTTCTGCAGAGATTGCTGCCCTTAATTGATTAAATATTATTAAGTCCTCCTTGAGTTGTGCCTTGTAGCACAAATACAACTCTTCCGTGGCCTCAAACCACTCGTCTTGGAAATACAAAGCATTTTCTATATCTATATCTGTTACGATTAAAACTATTTCTCGATGGGTTGTACAAAACGATAGCCATTGTGATTCCAAGTTCTCTAACCTTGCCTCTATATACGACGCGGACAAGCGATCTTTTGGCGACTTGCTATAATTCGATATGGCTTTTGATATATATATATTTACATCATTCTGTAACTTAGTAAGGGACTCCATTATTTACAAAAATATCTCTTCTCATATAACAAACCACACGCGTCTATAAGATATATACAAATTAACTTTAAATTAAACCAAACTATAACAATACTGCGGTAATGATTTTAGATTGGATGAATAGACAAACACTTCTAATGCAGTATAATAATCTGCCTATATAGAATATACTACAACTCACACCTACAAATTGTCAGTCTTTATCCATAGGACACTATATACATATTCTTCCACTTTGATTTTTACACTATATAACGTACTCACAGTTTAACTTCTATATACAACACACTTCGCTGAAAACCAGGTTGACTCGGTTCACCTTCGTTCCTCCAAACAGCAGTACCCCTTGCATACAGGCTCTACCACCGGCGCCGCCCACCGTTTAGCCGCTAGTCGAGCTCAGGAACTCACTGAATTGCACCTCACCGTAGCAATGATACGTGGTCATCCGACCACTAGAAACGTCGCCGCCAAGGTCCGGTCAGCCCTGTTATCCGACATAGAAGGACCAATGAACAAACCCAAAGTTTGTTCATGAATAATTTCATATTCTATATTCTTCGATAACTTGTAAAAAGTGCAGCCCGTTCTTCCAAACAATAAAATGATGGCTGATATGAAATATTATATTTACAAAAGGGAATACAACCAAAACCAATACTGAATAAGATATAAATATCTTCAAGAGCAATAGTATTTTACAATAACAATATATTTTTAATTCAAGAGCAATAATAATGAATTCAATAACAACAACAATAATAAAAAGTAAAATTGAAACAAAAGAAAATCGAATCTATTTTAAATTTAAACTTATTCTTAATTTTAACTGTCGGAGGCCAGCAGCAAAATAGGTCCTGGCCTTCTTGAATGTTACAATAAATTTAACACCATTAATAGATGTGGAATTTGTGGGTAGAATAAGAATGAGTAAACAAACAATGTTATCTCAGTTACAGAGGTTTATGCATATAAAATTTACTCTCTGTCTCAGTTATAGAGGTAACTATGATGATAAATCGAAAGAACAAATCCCAGATATAGAGGCTTACCTCGTCCCACTAACAGAGGTAATTCAGTGCCAAAGTGTTATGGAGGTTTCTCACTTATCCAGGTCCCACTTAACCAAGTTTCACTGTATATGCTCACGCCATTCCAGAAGGCACCCAGGCCTGCAGACAAAGTAACATTCACTCATAAATGTACGGGAATGACATATGTCACGTGACTGGTTTATGTCATTGCCATACATTTTGTATCGTTTATATTAGCGTATGCGTGAGTGAATGTAACTTTGTCTGCATTTTCACGGAATATGATTAAATGCCAACGTCTATCGCCGTCTCAGGCACTATTTATACGTCTTTAAATTACTTCTGAGACATATGCAGGTTTCGGGGGTACGGAGATAAAATAGCCTATGTTACTCACTGACGATGTAGCTATCCATTGCTGCAAGAATTTTCAAGATCGGTCAAGTCTTTCCTATTTTAATATTAGTATAGAAAGACATATTTTCTACGTTTGCGGTTGAAACTCTGGGGCCTTGGGGTCCGGATACTCATCAGCTTTTCAAAGAGCCTGCACGTCGTCTGGTAGAAGCCTCTCGTGACAAGAGAGCTGGGGCTTTTCTCGCCCAGAGAATCAGCATTGCTATTCAACGTGGCAATGCTGCCAGCCTTCTTGGCACGATCCCGAGAGACACCGACTTGGGAAAAATTTTCTACCTTTAATTAGTTTTAAGTACTGTCCCTGTAATAATTAAGTTTTATTTAATAAAAATATATTTTTTTACAGTATAGATTAATTTTGAATTACAAACAGATATTTACTACAATTTTATAATTATGCGTATACATTTTGAATGTACCTATGTGGTTTTTTGGCTTTAAACCACTCTGTATTGAACCACACAAAACAAAACAAATAATTCATAAAATAAAACCGATTTTGGTTTTAAAAAATGTCCTATTGTGTTTCACAAGCTGACTGTCGGAACTCATTCTACACAACATTAATTTAGGCCTGTGTTTTCGGAACGTTTGAAATGGTTGTCGATATTCCGAAATAGGTACTTTTACCGCACAAATATTTGAGGATCCAAGACATTAATTGAAAATTAAATTTTAGGGGATCAACAACATTATTTTCTAAGCAGCGACTTCAATTACTCGTCTCTCGTGCAGTTTTATGACTCAAAACATACACAGTGCCTAGTGCGAGTTGTCTTAAAATCGCCGTCGCAAGTGATCGCGTCGACGTAAACGCAGATTTGTTTTTGGTAACTCTAATTATATTATTGTGTTGTTACATAATTATCTAGGCCCTGGTAACAAAGTGGTTTAAGTAATTGCCTGTTAAGCAAGGTTAATCATTGAGAATACATACATATACTCACGCTTTACTTATAGTACACCAAAATGTCTCCAAGCTGCCTAGTGCGAGTTTTCTTAAAATCGCCGTCACAAGTCACCGCGTCGATTTAAACGGAGATATGTATGGGCTCACAATAGTGTCATGTTTAGGCCAACAGAGGCGCTGTTTTGATCCTATACAAATCTGCGTTTACGTCGACGCGGTGACTTGTGACAGCGGCTGTGAAAAGCTCGCACTAGGTCCTCAGGCCTCACGCCTGTATTACGAAGGGGTAGGCAGAGGTGTTGTATTAACAACACACTTTTCACCGAAGATGATTAAGTGCCAACGTGACAGAGGGTGAGTCCATGGCCGTCTCACTGTACATACGTCTTTGAAATACTTCTGAGACAAATGCAGGTTTCCTCACGATGTTTTCCTTCTAAATTGAGCAGGTATATTCAAGTGGCACTTGTTATTAACAGAACAAACATAGTTACACTATTTGATTTAGCTTCAAGGGTCGCGCAAATATTTGGATTGCCCTTCGAAGGCTTGAAGGGCAACCTGGATTAATGGCATTACATTTCAAAGCTGAACGTTGGTCATTTCGTTACAAATATTTCAAGGAATCTATACTAAAATATTATGAAGCTGAAGAGTTTGCTCTCAGAAATTACTGATGATTTCCCCGGCCTTATCCCATACATTATTGTGGTCAATCACACTTAATAACTCCTTGTCCGTTATTTGCGCCTGGTACTTCGTGTACCATATCATCATCTCCCTGGCCTTATCCCATACATTGTTGGGGTCGGCACTTGATTCAACCCGATTTGGCTCCATGTTAGTCGCAATCAACTTATTAACTCCTTGTCCGTTATGTGCGCCTGGTACTTCGTGTACCATATCATCATCTCCCTGGCCTTATCCCATACATTGTTGGGGTCGGCACTTGATTCAACCCGATTTGGCTCCATGTTAGTCGCAATCAACTTATTAACTCCTTGTCCGTTATGTGCGCCTGGTACTTCGTGTACCATATCATCATCTCCCTGGCCTTATCCCATACATTGTTGGGGTCGGCACTTGTTTCAACCCGATGTGGCTCCATGTTAGTCGCAATCAACTTATTAACTCCTTGTCCGTTATGTGCGCCTGGTACTTCGTGTACCATGTCATCATCTCCCTGGCCTTATCCCATACATTGTTGGGGTCGGCACTTGTTTCAACCCGATGTGGCTCCATGTTAGTCGCAATCAACTTATTAACTCCTTGTCCGTTATGTGCGCCTGGTACTTCGTGTACCATGTCATCATCTCCCTGGCCTTATCCCATACATTGTTGGGGTCGGCACTTGATTTAACGCGATGTGGCTGATCACCTGATTTTTATACGATGCGATTGCCACCTGACCTTCGCAACTCCGTTTACGTAGAAAATCGGTAATCTGGGCTAAGCCAGTTGTCAGACTATATTAGGCCCCCGACTGACCTGTAACGATTGCCAAAGATGTTAAATTGGCAACTGGGACCGACGGCTTAACGCGCTCTTCGAGGCACGAAGAGAACCCGGGCGGTCACCCATCCACTTACATACGCTTTCCAATTACTTCTCTGACATATGCAGGTTTCCTTCACCGTAAAGCACGACAGGTGAAATTACTGCCCTTCAATTTTTAGAATAAGTCATTGGCACAGGCCGCTGGGATTCGAACTTGCGTCGTTTGCGTAGCAAGCGACTGCTCTAACCTCACGGACAACACGGCTTCGGGCCTAAATTGAAGGAATAATTTTAATTTCCTGAGGAACATTAGATTACAAGACATAAATCATATAAAGTCGATGTTTATAGCCTATAATAAAAATTCTCGAACTCCCTATTTATTGGATCAATGCCCATACTTATCGAGTGAAGATCTGGCCCTTTGTGGAACCCTTGAATTTCAAAGAAAATTATGTATATTATGATATTCTGCACCTATGCTAAGTCTAGTTTGAGCAGATGCTTGCTACTCCAGCGACGCAAGTTTAAAATGAAATGAAATGAAAATGATTTAATCAGTTTAGGCCCTGGTAAGGCACTTATGAATGTCGAGGAATTTACCACCGGTTCGGAAACTAGCCTTCTGAGAAGAACCAGCTTCGGTTCGTATCCCAGCAGTGCGTGACCAATGAATCTAAAACAAAAATTAAAAGGAGTAATTTCACTTGACGTAAGAAAACCTGCGTGTCTGAGAAGTAATTCAATGACGTATGTATAGTGCCTGAGACGGCGATGGACTCACCCTCTGTCACGTTGACACTTAATCATATTCAGGGAAATGTGGGTGTTATTACAACACCTCTGCTTACCCCTTCGGGGACCCTTCTGGGACTAACATACGACCAATTGGTCACGTAATGATAACCGCGGTAGCTACTCAGACCAAATTAGTCAAACTGGAGTTGTGGACCAAATTAATAATTTAAACGTAACAGCGGTTACTTATCGGTATTTTTAACACGCTTTTATTAGCTTCACCTGTATGTATGTATGTATGTATGTATGTATGTATGTAACCGACCCCTTTGAGCTCGATTTTGTCCTACTTTGTACGATCAGATTTAATTCAAACTTTGCACACCTGTCAAAAGTCGATGACAATGCAATAATCCGATCGAAGCATCCGATTATCCTAATTAGATTCGCCAGGATTAATTAATTTCTTTCCGCATCCTTTGCATGCGAGTAAGAGAGATAGAGCTAGTGCGGGCGGTTTGTGGTATTGAGGGCGGTTGATAGTTAGCCAATCGAACTAAATAATATATAGTTTAAAAAAATTAACTAAAAAATGAAAAATAAATAATAGTTTAAAAAACACGCTTTCATAAAAAATCCAACTAAAAATCAGAAAATAAAATTTAATAAATTTGGATAAAGAATATTGTAAATTAGAAATGAATGTACATTTTTGTAAAAAAGCGTGGGGTGTATTCAATGCGCTTTTTAAGATATTATATTATCAAAGTGATGATTCTTCTACTCATTATCTGTCAATAAAATATTTATAATTATTAACACTATGCACCCCACGCTTTTTTACAAAAATGTACATTCATTTCTAATTTACAATATTCTTTATCCAAATTTATTAAATTTTATTTTCTGATTTTTAGTTGGATTTTTTATGAAAGCGTGTTTTTTTAGTTTTTTTAAACTATTATTTTTTATGCTCATTATCATACATTTAAGAGTAATGAGTCTTTTGTCCGTGTAACCGATGCAACTCTTTCCACTTGTCTCTGTCCAGTGCCTCTTTGACCTCCTTATACGACATGACAGACACTTTTTCTGTAACTTGTCTCATGTATAACCTTGGTCTTTCTCTCTTCCCTTCTCCCATTCATTCTATTATGTTTTTCAAGAAGCTGTCATGTCGCCCGCGTACCTTTTGCGTGATAGACCTCGCACATTACGTAAGCGTTGCCATGTTATATAACCAGCTGCTGAATAAAAAAACGTAATCGTGACCACTATAAGACAAACCTTTGCTATTTGGGTTCTATTAGCGCAAGCGTGAGAGACTTAATTTGTCTAGATCTACAGGGCCTGTAGACAAAGTAACATTATCCTCACGCTTCGCTAGTAGAAACGATACAAAATGTACGGGAATGACATATGTCACGTGACTGATTAATGTCATAACCATGCATTTTGTATTTGTATCGTTTCTATTAGCGCAATCGCGAGAGAATGTTACTTCGTCTAGGGATGTGGCTCGCGCTGCCTTGCACAGTGAGGTCTCCAGGGGCGGCGACACAGCTGCCCCGGGGATGTGCCCCGGCAAAGAGTGGGGGGACCCCGGTGCGATCTATCAGAGTACCCGGAGTCCCCCCTGAGCACTGAGGATGGCCACCATGGGGTTTTAGTGCGGTAAAAATCCCACATACCCCGATCTGCCTCTCCCAGGGCGGTCGGGGATCTTTTGAAGGTTTCCCCGTCGTCGATAAAAAAAAAAAAAAAAGGTATGCCTATACCTTATTTTTACTACGTATACCGCCGTTTGAAGTCAACATGTCTCTCTGATGGGCGAGAGGAACTGAACTGAAACCAATTCAATTGGTTCGAACCCTACCTATAACTAGCTACGTACATACATACCTGTATAGGAAGTACACCTTTTCATTGTGAAATCGAGTTGGAAGTTTATTTATCAAGTGAATTGGAACGACGCGTACCAACTTTCAGTACTAAAATGTTTTTTTTAATTCTATACTAGCTGTGCCCTGCGGTTTCACCCGCGTAGATTTAGTTTCTTCCTTATTGTCGCGGAGCCATAATATTTTTAATAAATAAAAGTAGCCTAAGTTACTCCTTGAAACATCAGCTACCTACCAGTGAAAGTCCCGTTAAAATCCGTCCAGCTGTTTCAGAGATTGCCCGGAACAAACAGACAGACAGACAGACAGAGAAAAAATTTAAAACTTGGTTTTTTAGTGTAAGTATCGTGTATACTTTCATATGCATTTAGTGAAAAACTGTTATTTTGGAATTACAAACAGGCACTTCAATTTTATTTATCTGTGTATGTATAGACTAACATATGTTTGTTATTTGTTTTCATTGAGTATTTGAAGCACTACATTTGCATGAAGGTGTGGAGTAGATCTGATGATGGAGCCGACAGACAGTCGAAGGAACTCCTCAACGATCTACAGCAAGTACCTAGTGTTTGGGCTTCATTAATTCGTATTAATGAGTGCTTTACACCCAGATGTATTACCGAGTTATGACTTGTGTAGGTGCACTTTGCAAAAAGTCACTGACTAGCGTAAAAAAAGTTGAACCGCCTCAATCAGAACAGCTGACATTTCAAGGAAACCAGTCCGTATGACTTCGAGGTATTATCTGTGATGAAGATCGTATCTGATTGAAACTTAACCAAGTTTGTCGGATAGTTACGTAACTTGTCGCCAATAGTTATGTAACTATAGTTGATAGTTGAACTATAACTTTATCGAACGGTCGGACATTGAGACGCGATCGAAACTAGCTTCCTCTTGGATATGTCACGTCGTCACGTGCTACTTTACCTGAGTCGTATATGAAAATGAAAATTATTTATCCAGTGGGGCCTGTATCTATGAGTTTTTCTAAAAACTTATGTACAGTGATTTCACACCACGTGCTTTACGGTGAAGGAAAACATCGTGAGGAAACCTGCATATGTCTGAGAAGTAATTCAAAAGACGTATGTATAGTGCCTGAGACGGCGATGGACTCACCCTCTGTCACGTTGGCACTTAATCATATTCGGTGAAATGTGGGTGTTGAAAATTACAACACCTCTGCCTACCCCTTCGGAAAATACGGGCGTGAGCGTATGTATGTATTTATTCAGGTAAGGCACTTGAACGTCGTAGAATTGACCACCGGTTTGGAAACTAGCCTTCTGAGAAGAACTGGCAAGAAACTCAGCTGGCATTATGTACATTTAATTACATAATCAAACATTTTAGTAATAATAAAATTCATGAGTCGTGGTGGCCTTGGGGTTTATCCAGTCGCATGCTACGCAAGTGACGCAAGTTCGAATCCCAGCGGAGCCTGTACCAATGAGTTTTTATAAAGGCTTATGTACAGTGATTTCACATTCCACATGCTTTACGGTGAAGGAAAATATCGTGAGGAAGATATCTGAGAAGTAATTCAAAAACGTATGTATAGTGCCTGAGACGGCGATAGACTCGCCATCTGTCACGTTGGTACTTAATAATCTTGTGTGAAAAGTGGGTGTTGTTATTTCAACACCTCTGCCTACCCCTTCGGGGAATACAGGCGTGAGCACAAGTATGTATGATACTTGAAGGATGCTTTAATTTAATAAAAGAAAATAAGTTAATGTAAGCGCATTTAAGTTGCAGATAATCTCAAACTTCATAAAGAAAAGAACTGTAGGTCTAAAACGGCCACTTTGGGAGAATCATAATGTGATCCGAATATGATTCAGGAATAATTCATGTAAAGGATATTACTATCTACGCTAGTGGCATCCCTTTTCTATTTTTATGCAGTTAGTATATAATCTATGGAACTATTAGCTGTCAGTGTGACGTGACTGACAACGACGATAAATTTTAGAAGGGAAAAGTGAGGTTATGTGATCTTTAGAAAAAACGTGAAAAAATATTATAAAGTACCTATAATATTATTTAAACTGGAAGTAAAGGCTTTAAATGTTGTTTTTGTTATTTCAGGTAAGCTATTCTGTTTAAAATATGTTAATTGTAGTAAAACTTGTGTATAAGTGTGATGTGAATAAAATAATTTTGTTATTTCAGAAAACGCAATTACGTCTTTATTTCGCCTGAACATATACTATTATATTCATATTTCGCAATTCACCTGTTTGACACTTTCCTATGAAGATTCCTAAAATGGTCCACAAAATATGAATTGCTTTTGTGACAAATAGCAGAACTATAAAAAGTTACATAGGGACTAACATCTACAATTATTGTATTCATTCGTGAATCATAAATATGAATTGCACTTAAGTGACCATTTTGTCATTTCGATGATGAATCATATTCAGATCACATTATGATTCTCCGAAAGTGGCCTTTTTAGACCTACAGATGTAAAAAAATATAACTCAGAAAAAAAACTAATCTACTTCCAAATTTAAATTACGTGCGTTATTTATTCGAAAATAAAAAGTTCAATTTGAAAAAAAAACTAAAATCACCGTTCCTACAACCAATTTGGAATAATATCTGTGCGAGTGAGATGGCTATTTGGGAAGCGTTGTAAGTGTGGGAGAGAAGGAGCGAACAGTATCATCAATCGATCACGTTGCCATGACGACGGTACAGGCTACCACAAAAGTGTTAAACTCTGCAACTCTATTTAGTACGTGTTTGAAAGTCACATATCTATACAGATAAATAAAATTGAAGTGTCTGTTTGTAATTCCAAAATAACAGCTTTTCACTAAATGAATATGAAAGTATACACGCTACTGACACTAAAAAAACAAGTTTTAAATTTTTTCTCTGTCTGTCTGTCTGTTTGTTCCGGGTAATCTCCGAAACGGCAGGACGAATTTTAACGGGACTTTCACTGGCAGGTAGCTGATGTTTCAAGGAGTAACTTACGTTTAACGGTTTTGCGACGTGAAGCATGAAACTAAATGTACGCGGGTGAAACCGCGGGGCACGGCTAGTTGTAATTTTGGGATAACAAACAGACGCTTCAATTTTATTTATCTGTATAGATGTGAATATTTAACCGCCGACATTTTTAATTCTAAAATAGATATCTATGGAAAAATATACCTAATTAAAAATAATATCGGCACTGTACTTTCCCGCTCAACAATATAGTTTGACATTTGTCGCGAATGCTTTACTTCTCTGACATATGTCAACGTTCAGAATTTTAATTTGATTTAGTGCTGTTTCGGTAAGAAAGCTTTTGACATTTTTAGAGTTTTTTTTTCTTACCAATATTTATTTTAGAGTAGGCACTTAAATTTAAAAAAAAATATAACCCATTAATAAATTATCTAATTTACTCATTTTAATTGACGATAAAAAAAATAAACCTATATTCACATACAGATAAATAGGATTGTAGTGTCTGTGTGTACAAAATAACAGCATTTACTGTAATGACAGAAAAAACTATTTAATGTTTTTTTAATTATGTGGCCTTCACCAATAAGTTTTTCTAAAACCTTATGTGCCGTAATTTCACATTGAGCTTTTACGGTGAAGGAAAACATCGTGAGGAAACCTGCATATGTTTGAGAAGTAATTCAAACACGTATGTATAGTGCCTGAGACGGCGATAGACTAACACGTTGGCACTTAATCATCAACGGTGGAAAATTTGTCCGAAAATCCCTATTCCAAGCTGCTTTCGATCGCAATGGGGATTTTGGACTTTTTTTTCCACTATTCCCCATTGGTGGGGATTTTCAATGGGGATTATTGGAATAACCCCTTCGGTGAAAAGTGGGTCCTGTTGTTCCTTTGCTTACCCCTTCGGAGACCCTTTTGGGATAGCGTGAGTATATTCATTAGAACTCGATTGAGAGAACGTTGGAAATATTTTCAAGCTATTCAGATGTCGTTAAAATACTTTCAGACTGTATAATGGTGTCTATTTCAATTTGCCAAGTTCCCGACGCCATTAGAATGAGTTTTTTAGCACCATTTCAAGCTGTTGCATTGACATGACTCGTTGGTTTAGTGGTGGCAAATACTACTGCAGAACTCAAGGTCCTGGGGCCCAACCATGAGCTCTTATTGCAATGATAATTCAGTTGTGCGACAGTGGTTTTGATTCAGTAATTCCCCAGTAACCCGGCGTCTGGATTGGTGGCCGGTTAATGGCAATAGAGAAAAAAATTATACGAGTAACTTGGTTTTTTAGTGTCAGTATCGTGTATACTTTCAGATGCATTAAGTGAAAAACTGTTATTTTGAATTTACAAACAGACACTTCAATTTTATTTATCTGTATAGATTCTTGTAAGTAATATATTTCATTAAAGTAAGGATTCACCAATCTCAAACTTCTCAAGGTATTTATTCAGAATACGACAATCACGTGATTCGTTTAATATCTGTCGTGTGCTAGATATAAGGCACTATGCATCTTCTCGTGACTTCGTCTGCATTGACCGATTTTTTAGAAGATAAAACTATTTTAAAGGATGCATACATACATATGCTCACGCCTGTATTCCCCGAGGTAGGCAGAGGTGTTGTAATAACAACACCCACTTTTCACACAAGATGATTAATTATTTCACACAAGATGAATAATAATTAAGTGCCAAAGTGACAGATGGTGAGTCCATCGCCGTCTCAGGCACTATACATACGTCTTTGAATTACTTCTCAGACATATGCAGGTTTCCTCACGATGTTTTCCTTCACAGTAAAGCACGTGGTGTGAAATCATTGCACATTTTCTTAAAAAACTCATTGGTAAAGTTCACGCTTGGATTCGATCCTGCGTTGCTTGTGCAGCAGGCGACTGTTCAAACCCCAAGGCCACCACTCTGCTCTCTCCATAGAAACTATACATCTATACAGATAAATAAAATTGAAGTGTCTGTTTGTAATTCCAAAAGAACACATTTACACTGAATGCATTTTTTTTTATAATATATATATCTGTCTGTCTGTCTGTTTGTTCCGGGTAATCTCTGAAACGGCTAGACCGATTTTAACGGGACTTTCACTGGCAGGTAGATGATATTTCAAGGAGTAACTTAGGCTACTTTTAATGAAATAAAAACATAAGGGTTCCGCGAGACACCCCTGAAATTACCTCTACGCGGGTGAAACAGCGTAGATTTAGTTTCATGCTTAATTTCGCGGAACCCTAATATTTTTTTATAAATAAATGTAGCCTAAGTTACTCCTTGAAACATCATCTACCTGCCAGTGAAAGTCCCGTTAAAATCGGTCCAGCCGTTTCAGAGATTACCCGGAACAAACAGACAGAGAGACGGAGAAAATTTTAACAAATTCGTGTTTTAATGTCAGTAGCGTGTATGCATTTAGTGAAAACTGTTATTTTGAAATTACAAACAGACACATCAATTTTATTTAACTGTATAGATGTATAGATATATGTCTGTGCAGCTATGAAATGTATTTAGTCTGCAGAAGTATGCTTAAATCCCTTTTGTGCACAACAATGGTGGAAGTCGTTTAACCTATCCGGTCGCTGTGTTGAAAACAAGGCTGAAAAGTTTCATAATCCCCAAGAATTCAGTCGTAATATCGCGAACACGAGTACCTAAGTAATGTGAGGGTATTTACTTTTTCAGCGGTTTTCAGTGTCAGTTAGCTGTATGGATTTTAACAGGACTTTCACTGGCAGGTAGATGATGTTTCAAGGAGTAACTTAGGCTACATTTATTTATAAAAAAATATTAGGGTTCCGCGAAATTAAGCATGAGACTAAATCTACGCTGTTTCACCCGCGTAGAGGTAATTTCAGGGGTGTCTCGTGGAACCCTTATGTTTTTATTTCATTAAAAGTAGCCTAAGTTACTCCTTGAAATATCATCTACCTGCCAGTGAAAGTCCCGTTAAAAACGATCCAGCCGTTTCGGAGATTAAGCGGAACAAACAGACAAACAGATATAAATGTTTAAAAAAAAATGCATTCAGTGAAAATCTGTTATTTTGGAATTATTTTGGTAGATAGCTAAAGTTTCAAAGAGTATTTTAGGCTAATTCTTTAAAAAAAACAGCATTAAACTAAATCTACGCGGGGAAAAGCGCGGGGCACAGCTATCTGACACCTATCAAATGAAATCTACGCAGGTAAAACCTACTACATAGCTAGTCAAAAATAAACTGTCATTTTGCAGTACTTTCACGACTACCCTCGCAATTTAAAAACGAAAATAAAACCCCAAACTTATGACTTTTCACTTTTTTTTAATACTACCTCCTTTTCGCGAGATTTTTAATAAAATCGACGGTATGTAACGCTCGGAATACAAAAGTCAGCCCAATAACATTACTTCCATTGTTTATGTGCCCTTTTTATTTCTACAGTATAATACATAATACGACTAAGGGAAAAGAAACCAACTGTGGATTCTGGTACCTACTTACATCTTCAAGCTTTAAGTACCTACGTTTTGTTGGCACCTCGACCAATTTTACGAGACCTGTGACTTAGTAGGCGAATACGTCCTGGTAGTATGTTTCTAGTGCTGTTAGAGAGGCAGGGGAGGTCAGTGTAAATTGGGAGGGTCGCCACAATTTGCAGCGGGACATGCGCAGTGTTCTCCCGTTCAGGGTCTACTAGTCAGTTTTTGAATCCCCGCGCGACGACGTGTACGTCGATTCGGTATTTGAAATAAATAATTCTAATTTCGAATTCATATTTTTTTTTAATACGTATTCCTTTCTAAGTGTCATTTCAAATGTCAATTTAAAAAGCGTGGTGAAAGGTTTGATTAAAATTATTTGTGGTTTGAATATTGAATTCAAATTTGGATTTCGAAACTAACGCGGTTAATTAAAAGTAAACAATAGTCATGTTCCACCAATCACTTAGTGTTATTTATTTATATTTAAGTACGATAGAGCAGTTTTAATTTAAAAACACGTTCCAAGCAATGGCAACATTGCAAAAAAAATCGAAAGATGAATTAATAAAATATCACTGCTTAAAAATTCTATCAATTTGAATTAAAACTAGCTGTGACCCGCGGTTTTACCGGCGTAGACTTAATTTTATGGCCGACTTTTTTACAGAACTCTATTTTTTTTAAAAGTAGCCAGAGTTACTCCTTGTAAAATTTGCTCTCTGCCAGTGAAAGTCCCGTTAAAATCAGTCAAGCCGTTTCAGAGATAAATGAACGAACAGGCAGAGAGACAGACACACGGCCAGAAAGAGAAAAAAAATGTTTTTTTTGTTAGTACCGAAATTACAAACAGACACTACAGTTTTATTTATATGCATTGATAAGAGTTAGGACTTCTTCAATAACAGTACGATATTCTTAAGTTTAAATTTCGAAACCGATTCAAAAGAAATCCCTATTGGTTCGAATTATGTAACTGCGACATTTAAATGTCAAATGTTTTTTTTCAATTAGCTAATGTCAGTTTTTTAAATGGGGCAAAGTTACCTGTTGCTGGGGAACCAAGCCCTTTGGTGTGAAGCGTAGTAAAATGGCTCGATGGAAATAAGATCGGGGAGGCTTTGTTTCTTTAAGGGATAAACGCAATATTTTCCCGGGTATGATATATGCCCACAGATAAACAGAGGGCACGTTATTGGATCCAGCCATTTGTAAGGAAAGTTATGTGTGAACCCATTTATGAATACGTATTGGTATTGCCGTGTCCTTATTCATGTTTTTTTTTATTTAGTTGGGTGTCAAAATATATTAAGGCGCATTAAAAATATTCATAACTATGTATAGAGTTACCAAATTGTTGTTATAAGAATATAACATTCTGGCGATGACTTTTTATTCCTTAGAATTTACAAGATTAACTGAAAATTGTCGCACATGCACATGCTCACGCCTGTATTCCCGAAGGGGTAGGCAGAGGTGTTGTAATAACAACACCAAATTTTCACACAAGATGATTATGTGCCAAAGTGACAGAGGGTGAGTCCATCGCCGTCTCAGGCACTATACATACGTCTTTTGAATTATTTCTCAGACATATGCAGGTTTTCTCACGATGTTTTCCTTCACCGAAAAGGACGTTTTTAGAAAAACTCAGTCCGGCTTAGATTCGAACTTGCGTCGCTTGCGTAGCAGGCTGCCCTAACCCCGAAGACACCACGGCTCTTTACTACGGTACTTATATAAGAAAACAATTTAAAAAAAAAGATTTCTATTTGTCTGTTTGTCCCGGCTAATCTCCGAAACGGCGTGAAACAGCTAGCCAGTATAACCAAATACGAGCGTATATAACTGCCAACATGTACTTGGTTATTTGCTTAAAAGCTTGTGCAGCTCGTTCACAACACGAATGCCCACCTTCATTGTGAAAGGGACCCACCCTAATATTACTTATATCCCTTTGTGTTTCACGGCACTCTAAGTCAAGTGGTTAGTTACCTGAGTGCCTAGTGCGAGTTTTCTCAAAATCGCCGTCACAAGTCATCGCGTCGACGTAAACGCAGATTTGTGTGGGCTCACAATAGTGTCATGTTTAGGCCGACAGAGGCGCTGTTCCGATCCCATACAAATCTGCGTTTATGTCGACGCGGTGACTTGTGACGGCGGTAGTGAAATACTCGCACTAGGCCCTCTGAGGGCGTATACACAGTTGAGACATTTTAGGCACACATTTGTCACAGGCGTTTCGCGTTTCTTCAATTTCTGTTCTGCAATTTCTTCCATGAGTCTCTGTCCAGTGCCTCTTGGACCTCCTTATACGTCATGACAGACACCTTTTCTGTAACTTGTCTCATGTATAACCTTGGTCTTCCTCTTCCTCTCTTCCCTTCTACTTTTCCTTCTAATATTACATAGTTACTTTGGTACTCATGATCAATTATCCTATTGAAACACACGTCACGCGACATGCTAATTAGATTTTAACGAAACTGTTGATTGTTTTTACATTTTCACCATCAAATATGGCAACACTATGAGCTAAATGGAAGCAAATATGCCTTAGTTACTAATAATGGCAACATTCATAACTGTCACTATGAAATGTCAGAGTGAAAAATAAGTACTGTGAGGGTAGGTCGCATTTGTTTACTTAGTTCTCTTAATCCTCGAAATTTCTCCAAAAATAGCTTTTTAATTTTATTACAGTGATCTAACTAATCAAAGTTCATTGATTCTGAACTTAACTTGTGACTTTGATCAAAATCAATATTAGAATTGACGGTCACTATTCGACTATCAAATTTTAGTGAGAAAAGCTATAACAACAAATTTACAAGTGACCAAACCACACTCCAACTATTTCTAAAAATTGTGACAAAAATACACGATCTATTTAACTGTGACGAAATTCCACTGTGATTAAATAAAACCTGCATTTACTAGTGAAATGTGAAAGTGTGTGATTGTGTATGTGTGTTTAAATGTCTGAGGGTCCATCTCGCTTGCCCTCAACCTCTGTGAATCCAAAATGCAAGCCTCATGAAATGTGGGCGGCTATGACGAGATCCATCGAGATTCTAGTGGCGTTCTTCGAGTATTATGCCCAGAGGTAAGTGAGAATATCTTTCAATTATATAAATTGTTCAGAGCCGTGGTGGGCTTTGAGCAGTTGCTTGCTACGCAAGCGACGCAAGTTCGCATACCAGCGGGGCCTGTACCAATGAATAAAACTTATGTGCAGTGATTTTACACCACGTGCTGTACGGTGAAGGAAAACATCGTGCGGAACCCTCTGTCATCGTAATGCAAGTGTGAAATGTTTTAATTATAATTTATTCTGTGCCTAGCTGTGCCCCGCGGTTTCACCCGCGTAGATTTATTATCATGGTGTTTTTTTTTAAATTTGCCTACACCACTCCTTGAAACTTCAGCTATCTGCCAGTAAAAGTCCCGAAAGAATCCATTCAGCCGTTTACCCGTAATACCGTGACCAAGGGAAATGGGGATAGATATTACTTGGTTTAGAACAATTTCACTAACAAAAAATATCGTATTATAATTGTTTTCTTTTGTTAAGCCAAGAGATAAGCGGTTATCTCACTGTATAATGAATTGCTGTAATGTTGGTCGTTACGTAATATCCTTTAGACAGCTATGAAAGACTCCCTGAAAAATGGCCGTTAATCTTCATGACAATATTTGATAACGATCGAGGAAATATCATTTTACGAAATACAATGGAGCGATTGTTAGGTGAAGAAATATTAATTTTTATTCTTTGTTACAACCTCTTTGTTGTGCCAAGCTTGTGGTGAAGGAAAACATGGCAATTGAAGGTCCTACCATGAGCTCTTATTGCCATGAGAGTTCGGTCAAAGAGGCTAATCTCAACGGACATTAGCCATCTGCGCAGGAGATATGATAGCACGCGCGTGTGCAAACACAGGTGCACTGTTTATTGGCTCATTCTCATAGTCCGATGGGAGGTCCGGGATACGACGACCGGAGAGAGATCACGCGTAGGACCAACGGCGCAACGTGGAAACCGAGGCAGGGTAGAAGCTTGTTAGTCGTGCTGTCACACAAATATATTTATTTCTTTATACTTTTATGAACACCTTAGTTTCTAAACAGTGCATTGGACGATAGCGGTAACGATACGATATTTTATTTTTATTTTATTTTACTAGGATGATTTACAGCAACTGATCCAGTATAATGATCTTATATGTAACTATATGCTAATAACAAATCTTCACCTATAAATGTTTATAAATATATAAGCCTTAACTAATCGATATAAACTTTGTTGTAAAAACACAACAAACAAACAAACAAATATGAGAAAACATGACATAAACAATAAAAATAAAAATAACATGGCATATTAAACATGATAATTAGACAAATGAGATATGTATCAGGTAAGAAAAACGTTAAGAAATAAATCAAAATAAAAATAATGAAGGAAGAATCTAAGTGTAAGAAGTTATTAACTGATAAATACTTATTTAAAGTAGTTATCAGTTAACACTTTTTTAACAGTTCTTAAACTTGTACAAAATAAATCAAAATCGTGCATTGCTGAGCACTGATTAAAACTATGGATGCTACGAATTATAAAAGTATTTTTCCTATATTTAGTGCTAGTGAAGGGTGCATATAGGACTGGCCTATTTCTAAGACTCAGTTGATTTGTTCGGAGTGATAATTTTGACAATAGTTCCGGGCTATCAATAGAACCATTAGCAATGCCCATGAGATAGCAAACATCACTGATATTGCGTCGAATTTCAAGGGGCAAGAAATGATACCTCGAGCAACGATGAATGTAATTTTCTGATGTCTGATTGGTTTTAAAATCTAGGTATCGTAGGAACCTTCTTTGAATACTCTCAATTCTGGACTTATAAATCTGGTAATGGGGGTTCCATACCTGGGAAGCGTACTCAAGGTGACTGCGCACAAAGACACAATATAATATTTTTATAGTTTTAAGGTTCACAAAGACAGATGAGGTTCGAATGATAAATCCGAGAGCTTTAGAAGCCTTCTTAATTATGTTATCTATGTGTTTATCAAAGATAAGCTTACTATCATGAATAACGCCTAGGTCCTTTATCGCATTTAGTTTTACAAGCGGTTGGTTGATTAGTGTGTACGTGGAATTAATGACATTTGATTTACGCGTGAATGTCATGTAAAAACATTTTGCTACATTGAGGCTTAGTTTATTACACATGCAATAGTTTTCAAATCTACTTAAGTCTGATTGTAGATCAAGGACATCAGAGGTATCATTAATTAATTTTAACACTTTCATATCGTCAGCAAATAATAAGAATTTTGAATGCAGAAAACAACAGTCAATATCCATAATGAATATTATAAACAATAGTGGACCAAGTATGGATCCCTGGGGTACTCCAGATGGGATAGATGTCCACCTAGATGTATACCCTTGTAAGACAACCGCTTGGGAACGATTTTCAATATAAGATGCAAACCACCGGAAAAGGTCACCATGTATACCAGCTCCAAGAAGCTTTCGTAAGAGGATAGAATGATCTATCCGATCAAAGCACTTACTGTAGTCGGTATACACGACATCCACCTGGACCCCGTCTACCATACCATCAGATATGAAGTCATTAGCTAAAACAAGATTTGAAGTCGTGGAGCGATTTTTGAGAAATCCATGCTGTTCATGGCCAAAATAAGATTTGAGCGCAGCATAAATATCATCATAAACTAGTTTCTCAAAAATTTTAGCAAACAAGCATAACTTGGAAATAGGACGATAGTTTTCAGTGTCAGACCTATCACCCATTTTATGTATAGGCGTGACAAATGCAGACTTCCAAATTCGCGGAACCACTCCCTCTTTTAAAGACCTTTCAAATAATATACATAGCGGTACGACTAAGCCAGCCACACAGTTGACAATAAATATAGGAGGTATGGAGTCAGGACCCCCCGATTTATTCAAGTCTAATGATTTTAAGAGCTTTTCAACTTTAGATGAAGTGACTTCTACTGACGAGATGCTTGCAGAGCCAAGTGGTGTATTTGTCATATTATTTTGTTGGGATCCCTGAGTGTAACAAGACTGAAAGTAACTAGAAAATAGGCTAGCTATACTTTCCCCTGTGTCAGCTGTCACACCTTTGTAATGCATGACATTTGGGTATAAGTTTATCTCTCTTTTACTTTTTATGTAGGACCAAAAAGATTTTGGGTCTTTTATGATTGAGTTTTCAATCCTTTCTAAATACATTTTGAAACAGTCTTGTTCAAGATTAATAGCTCGTTTTCGCAATAGTGAAAAAGTTTGGTAGTCTGATAAATTACCGTATGTTTTATACCTGGAATGAAATTTATATTTTTCTTTTAACATTTTGATAAGGGCGTCGATATCGTCGGACTAGTAGTTTGATACAATTACTACTGAACGCTTCCACACTGTGTCGTTGCAGTCAAGTATCGGCGGACGATATCGTCGGACTAGTAGTTTGATACAATTACTACTGAACGCTTTCACACTGTGTCGTTGTAGTCAAGCAGTGGGCAAGCACCCAATGTTAAGTGCCTGAAGTATTCAACTTTCGGTAACTTGCAAGGCTTTTGAATAGCCTTTATAAGTTCAGATGGAAGGTAGTTCAACATAGCTAAGGGTCTTAGATACATATTTGCGGTGCTTGCGGTTTTATTTGAGACTGCCCTTTCTACAAAACTTTCGAGTGTCTTCTCACATGTATACAGATAAATAAAATTTAAGTGTCTGTTTGTAATTTGAAGTTAACAGCTTTTCACTAAATGCATAATTATGAAATAACGGCACTCGGATAAAAAAAAACATTTCAATAATAAATCTCATACATAAGTATTTTTTTTAAACTCATAGGTACAGGCCCCGCTGGGATCCGAACTTGCGTCGCTAGCGTAGCAGGCGACTGCTCTAACCCCGAGGCCACCACGGCTCTCACGGGTATAAAATCTATATCTCTACATCTATACAGATAAATAAAATTGAAGTGTCTGTTTGTAATTCCAAAATAACAGCTTTTCACTAAATGCATATGAAAGTATACACGCTACTGACACTAAAACACCAAGTTTTAAAAATTTTCTCTGTCTGTCTGTCTGTTTATTCCGGGTAATCTCCGAAACGGCTGGACCGATTTTAACGGGACTTCCACTGGCAGGTTGGTGATGTTTCAAGAAGTAACTTAGGCTACTTTTATTTCTTAAAAATATTAGGGCGACAATAAAGATGAAACTAAATCTACATAAATAAAATAGCAATTGTGCTAAACATGGTTCCGCTTCTTACTATGCATAACGCAACCCAGCTGTATATTTGCTATATATATGTATATAAACAGCAAAATAAACACGTGTTCTTGATGCTAGCGACCATTTCATAAATATTCTTGGAAGCACATTTGTACCCATCAAGTAAGCTTCGAGTACGGTAGAAATATTCTGAGAATATTCCGAGAAATATGAATGTTCAGCAAGGGCACAGTAGATATATAAACTTTCTATGCAGTATGGAAACTAGGCCTAACTTTTTAAATGGACCATTCCGGGTAATAACTGGGAAAACTGATACTTTTCATTCACAAGATCATAGTATATATTTATTTACTAGCTATGCCCCGCTGTTTTACCCGCGTAGTTTTACTTTTATAAGTGTTTGGTGAAAAGCTGTAATATTGGAATTGCAAACAGACACTGAAATTTTATTTATCTTAGCCGAAAATGTTCGCTTAAAAATACTAAAACCTGAAAAGAGAAAGATTAATGAGGGAGCCGACCTTTCGCATGTTTTATTTGCGTTAGTTTTTGTCATTCGGCACAAACTTTCCTTTTGGGGATTTGGGGACACTTATGGGCAAAAACGGTAATTATGAAGTCAAGGCAAACTTGTTCTGTGTCGCATGAACTTACTTTTATTATATCACTAGTTGTGCGCCGCGGTTTCACCCGCGTAGATTTAGTTTCATGCTGTTTTTTTAAAATAATATTAGCCAGAAACACTACTTGAAACATTAGCTATCTGCCACTAACAGTCCTGTTAGAATCGATCCAGCCGTTCACGGGTGGTTAATGGGGATTCATCTATACATCTATACAGATAAATACTTGTGAACAGGTGCTGCTTGTGGGGGCTGGTCATCTCAAGCTACGCATTTAGATATAAATAGAACTACTAGACTTTTCTTTATGTTAATTTTTATCGACATTTGTACATTGGAACTGTGTCCATGGGCTTACATTTCTCAAATGATTTATTTTGTTTAAATTGTATAATATTTTTGAAAAGAGTAATTACTGAGTTTCTTGCCAGGTTCTTCTCAGTAAAAGCAACCTTCCGAACCTGGCGGTAGCATGTATAATCCTGTAAATTGTGTCATTTTGACGATTTGAAAGTGCTTTGTATAAAGTCTAATCGAATAAAGATATTTTTGACTTTGACTATGACTTTGAATAAAATTTAAGTGTCTGTTTGTAAAGCAAAAATAACAGCTTTTCACTAAATGCATATGAAAGTATACACGTTACTGACACTAAAAAAGTTTTAAAATTGTTCTCTGTCTGTCCGTCTGTCTATCTGCCTGTCTGTTTGTTCCGGGTAGTCTCCGAAACGGCTAGACGGATTTTAACGGGACTTTCACTGGTAGGTAGATGAAGTTTCAAGGAGTAACTTAGGCTACTTTTATTTATTAAAAATATTAGGGTTCCGCTACAATAAGGATGAAACTAAATCTACGCGGGTGAAACCGCGGGGCACAGCTAGTTTTTATATATTAGACTAGCTGTGCCCCGCGGTTTCACTCGCGTAGATTTAGTTTCGTGCTGTTTTTTTTAATAATATTAGCCTAAAACACTCCTTGAAACATCAGCTATCTGCCAGTGAAAGTCCCGTTAAAATCCATCCAGCCGTTTACGCGTGATGCCGTGATCAAGGGAAATGGGGATTAATTTTTATATATAAGAGATAAACTAGCGGACGTCACGCGGTTTCACCCGCGTAGTTCCCGTTTCCGTGAGAGTACGGGGATAAAATATAGCCTATGCTACTCGCTGATGATGTAGCTATCCATTGCTGAAAGAATTTTCAAGATCGGTCAAGTAGTTTAGCAGGCTATTCAGTACAAACAAACAAATCTCCTTTATAATATCAGTATAGATACATTTTCGTTTTTTCTTTTCTTTTTAAACGTACATATCGCAAAGCTGTGAGTGAAAAAATGTCATTATTAACATTGAAATCGGCCATTTATCTTAGTAAGGCCCAGAAATAAGACAATGATAGCACATGTTCCCAAGATTTCTACGAAGGAAAGTAGGTAATTTATCTCCCTACGGACGCTCGGTGAAGGATAACATTGTGAGAATTGTAGCCAAGACATGTTATACATCTATATCTATACATCTATACAGATAAATAAAATTGAAGTGTCTGTTTGTAATTCCAAAATTACAGCTTTCGCTAAATGCACATGAAAGTATAGCTACTGACACTAAAAAACCAAGTTTTAAAATTTTTCTCTGTCTGTATGTCTGTTTGTTCCGGATAACCTCTGAAACGGCTGGACCGATTTTAACGGGACTTTCACTGGCAAGTAGCTGATGTTTCAAGGATTAACATAGGCTAGTTTTATTTATTGAAAATATTAGGTTTCATAGCAGCACAGCTAGTATTATATATACTCACTCATATGTCTAGTTTCACATGATTTCGTGGTCGTGTGGTTGAGAATTTGACTTAAAGCGAGCGATCATAGTAACATCTATACAGATAAATAAAATTGAAGTGTCTGTTTGTAACTGCAAAATAACAGTTTTTCACTAAATGCATATGAAAGTATACACGCTACTGACACTAAAAAACCAAGTTTTAAAATTTTTCTCTGTCTGTCTGTCTGCCTGTCTATCTGTTTGTTCCGGGAAACCTCTGAAACGGCTGGACCGATTTTAACGGGACTTTCACTGGCATGTAGCTGATGTTTCAAGGAGTAACGTAGGCTTACATTGATTTATTAAAAATATTAGGGTTCCGCGACAATAAGCATGAAACTAAATCTACGCGGGTGAAACCGCGGGGCATCATAAAAACATTTACAATCAAGTGCGAACACAAGAAAATCGATACAGATTAATAGCATTGTAGTGTCTGTTTGTATTTCCATATTAATGGCTTTTCACTCAATGCATATGAAAGCTTAAACGATACTCTCATTAAAAAAATCAAGTTAAAAAAATCTCTAGCTTCTCTGGTTCCGGTAAAATCTATGAAACCGTTGAGCCGATTTTAACGGGACTTTCACTGGCAGATAGCTGATGATACAAGAAATACCACAGGTATTGTATTTTTTTAAATACCCTTGTAATTAAGTCTACGCCGCTGAAACCGCGGGACACAGTTAGTTGATGACCACCCTATTACGTCGAAGATGATTCAGTGCCAACGTGACAGATGGAGGTTCTTGATTAATCTGTATAGATAAGGATGAATTTTTTTTTTGTTTTTATAAAAATATTTTACTATTCAATAATATCTCGCGTACACAAGAAGGTAAATTTGGAAAACATAAGGAAGAAACATGCAAATGTTGAATAATTAAAACGGAGCTCCGCTTAGTATGCAAATAAGTTAACTTAAGCCCAACTTAGCATACTTTAACTGCATAGGTATTTTGGGTGTTTGGTGAAAAATATTCTTGCTAATTAAAACCCGGTGATATATTTTCTTCTGTTAACTTTTTCCTTTAAAATGCGAAAATAATTTTTAATTTCAATTCTGTGGTTAAGATTTTGCTAATAATCAATTAAGTAAGTACATGTCTTCAAAAATATCTTTTTTTAGATTTCTTACAAAATATTTTCGAATCAAAGTATATACGTTTATAAATGATACCACCGGGTACTGCTTTTACGGAGAAGAATACATTGCTCACGTCTGTATTCCCCGAAGGGGTAGACAGAGGTGTTGTAATAACAACACCCACTTTTCACACACGATGATTAAGTGCCAACGTGACAGATGGTGAGTCCATCGCCGTCTCAGTCTCAGTCAGTCTCAGTCAGTCTCAGTCTCGTCTATACATGCGTCTTTGAATTACTTCTTCGAAGTATTATGCTGGTGTCCTGACAATGTTTTCCTCCAACGTAAAGTACCTACATAGTGTGTAATCACTACACATGAGTTTTTAGAAGAACTCATCAACCAGGGCCCCAGGCCCCGCTGCGAAACGAAGTTGTGTCGCTTGCGTAGCAGGCGACTGCTCAAACCCGGCTACAAACTCAGTAATTACTCTTTTCAAAAGTATGTTTAGAATTGCAAATGGCTTACAATACATCTCATGAAAATAAGCCACACAGTTCCAATGTTCAAATGTTAAAAAGTCTATATTCTAAAGTGAGTACGAGTATTTCAGCTTCAAAGTGTATCGTGTCTATCCGATGCTAATGACTGTATTCAATGTTTACTTAGGATCGAGTAATTATTTAAATTCGCATCATTGTTTCACACCAATTTAGAGGTACCTACGTGTGAATACCGGCTAATTAGTAATTACCCTTAAATGTTTCTACACTAATATTAAAAAGAAGAAAGATTTGATTGTTTTTTTGTTTGTTTGTTTGCATTAAATAGGCTTTGAAACTACTTGACCGATCTTAAAAATTCTTTCAGCAATGGATAGCTACATCATTAACGAATAACATAGGCTATATTTTATTCCCGTACTCTCGCGGGAACGGGAACTACGCTGGTGAAACCGCGTGACGTCCGCTAGTATTGAATTAACTTACTAGGAGTTATAAAAGCATTGGAAAAGATCGATTTGAATTATAAAGTGTCTACAAATATGCTCACGCCATCATCGCCACGTGTTGTAACAACACCCACATTTCATCGAATATGAAGTGCTAACGTGACTCCATCGCCGTCTCAGGCTATACATACGTCTTTGAATTACATCTCAGACATATGCAGGTTTCCTCACGATGTTTTCCTTCACCGTAAAGTACGTGGTGTGAAAGCACATAAGTTTTTAAAAATACATTGATACAGGCCGCTGGGATTCGAACTTGCGTCGCTTGCGTAGCAGGTGACTGCTTCAACACTACGACGACCACCGATCTTCAACTTTTATTGTAGTTATAGCATTTAACTAGCTGTGCCCCGCGGTTTCACCCGCGTAGATTTAGTTTCATCCTTATTGTTGCGGAACCCTAATATTTTTAATAAATAAAAGTAGCCTAAGTTACTCCTTGAAACATCAGCTACTTGCCAGTGAAAGTCCCGTTAAAATCCGTCCAGCCGTTTCGGAGATTACCCGGAACAAACAGACAGACAGACAGACAGACAGAGAAAAATGTTAAAACTTAGTTTTTTAGTGTCAGTGGCGTGTATACTTTCATATGCATTTAGTGAAAAGCTGTTATTTTGGAATAACAAACAGACACTTCAATTTTATTTATCTGTATAGATAAAGTATTGTAAAATTTTCTAAATAAAATGTTTACTATAAAAAAATTTCTAAAAAAATTAAGTAAGTCTTAGACCAATCTCCTTTTTTCTGAAGTCGGTTTAAAATATCTAAGCACTTATGATAAGTAATGGACGTATCACTCACAATTAATCCTATCAGTGTGTGCGTATACAATGTATTATAAGTTGGGCCATTTTTCCACCTTGGCCCATTAATAAAGGCTTTCATAAATCATGCAGCGAGGCCGACGCCATGCGGAGGTATCTCCTCACTTCTAAACTGAATACCTGAATCTATGGTGCCATCTTTATATATATATCTATACATCTATAGAGATAAATAAAATTGAAGTGTCTGTTTGTAATTAAAAAATTACAGCTTTTCACTACATGCATATGAAAGTGTACACGGTAGTGACTTAGAAAAACCAATTTATTATTTTTTTCTCTGCCTGTCTGTATGTCTGTTTCTTCCGGGTAATCTCTGAAACGGCTGGACCGGTTTTAACGGGACTTTCACTGGCAGGTAGCTGATGTTTCAAGGAGTAACTTAGGCTATTTTTAATTAGCAAAAACATTAGGGTTCCGCGACAATAAGGATGAAACTAAATCTACGCGGGTGAAACCGCGGGGCACAGTTAGTAGATAAATAAAGTTGAAGTTTTTGTTTGCCATACCAAAGTAGCAGCTTTCCCCTAAATCCTTATTATATGTAATAATTTTTTAAATTTTCTGTCAGTCTGTTTGGTCGCTGGCAGCAGAAAGTTAATGTTACAATGAATAATTTTGGATACTTGAATTTTTTTTAAATGTACGCTTAATACCTATGAAATTACGAGTACCTAAATCTACGCAAGTGAAACCGCGGGACACGGTTAATAATTATATTGTAATCACTTGTCCTGAACAACCGACTTATTCACACAAGAATGCCTAAACTGGTTGTATAGATTTGGAAACCAGAGGCGCTGTGCGATGAAGTACTTGAAAGATTTAAAATAGTATTTTTCTTCAACAGGGGCTTAAAAAGTTGAATGCAGAACCTTGATTTTTGGGTAGAAATACAAATAATAACCACTTGATTATTTACTAGCGGACGTCACGCGGTTTCACCCGCGTAGTTTCCGTTCCCGTAAGAGAACGGACATCAAATATAGCCTATGTTACTTGCTGATGATGTAGCTATCCATTGCTGAAAGAAGCGTAAGAGAAATGACGTCCATAAGTGTTCCAAGTGTCCCTTATGTTGAATAAAACTTTTTGATTTGATTGGGTACGGACCCCAGTAGGGCATAAAAAATTTGCCCTCTAATCGAGATTCTCTAGAAACATTTCTATATTTATAATTGAATGAACCTGCCTAAATTGAAATCCATCATTTACCCCAATAAAGGGAAAGCCTTACAAATGGCAACAATTAATGCTCACCCGGACACCAATTCCAGCTCGTTTATAACTGGAATCGTCCTAATTTAGGTGTTTACGCAATTAATGGCGACAGAGGTACTAAAAAATTGGTAGTTCGAGAAATATTGACTTAACCTACATACGTGAATGGTTGTGTGAAAGATGATATGGCTAAGGGAGTGAATACAGATATGACGGCTGACAGAGAGGAATGTGGGTGGTTACAAGGGGAGAGGAAGACCTAAGAAACGATGGATGGATTGTGTGAAAGATGATATGGTCACGAGAGTGAATACCGATATGACGGCTGATAGAGAGGAATGTGGATGGTTACAAGGGGAGAGGAAGACCTAAGAAACGATGGATGGATTGTGTGAAAGATGATATGGCTAAGGGAGTGAATACAGATATGGGCTGATAGAGAGGAATGCGAGCCGGACTAACGCACGAAGGTTTCCATATATCTATTAAAGCGGCAACAAAACCACCCTTTACGAGCCCCTTTAAATATTCATTTAATGCTGTTATTTGTTATAATGGCCACAGAATTATATTATCCGTGAATTTCAACTGTCTAACTGTCACAATTCATGAAATACACGTCTGGCGAAAGACGGACAGCGGAGTCTTAGTAATAGGGTTCAGTTTTAGCGCCTGGGTACGGTAGTCTTAAAACTGCCTTATTGGTCACAAACGCGGGCCATGAGGTCCTGAGTTCGATCCCCGGGTCGGACAATGTGTTATTGCGTTTTTCCATTCGTAATTACGCATTAACAGCTCAGAGTCTGGATAAATGCCCGATTCATGGGAGTAGGCTCACTCCTCCTCAGTCAAGCAGTTCCAAAAATCCTATTCCCGGTATGCCTTACCTCCCTTAAAATCTATATTGCTTCCAAGATAATAATATCAAAGCCACATAATGCCTACTGTTCTGGAATCAGCAATTTAATTCAGAGCTCTCGTAATTAAATTTAAATAATTCACGCGTTTCTGCTTTGGGTGAAATCAAGTTATCTATTCTCTTGGGCAGGTATACAGTATATTTTTTATACATAGTAAGAAAGAAAACAGAAAGGAATAAAAATATTTACTTTCTCGCACAAACTATTAATAGAACAACATTTTTAAATACAAAAACACAGAAATAAAAGGAACAGTTTTTATTATTTAGATGACAAATTTTGAAACATTATGACGGACAGCTAATGAAATATGACTTTCTTAAGGACACAGTATCTTATTTCACAGGTCACCCGAGAGGCTCGCTAGCAGGCTTCAAATTAATTCTAATATCTCCATCTAACTCAGGTTTTTAGGTAATTTAATGCTTAAATTACTAACCTTTAAGTTTAATTACGCCGGCGTTGGCGACACGTATTTCTGGGCAATTCTAATTCTTATTTCCATAACAAATTACCGGCACACTGTGCTGACAATTGTAGAAACAAAATTCAAGGTAAAGTAGGGCATAATGGGATAGCCCGTTCGATATTCCGAGCTGCCCGACTAGGGTACCTCTACCTTACAGAATTGCAGCTAAATATTTCTAACTTTGATTAGACTTGTGTTCCTACGGTTTAGGAATAGTGGGTGTACTATAAGTACACATCTGTCTACCCCTTCGAAAGAATGCAGGCGTAAGCATATGACCTTGCTAACTCTTTTAGAGCTTTACTTACTCACTGAAGAAATACAATATATTGAGCTTGCTGTAAGGTAGAGGACAACTCAGTAGGGTAAATTTAAATTACGAACGAAAACTAAGCCCTGCAACGCTTACTTTTTCCATTCAAATACTGAGAATAGGCCAACTAGACAGATGCTAATCCCGGTTTTACGTCTCCCTTATCGTAGGTACTCCCATCACCAAATGATTAATGATTCAAACGACATTCAGGCGTACCCTAGCTATGATTAATGAACCAGTACCAATACAAATTAACTGCGCAAATGGAGATGGGGTGTTAATAATAATTATTGTTAATCCTTTCGGGTTACGGTCGAGTTGTAAAGTGGATTGAATTAAGTGTTAAGTTTTGAAATTATAACGTCTTGTAAAGTCTACTGGCAGTATCTACGTACATATAGATATAGTGAGTGAAAGAAAGAGCGAATTTTTTGTTGAGACATACATACCTATGTTTACGTCTGTCCTCTAAGGCCTATGGATGTACTATAAGAACTCCTCTGACTACTCCAGCGAATTCGCGAGTTTTGTTTTGGGCCCTATTAAAAACGGAGCCCTAATCCAGACTTCGGGCTTCTACTAGCATATTATACATGGAAAAGCCCGGGCATTTTGCCCGACCCAGGGATCAAACCCAGAAACTCATGGTCCACAGTAGCAAAAAATATAATTTCCACTGAACACTCATAAATTGCCTTTAAGAGCTACGCTCTAGTGGGAGAAATAATGGCCAAGTATTATCTGCTAATATTCTAACTTCAACTAACTTCTAACGTCATTCTTAAAACCACATGATGAAGCCGTTAGATGAACCACTAATTAAAGCTAAGCTACTATCTTAAACTATCGATCCCGCATCTCCCACATTCGTCCTTAAACCGCTAAGCCAGAGGATCTCGTTAATACTTTTAATTGAAGTACGGTTGCTGGCATCGAACTTACATAAATATCGTTTCCATCCAGATCATTAATCTTGGCGAATAATTTATCACTCCTGAAACCCTTGTAATCAGTATGGTTGGTTGTAAATTTATTATGGGAAACGAGTTTATGTCGATGATGCTGTTAGCATTACCTCTTTCAATGGTTGATGTGCGTGTCATGCCAGGTGTGATAGTAGATAAGTTGTGTTCCACGGTTCAGTGTTATTTTCGTATTTCAACTTCGCTCTTTAAAAATAAGCATCGATGAGTTGTATAAATGGCGCCCAACGTGGGGCAAATACGGTCGAACGACTAAAAGAATCAATTAGACTTGATTGCAGCGACAAATGTTGAATGAGTGAAAACCAAAACCATACACACTCCTATGTATTTCCAAATAAAATTATTAATTGCCATTCTTTCACGATATTATTTCAAGTGATAAAACTGTTAAACTTGATAGCTTCTTATATCTACCGATCCTTCTTTTAAATGCAAAGTGATGATTTTTCTACTCCTAAGAAGACCATGGACACTTCACCTGTAATATTGGCACCTAATAATCTTCGTTGAAAAGTGGGTCTTGTCACACTTCAGCCTACCTCTTCTAGAACCCTCTAGAAAGGCACTTAATAATGTACGTAGGCTTAAGTCGGAACGAAATAAATAAATTTTTTTTGAATGTGGTAAACTTAATCATTATTGAAAGCTTAACTTTTAACTTCAAAAATAAGTTATCTTCTCATTATTCAAGATTATTCTAGATATTACTAGCTATAGAGAAAAGGGCATTGTGCTAGACTGATTGTAATTTTACCCGAGACTGAAGCCGTATTCCAGATGCCTACATTGTGGGACATGGCGTAATGATAATTATAAATGTATGTAAATGATTTCAAAGTTCCTTCTAAGCAACATGTGCAAAGGTACTTAATATTAATACCTGTAGACGCCATATAGATAGCAGTAATGCACAAACTTTGTTCAATCCTGCATAATTTGCACTTTAACCGCAAGCGGTGGGTGTCTTTTAATAGAATTATCGGTTGGTTAACCACGAATGAGTTTTTAATTAAATTCGATGCTGCTTAAAGGTTGTTCGATCTCGGTTGATGACGGTGATGGTGATGATGAGGTGATTATAGAAATATGAGGGATTGTATTTAGAACTTTACTTAGAACTTTAGGGTTAAGTGAATTAATTTATTATATTAAATTTCCCAATCTTATCATTAGCTTAGCCTACTTGTAAATATCATAAGCGAATATTTATATACATAAATGTTTGATATCACGAAGAAACAGCAAAACGGATTAAAAGGATCAAGAATTTTTAGACGCACATTTTTTGCATGGAGCATAGGCTTGTGCAATTTAAAAATAAAAAAATCCTTTTTTTTTTTATTGCTTTTTTTTAGTCAATATTGTATATACTTACTCACTGCCTGCATTTAGTGAAAATCTTTTATTTTGGAATTACAAAAAGCCACTTCAATTGTATAAATCTGTATAGATTGCTATGCCACCAGCCGATGTTCTGTGACAAGACCCTAAATGTAAGCCAAGTCTAACAAACTAATATCCAGGGACACCCCAATTCAACGGATCGATTCAATAATATCGTTAAAATTAAACACGGTATCCGCGCGTAACTTGGTTAATATCAACCCTAATACTGAGGGTTGCGTATATATTACTCTACTAGCTGTGCTCCTCGGTTTTACCCGCATGAGAATAACAATAATAACTATCTAGATGATGTTTTTTATGAGATAAAAGTAGGCTAAGGTACTCTGTGTAAAATCTGCTAGTTAAAGTCCTTTTTTAGAGATTGGAAATATACATAAGGAACGCAATAAAAAATTTATACTACCTATGCCCTGCGGTTACACCCGCGTACACTTAATTTCACGTGTCACCCGCAAAACCCTAATATTTTTTATAAATAACAGTAGTCTAAGTTACTCCTTGTAACATTATCTATCTTCCGGTGAAAGTCCCGTTAAAATCGGTCTTGCCGTTTCGGAGATTAAATGGAACAAACAAAGAGACAGACCGACAAGCAGATACATTTATGAGTTTACATACATGTATACATTCATATGCAATATGTAAAAGCTGATCATTTAATTACAAACAAACACTGCAATTTTATTTATATGTAAAAATATATATTTATTGCATTAGGAGTTGTTACTGTACACGTATTGTCGTAATCACCGGTTGTAACCCAACAAAATTAGGATGGCTACCTGTGCGGCCGAATTGGGTATATTGTCGCCTCAACTCTATTTATTAGGGTATACAGTGACGGTAATGATACAAAATATAATGTAACAAGGTCGGTTCTATGCTGAGACTCGTTACGCAGTGAGAAAGAGAGCCATAAGGGTTTCCTATTCGAAATTAGGACCTGCCCCACTGGGAAATGTACCTTCTTTACAGAAGATCTATCTAGCTACAACCTGTGGCGTGCATTGCATATAAGCAGATAAGCGGAAGTTCAATTTCTGATCGCTAAATACACTCGTGTCGTGTGTGTACGTTTATGTTTGTGTGTGTGTCTTTACCAAAATGTATGTACCGTGCCGCGACACATTGGTATATACTTAACCTGCATACCTACCTATTTATTGTTCATACACCCCTGTCTACAACCTATTGTCCACTGCTGAAGACAGGGTGCTACACAAATAATGGCGGAGGTATTGCTATAACAACACCCACATTTCACCGAATATGATTAAGTATCAACGTGACAGATGGTGAGTCTATCGCCGTCTCAGACACTATACATACGTCTTCGAACTACTCAGACATATGCAGGTTTCCTCACGAAGTTTTCCTTCACCGTAAAGCACGTGATGTCAAATTACTGAAAAACGATATAACTCTGCCCAATCTAAGAATATAACCAAGGACCTCGAGTTTTGCGACCACCAGACCTATGAGGCGGTCTGGCAATTTATAGGAGTCTACCTTCTGTATGCTTTTATTTTGGTAATGACATTTATACAAGGTCTCATTTCACATGCGTTATAGCTGTGTCGTTACTTACTTGGTTTAATTACACGCTAGCAAGGCGTGGTCCGGGTTCGAACTCGGTCAGAGGCCGTACTGTGAGCTCTTAACAAGGCAATAAGAGCTCACAGTTAGGCTGGGTGACAGTGACAGATTTAAAGACGTCACATATTTATAACTAAATATATATATCTCAAGGGGGACTGACTGCCTGACTGACATAGTGATTTATCAATGCACAGTCCAAACCACTGGACGGATCGGGCTGAAATTTGGCATGCAGGTACATGTTATGACGTAGCCAATCCCCTATTATATCAAAATCCTTTCTTAGCGGATGCCTACGTCATAACATGTACCTGCATGCCAAATTTCAGCCCGATCCGTCCAGTGGTTTGGGCTGTGCGTTGATAGATCACTATGTCACTCAATCAGTTACATTTGAGTTATATATATTTAGATTATATATATACCTCTGTCACATAATGTTCTCTAACTGAATTTCGTTTACGGCGGCTAATCTCAACGGACATTAGCCACTTGCGCAGGAGATATTACAGTGCACGCGTGTGTGCAAACACAGGTGCACTGTTTATTGGCTCACTCTCATAGTGGGATGGGAGGCAATCCCACACGACCGGAGAGAGATCACGCGTAGGACCAACGGTGCAACGTGCTCTCCGACCCACTGGGCTGGAAACACACACTACTTACAAACACAGGTGCACTGGATATTGGCTCACTCTCATAGTGGGATGGGAGGCAACCCGACACGATCGGAGAGAGAAAAACTCAATATCTATTTTTGACCTGATCCGGGAATCGAGCTCGGGACCTCGTGATTGACAGGCGAACTTACTAACCACTAAACCTCTGCCTACCCCTTCGGGGATAACAGACGCGTAACTATGTATTTATGTAAGTATTATTATTGAATTTGAATTAACATAAAACACATTTACATTCCTCAAAAGAGAATGTCCTTCAACTGAAACCCGCTAAAGCTGTTCTTAACTTGATGAATTGAAAGGGCTTTATAAGGTTTTAAGTCGTAGAAATTACTATTCCAAAAGGGAATTCGTAAGGTAACAAATTTGTAAACTAACTTCAAAGTATTTTTGGTTCTGAGACGAATATAAAGGTCTATGTGGATACTAGATTTCGCCGTATTATCCCATACATTGTTGGGGTCGGCACTTGATTCAACCCGATGTGGCTCCATGTTAGTCGCAATCAACTTATTAACTCCTTGTCCGTTATGTGCGCCTGGTACTTCGTGTACCATATCATCATCTCCCTGGCCTTATCCCATACATTGTTGGGGTCGGCACTTGATTCAACCCGATGTGGCTCCATGTTAGTCGCAATCAACTTATTAACTCCTTGTCCGTTATGTGCGCCTGGTACTTCGTGTACCATATCATCATCTCCCTGGCCTTTTCCCATACATTGTTGGGGTCGGCACTTGATTCAACCCGATGTGGCTCCATGTTAGTCGCAATCAACTTATTAACTCCTTGTCCGTTATGTGCGCCTGGTACTTCGTGTACCATATCATCATCTCCCTGGCCTTATCCCATACATTGTTGGGGTCGGCACTTGATTCAACCCGATGTGGCTCCATGTTAGTCGCAATCAACTTATTAACTCCTTGTCCGTTATGTGCGCCTGGTACTTCGTGTACCATATCATCATCTCCCTGGCCTTATCCCATACATTGTTGGGGTCGGCACTAGATTCAACCCGATGTGGCTCCATGTTAGTCGCAATCAACTTATTAACTCCTTGTCCGTTATGTGCGCCTGGTACTTCGTGTACCATATCATCATCTCCCTAACCTTATCTCACATTGTTGGGGTTGGCAGTCGTCGTCTTCTTAGAGGGTTAGTTTCTGAACCGGTGGTAAAGTTTCGACATTCAAAAATGCCTTATCCGGGCCCAAACTGAATATATATTTTTCATTTGCAGTTCAATAAAATTTTAAATATACCTACAACTGATTGCCGTAATTGTAACACATAAAGAAAACCTTTAAACCTAGGCTGTAAAGAATCATACGAAAAATAAATAATCCATTCAAGGCTGAAATAATAAAATTTCAGTGGTAAAGTACTCAACCCACAACGCCCTCTATAGGCTGAGAAAATAAACTTGTTATTGCCACCCATAAAAAGTACTTGAATGTTGCCCTACGCCCAACAGTTTGATTTTATTTTCAACTTTAATAGGCTGATTGTAAGTGCTTTTAATTGTTAGCAATCAATAGTTGATTTAAAGTCTGTTTATACGCGACGACTTGCATGATTCGCTACTCATTTATATTTAACCGACTTCAAAAAAGGAGGAAATTTGTCTGTATATTTTTTTATGTGTAATGTAAATCGTATGTATTCGTGATTTTGATCTGATTTTGATAATATTTTTTTGTAGCAAGTGATTAAAAAAAAATTACAGTCGAATTGATGACCTTCTCCTTTTTTGAAGTCGGTTTGAATATATTGATCAACAGAGAAAAATATATGCTGGTCACACCATCCTATTAGGTAACCCACGTTGGTCTACCTGCCTCGTTAGTCTAGTGGTTAGTAGGTTGGCCTGCCGATCATGAGCTCCCGGGGTCGTTTTCCTTGTCAGGTCAAAAATATATATTGGGGTTTTCTGTCAAGAAACTCACATTTTACCGAAGATGATTAAGTGCCAACGTGACAGATGGTGAGTCAATCGCTGTCTCAGGCACTATACATATGTAGGGGTAACCTACACTATGAATGATAATGATAGAATTGATATAATGATAACATGTTATAAAATGATATTGATATTGAGTGCCGAATGTGGGGGAAATAAAACCGCTCCGTCCGAATGATAATTGTGCACTGACTTTAATTGTTCTTTGCTTAACCTAAATATGCTGTGATGCGTCGGCGTCGGCCGCTGACGCTGCACATTTCGCATACATGTAGGGAAACCCGTACAACGTACGTCTTTGAATCACTTCTCAGACATATGCATCGAACATCGCTGTTTAGAAACGGGCCTAATTTTAATAGTTCAAAAGTTATTGGGCAATAAATAATGGCCGGAATAAATTCGGTCTAATCGCTTTTGTTTGTAAGAAACTTTGGATAATAAATTATCCCATTTCTAAACGTTGGTTGGTCTGCGTCGGTGGTTCAGTGGTCGCAATTACTACTTCGTAACACGAGGTCCCAGGGTCGCGCAACGTGTTACTGGGTTTTTCCATCTGTAATGTCCCAGTAGCAGCCCTAAGCCTGATTACAGTCTGGTTGATGGCATTAGACGCATTCTCCGAAGGGGCAGGCAGAGGTGTACTTATAGTACACTCAAATTTCGCCAGTTATGTTATAAGCGGCGAGCCTACTGCCATTAACCGGGCAATATTTTTAAAAGAGTAATTACTGAGTTTCTTGCCAGGTTCTTCTCAGTAAAAGCAACCTTCCGGTCCTGGCGGTAGCATGTATAATGTCATTCTGACGAGTACTTTTTAAAAGTCTAATAGAATGAAGATATTTTTGAGTTTGAGTTTGTGTGATGTGATGGTACTATCTATACATCTATACAGATAAATAAATTTGAAGTGTCTGTTTGTAATTCCAAAATTACAGCTTTTCACTAAATGCATATGAAAGTATACACGCTACTGACACCGTAAAACCAAGTTTTTTTTTTTTTCTCTGTCTGTCTGTTTGTTCCGGGTAATCTCTGAAACGGCTGGACGGATTTTAACGGGACTTTCACTGGTAGCTGATGTTTCAACGAGTAACTTAGGCTACTTTTATTCATTAAAAATATGTAGTAGGGTTCCGCGACAATAAGGATGAAATTAAATCTACGCGAGTGAAATGTAGGGCACAGCTAGTAAGTCCTTGAAAATATATGGCGCAAGGCGGCTCCTGTACCGCAGGAACAAAGAAAATAAAAATTTGACGAATGAGGTAGCATCACGAGTAGCTCAGTTGGAAGAGTAACTGCATGGTTTGTAGAGGTCGTAGATTCGAGTCGTTTTCTTTAGTTTTGTTCGAGCTGCCAAAAACTCGGCTAAACTTAAACTGCGCTTAATAATTGAAGTATAGCTACTAGTCACCAAAAGAAAGTATTTATCTTGCCTTAAAATGTATTATCGCACAAAAGTTGTAACAGTTTTTTTCGGCATGGCAACTCCGCGGCACCCAAGGGATAAATATTTCATATTTTAACGAGCAACCCCGACGTAAGCGAGTCCATTTTACAAATAAAACAGGGAAAGTATATACAAGTGTTTGTAACAAGTTGTTTTACAACTTAGGAGTTCGTGTTTACATCCTTTTAGGGTGTTGCCACCCACAAAAAATAAGGGCTCGAATGACCGAGCTGCCTAACTGGGATTGTACCTCCACCTTACCGAAGATTGTAGCTAAATCTATACTCTATACTGTTCAATGTATACATTGAACATCTGTGGTTAGTTAACAACAATAACTCACTATGTAATCGCCTCACTACTGCCCGTTGTTGGCACGCTCCCTCTTCACTTCTTGCCGCCATTATCTTGTTACACATAACTTCTTACTTTACTTAAAACGAAAATATAAAATTAGTTAATATCTGCAAATTGTGCTTCATTTCAATTATATACATTTAACTAGCTGTGCCCCGCGGTTTCACCCGCGTAGATTTTGTTTCTTCCTTATTGTCGCGGAACCCTAATATTTTTAATAAATACAAGTAGCCTAAGTTACTTCTTGAAACATGAGCTACCTGCCAGTGAAAGTCCCGTTAAAATCCGTCCAGCCGTTTGAGATGACCCGGAACAAACAGACAGACAGACAGAGAAAAAATTTAATACTTGGTTTTTTATTATCAGTAGCGAGTATACTTTCATAAGCATTAAGTGAAAAGCTGTTATTTTGGAATTACAAACAGACACTTCAATTTTATTTATCTGTATAGATTGTACTACAATAAACGTTCTACAAGTTGACAACAGGGCCCAACCATGAGCTTTATTGCAATGTTAATTCAGTTGTGCGACAGTGACAGATATATGCACGTCACATACATCTGTCTCATAAATGAGTGAAACTATCATGGCAATAAGAGCTCATGGTAAGGCCCCAGTCTCCTCATTTCACAGATAGAATCGCTAAACAATTTCATCCTTAAAAACTCCGCTCTATGAAAATGAAAATGTTATTTATGACCGAATTTCCTGTCGCCGTAATGTAATATTTTTTTATTTATGGTCTAAAGTTGAATTACAATACGTAAATAACAACACAATTTATCTCTTCTATACATACAGATAAATAAAATTGAAGTGTCTGTTTGTAATTCCAAAATAACAGCTTTTCACTAAATGCATATGATAGTATACAAATAATATTATTTTTTTTGACACTAATAAATTTATTAGTGGATTTATTATAACTGGGGACTTGTTTTACATCCCCAAAAAATGCATGAATATGATCGCTACATTGGTAGCATATAATATTAACGGTGTTATAGCAACTATAACAAAACATAGGTTAAGTAATCAAACGGTGTTACATTGTTCTAGTAACACAGAAATTAGTTCTTGTTCTAGTTCTTTAAACTAGTAACTGAGACAACGGCCGAGTCCCTCGTCAAACGGCTCTGTCGCCTTAACGTAGTGCACCAAAATATACAAGGCTTGGCTGGCAAACAATTAGAAATTGATTTATTTTTGGAAAGCCATAACGTTCATGTGCTTTGTTTAACCGAACACTGGCTTAAAAATCATGAGCTATTGCTCAATAATAGTAATTATAGACTTTGTAGTGCATTCGTCAGAAAATCAGCAATTCATGGAGGCTCGTTAATCTTAGTATCTAATAATGTTAAATGTAAAGAGCGTAGTGATATAGTAAACCTGTCAATCGAGCGCACTGCCGAACTATCGTGTATAGAACTAGAAGGAAATGTAATAATATGCGTATATCGTCCCCCATCTGGCAATTTCTGTTCATTTGAATCAATCCTTGAAGATGCCCTTAGACGTGTTGCGGGCCTTAATAAAGGCATTGTAGTGTGTGGCGATTTTAATGTTAACTTGTTAGAAAATAATTCTCTTTCGGTGCGTTTAATTAGTTTGTTTAACTCTTTTAATTTAAAGCATTTATTTCTGGAGCCCACTAGAATAACTGCCACTTCTGCGACATGTCTAGATAATGTGTTCTGCGATTGTGAGGCCCTGGAAAAATCTATTATCAGTGATCTAACGTCAGACCATTGTGGTCAAAAAATCACAATATTAAATAAAACTAATAATGTAGTAAGTAAAACCACTTACAGACCTATTACTAAGAAACTTGTAGCAAATTTCAGGTCTAACTTAGCAAGCAAGATACCTTATCTGCAAGGGCCACAAGAAGATCCTGATGCTCTTTACAATAGCTTGTTTAACGTTATACAAACGGAATTCAATAGTACATTTAAACTAAAAACAGTTCAGAAACATAGTAAAGCTAAATTCAATGAGTGGGCAACTGTAGGTATCCATAAAAGTAGAAGGAAGTTGTATGAACTTTATGGTATGAAACGAAATGATCATAGTCCTGAATTCTTAGCATTCGTAACTAGATACTCTAAATGTTTTAAGAAAGTTTGTATAAAAGCTAAAGCCTTGCATCTTGCCCAGAAAATCAAGAATTCTGATAATAAGATAAAAACTACCTGGAACGTTATTAATGCCGAGACGGGAAAGGCAAAAAGTCGCGATTGTCGTTTAACTTTAAATATAGATAACAAAGTAATCCAAGACGATGGTGAAATAGCTGAAACTTTCAACAAGTTCTTTGCAAATGTTCCTATAGTAACTACTAGTTCCCTAAATTCATCTCCCACAGACGCCGAATTATTACTGAAATTAAATGTTTCTAAGTGCGGCACTAGCTTTAGTTTTTGTTCTATCACGCCTTTTGAAATAATTAAGACATTTAAAAGTTTGAATTCCAAAAAGACTGGTGATTTATGGGATATATCAGTGAAAGTACTTCACGATATTATTGACATAATTGCCCCTTACTTAGCTGACATTTTTAACAGTTGTATTAAGAGCGGTGTATTCCCGGATCTCATGAAATATAGTAAAGTTATTCCATTATTTAAAGGTGGTGATATTAGTGACCCTACTAACTTCAGACCGATCTCTATCTTGCCAGCCCTCAGCAAAATTTTCGAAAAAATTATGCTGAATCAAATAGTCGCTTACTTTAATCTTAATAATATTCTACATGGTGAGCAATATGGCTTCACCAAAGGTCGTTCAACCACTGATGCTGGTGTTGCACTTCTTAGACATATTTATAGAGCGTGGGAAAACGCTCACGACATGATAGGTGTATTCTGCGACCTATCCAAGGCATTCGATTGTGTACAACACGAAACCTTATTAGTTAAATTAAACTATTACGGTGTCAAAGGTAGGGCACTCGACCTAATCAAATCATATCTTTGTCAACGGATTCAAAAAGTCGAAGTAAATGGGGTCAGATCTTCCGGTTCTCCAGTACTAATGGGCGTCCCACAGGGTTCAATCCTAGGACCATTTCTATTCTTAGTATATATTAATGATTTACCAAATTTAGTAAAGAATACGTGTGATATTGTACTGTTCGCTGATGACACATCTCTTTTGTTTGAAGTCGACAGAGCCAAAACGAATTATGAAGATGTAAACAGTGCACTTGATCAGGTATTGAAATGGTTTAATGTAAATAACTTAGTTTTAAATGCCAAAAAAACTAAATGTATTAAATTCACTTTACCAAACGTCAAACCTGTTGATACAAAGGTCATGGTAAATGGTGAAACTTTGGAAATAGTAGATTCTGTAGTATTTCTAGGTGTAACCCTTGATAATAAACTTCAGTGGGGCCCACATATATCCAAGTTATCAGGAAAACTCAGCTCCGCAGCTTATGCAATTAGAAAAATTAGACAGTTCACCGACATAGAAACAGCTCGACTTGTATATTTTTCTTATTTTCATAGCGTTATGTCCTATGCTATTTTAATTTGGGGCAAAGCTGCTGATATAGACTCTATATTTACACTACAGAAAAGGGCTATACGATCTATATATATTTTGGGACCGCGAGAATCGTTAAGGGAAAAATTTAAATCAATTGGAATTTTGACAGTGGCCTCACAGTATATTTTAGCTAACTTATTATTTGTGCATCAAAACATTGGATCGTTTCAAAGGAAATGTGATGTGCATAATGTAAACACAAGACACAAACATAAAATTGTAGTGCCTGCGCATCGCCTACAAAAAGTGCATGGCTCATTTTTAGGACAGAGCACACGCTTCTATAATAAATTACCAACAAAAATTGTAAACTTGCCCTTCAACAAATTTAAAGAAACAATTAAATCAGTTTTGCTTGAAAAAGGATATTATACTGTAAGTGATTATATTTGTGATAAGGGAGCCTGGGATGTACCTGATAATGTTTGTAAATAATCCCATTGGCACTGTACTTTTGCTACAATTAATTAATCTTAATTTTGCTTTGACTGGCTGGAATTTGCCATGCTCACATATATTTGTACTATATTTTTAGTTTTTATTTTTGACAATTGAGCATTAGAACTGTGTCCATGGGCTTATAGTTGCTTGAACAATTTATTTTGTATTTTTAAAACTGTATAATATTCTTTAAAAGAGTAATTACTGAGTTTCTTGCCAGGTTCTTCTCAGTAAAATCAACCTTCCGAACCTGGCGGTAGCATGTATAATCCTGTGTAATTGTGTCATTCTGACGATTTGAAAGTACTTTGTATGAAGTCTAATCGAATAAAGATATATTTGATTTTGATTTTGATTTTACACGATACTGACACTAAAAAACCAAGTTATAAGATTTTTCTCTGTCTGTCTGTTTGTTCCGGGTAATCTCCGAAATGGCTGGATGGATTTTAACGGGACTTTCACTAGCAGGTAGCTGATGTTTCAAGGAGTAACTTAGGCTACTTTAATTTATTAAAAATATTATTATTATATTATCTACGGGTGTGAAACCGCGGGGCACAGCTAATTTGCGAATACATTTCCTGAATATTTACTCAGCCATATTTACCGGGTATTATAGACCGATTGACGTGCGTTCCTTTTTAGCGTGAATTATAAATCGTTTTCAGTTGACCACACATTCATGTCAATGAGAAAAATCGTTTATTTAACGTCGGACAGCTCTGAAGATTGGGGCATACTGGGCGGAGCATTTGAATCCCTACTAATATTATAAATAGCTGTGCCCCGCGGTTTCACCCGTGTAGATTTAGTTTCTTCCTTATTGTCGCGGAACCCTAATAATTTTAATAAATAAAAGTCTAAGTTACTCCTTGAAACATCAGCTACCTATCAGTGAAAGTCCCGTTAAAATCCGTCCAGCCGTTTCAGAGATTACCCGGAACAAACAGACAGACAGACAGACAGAGAAAAATTTTAAAACTTGGTTTTTTTGTGTCAGTATCATGTATACTTTTATATACATTTAGTGAAAAGCTGTTATTTTGGAATTACAAACAGACACTTCAATTTTATTTATCTGTATAGATGCGAAAGTAACTGTGTCTGTCTATCTGTTACGCATTCCCGCTTAAACCTCTCAACCGATTTTGATGAAATTTGGCACAGACAATCTTTAGACCCTGAGAAAAGACATAGGCTACCATAAGGATGAAACTAAATGTACGCGGTTGTTTGTAATTCCAAATTAACAGTTTTTCTAAATGCATATGAAAGAATATGCGGTACAGACTGTAATGTCTGTACCTCGGTAGGTGTAAGGCGGGGGGGAAGAACACAATTAAAGTACGTAGTGACCGTTCAATCGTTTATTGCAGACTGTCGGCTGCCGCACAAATTCCCACTACCTACATAGTACGTTATAATAACTGGCGTACACCACATTCCTCCACCTTAAATTACAATTAAACTATAACAACATACAATACAATCCTTATGTCTAACTAATTATAATATAAATATATATTTAACAACAGAGCTTACACTACATTAAGATATAAGATATAACATAGAAGATATAACAATAGACCTTAATTATTTTTCCGACAACCGCCCATATATAAATATAAATATATATATACAGTTCATGACACATCTAATTGTTTTGGTCTGTTGTCTTGTATAATCGGCATTTCCGAACTGGGCGAGTTCGGGGCGGTACAGGAGTGGTATGCGGGGTGGAGAAGTTCTCGCAGTCTTCTGGTATGGGCATCTCACGCGGAGGGGGTGTTATAGCCATGCTCTCCCCGGTGGGTGGTGACAGCGAGACCTCCGACCGCTCCGACGGAACCCCATCGTCAGTACCCGAGCCCTGGGGCACGTTGGGAACCGTGGATGCTGCAAGCGAACACCTAGACCTCCGTTTAAGCTGATCGACATGTTTATGGCATTCGTTTCCTACCTTATCAACAATCGTAAAGTCATTAGGTCCCGAAGAAGTGACTACCCTACCGGGCTTCCACCTCTCCCCTTTAAGATATTGGCGGTACCATACTTCCTCTCCTGTTTTAAAACTTCTATGAGTGCCCCCTGCCCCTACTACTTGCCGATGCTGTGCCTCGCGTACCTTAGTCTGCCTGTCTGGCTTAAGTACGTCTAGTGAAGTACGGAGGCGCCTACCCATTAATAAAACCGAGGGACATTCACCCGTACTCGTATGTTCCGTATTTCTATAATGTAATAAAAACGTATTTAACGCGGAATCTACATTTTTTCTCTCGTAGATAGCTTTTTTGATAACTCTTTTTAATGTTTTTACAGCGTTTTCCGCGGCACCATTAGAAGACGGGTGGTAGGGGGCTGTAAAAATGTGTTCAATGTCATCTCTTTGAATGAATGATGCAAACTCTTTACTAGTAAATGGGGGTCCATTGTCAGTAACAATTTGCCGTGGAAGTCCCCATCTAGACCATAGTTCTCTAAGTTTAGTTATGGTGCCCGCTGCCCCAGTACTAGGAACACAGAAGACTTCTAACCATTTGGATGTCGCATCGATGACGACTAAGTAAATTTTTCCCTCTATGGGGCCCATGAAGTCTAGGTGAACCCGAGACCACGGCTGGGTGGGCCAGGGCCATGGCCGTGGACAAGCACGCGGTGGAGCGTCCGCCATCGCCGCACATGCATTACACGAACGGCACTCGCCTTCGATCGCTTCGTCGATGCCTGGCCACCAAACGTAACTGCGAGCTAGACCTTTGGATCTTACAATACCCATGTGTGGTTCATGTATGAGCTTCAGAACTTTATCACGACAACCTTGTGGAATTACCACCCTATGGCCCCACATAACACAACCTAACTCCTCATATAATTCCGACTGTCTATTATAAAATGGTTGTAAATTAACAATTTCGCATTGTTCTGGCCATCCACTTCGAATATAACTCAACACCCTACTTAATATCGGATCTTTACTAGTCTGCTTTTTAATATCTGTATACTTTAATAGTAATTCGTCCTGAGCGAAATGAAAGAATGTTTGCTCCGGCGGCGTGCAGGTGCGACTAGCCTCCCCATGACCTTGAGCCCGACGCACAGGTAGGCGCGATAAACCGTCCGCACAGTTATCATTGCTGCGAATGTATTCAATATCGTAGTTGTATGCAGATAGAATAACGGCCCAGCGCTGCATTCTACTAGCGGTCATGGTAGGTATGCCCTTTTGTGGTCCTAGGATGGACACCAGGGGCTTATGATCAGTTCTCAAGATAAATTTCCTACCGTATACATATTGATGGAATTTTTGCATACAAAATATAATAGCGAGAGCTTCACGGTGAATTTGTGAATAATTTTTCTCCGCGGCGGTAAGAGTTCGCGATGCAAAGGCGACTGGGCGCTCGCCGCCGTGCGGCCCGGGCTGCGCCAACACTCCCCCCACGCCCTGCGCGCTTGCATCGCAAGTTACTATCAGCTGATTCTGTGGATCGTAATGAGCTAATACGTCTGTACTGGTCAAAACCCGTTTTACTTCACTGAACGCGCGCTCACATTGCTTATCCCAAACCCAATCTACGCTTTTGCGTAGTAAATTATTTAACGGATTTAAGTAAGAGCTAAAATTTTTGACAAATTTAGAAAAGAAGTTTACCATCCCCAAAAAGGAACGTAGCTGACTCACATTATTTGGTTTTTCCATTTCTAAAATTGCTTTAATTTTGGAATTATCTGCTTTAACGCCGCCCTTAGTTACTACATATCCCAGATACTTTACTTGATCAACTAAAAATACGCATTTCTGTCTCTTGAGTTTTAGCCCATTACTCGACAAGCGTCGGAAAACTTCCTCTAAGGCGCTTAGGTGTTCCGGCACCGTCTTCCCCCCAATTATCACGTCATCAAGAAATACTTGGACATTTGGAATGCCTTGTAATAAATTAGACATTATGCGTTGAAAAATTCCTACACTAGAAGATAATCCATACACTAACCTATTGTAGCGGAATAATCCTCGATGAGTGTTAATCACAGTATATACTTTGGATTCATCGAGTTCGATCTGATTGTATGCTTGAGATAAATCTATTTTACTGAATAATTGAGCTCCATTCAGCCCTACAAGAACATCTTCGATTCTAGGTAACGGATAGCGGTCGATCAACAAAACGGGGTTTAGAGTTGCTTTATAATCAGCACAGATCCGCAACGTACCATCAGCCTTCCTTACGGGCACCAGGGGCGAGGCCCAGTCGGAGCAGTCGACGGGCTCGATGACGCCCGCGCGCAGCATGGCGTCCAGCTCGGCGTCGACGCGCTCGCTCAGCGCGTAGGGCACGGGCCGCGCCCGGTGGAACACGGGCACCGCGCCCGGCCGTACTCGTAGTGTCGCCTTACCACCCGTGTACCGCCCCAACCCCCCGCTGAACAAATCCTTATATCTGTCGAGGATTACACGGATTCCATTATCTACGTGTAAGTTATTTATATTTGCATCGAGAACCTTATTTTCAAATAGGGGTATTTTTATCTGTAACTCGGCTAGCCATTGCCGGCCTAATAGGGAAGTAGTACCCTTACTTATAATAAACAACTCTAACTGTTTCTCGCGGTCCAAGTAACGGACTCTGGGCCGGATAATACCTAAAGGCTTAATTTTCGAACCGTCATACAGTTTTAATATAGTATCGTCCTTTTCGATACTGTGGGTTGAAAAGTACTGATTATACATCTCGCTATTAATACATGAAATGGGGGTCCCTGTATCAATTTCCATGTTAATCACTATATTATCTATGTGAATGGGCACACTTACAGATTTGTACTTGTTAAGAGCCAAGAGATTCAAATTTTCTTCGATATTTTCTGCGCCGTCTTCCTCGCTCGACTCGCGGCCGGCCGCCCCGAAGTACATTTCCCGTCTTTGGCTCGAACCCCGACGAGCTGTACGATCCAGCCGTCCCGAGCCATTTGACTCGCGATTTGGACAAACTCGCCGTAGATGTCCCGGACGCTGGCATTTGCTGCACACGAAGTCCCGGTATCTGCACTGATCCCCCTCGTGGTTAGTAGCTCCGCAAGCCGCACAGCTGGCTGTCTTGACCCGTGGTCCACGTGAGCGCACCCCGTCCGCTCGGCGTCCACGTGGCCGCCCGCCGCGGCCCGCGCTGGACCATGCCTGCACCGCATGCACCGGTTGTTCAACCGCTGTGGCCGCTGTCACCTCGACGATGGCCGCGTCTCTCTCCGCCGCCTCTAGTGAAGTGGCTAATTTAATGGCTTGTGTGAATGTTATCGAATCCTCCTCTGCAAACAGTCGCTGGCGTATGATGTCACTCTTGAGTCCACATATAAATTGGTCTCGTAAACTCTCGTTTAAATTACTTCCGAATTTACAGTTACGGGATAGTTTCTTAAGTTCGGCCACGTACGCCGCCACGTCTTCATTAGCTCCCTGCCGTTTCTGTCTGAATCGGTATCGTTCTGCGAGTGAAGATGGCGTCGGTTGTAAATGTTCCGACATAACTTTGCTTGCCTCTTCGTAGTTTAGTTCTGAAGGCTTACGTGGGCTGGATAAATTGACAAGTAGTTCATATGCCTCATCTCCCATAGAAGCAATCAACGTCGGCAATTTTAAATCCTCGGTGACCTTGTTGACTTTGAAATACATATCCAGTCTGTCTTTGTACGACGACCACTGCCCACATTTAACGTCGAATTCACTTAATTTGCCGATTGACATTTTGTCCACTTATTTTTGTAACCAGTTTTTTTTTTCACTTTGCACGCGTTTATAATATACTGTTATTATAATGTTTTATCCTCGTCGTCACTGTAATGTCTGTACCTCGGTAGGTGTAAGGCGGGGGGGAAGAACACAATTAAAGTACGTAGTGACCGTTCAATCGTTTATTGCAGACTGTCGGCTGCCGCACAAATTCCCACTACCTACATAGTACGTTATAATAACTGGCGTACACCACACAGACATAAAAATACGCCTGTCTGTCTGTCTACTTGTTCCGGGTAAAACGTCTGGACCGATTTTAACGGGACTTTTACTGGCAGAAAGCTAATGATGTAAGGATAAAATTAGGCTACTTCCTAGGCTACCGTCAGTGGCGGAAGGGCCGCCAAAACTCAACTAACCACTGATGATGCTTAAATCATCTTTCATAGATGTTCAAGAGGCCTGTATATATCATCATCATTTATTTAAGAGCTAGGCTCTTATCGCCAACCCTCTCTATTGTCCGCTAACACTGTGACTTCCTTGTACGACATGACGCTAACTTGTTCCTTCAGCTGTTGTACATAACTAATCCTTGGTCTCCCTCTTCTTCGCTTTCCTTCTATCTTCCCTTCTATGATGTTTTTAATGAAAGCGTCATGTCGTAATTAATGTCCAATCATGTTGCCCCCTCCTGTTTTCTACTGTCCGGATTATCATTCTTTCTTCTTTTACTCTCTCTAATACTTCCTCGTTTGTGACCATCTCTGTCCAACTTATACCCTCCATCCTTATCCAGCACCACATTTCAAATGCCTGCAGCCTTTCCCTATCTCTTTGCGTGAGTGTCCACGTCTCACATCCATAAAGTGCGATGCTCCATAAATATGTTTTTATGAATCTTTTTCTAACTTTCTTTGCTATCTTGGATTTAAATATGTGTTTCTTATTGTTAAATGCTTGTTTTGCTATAGCTATTCTTGTTATTATGTCTTGACTGCATCTGGACTCACAGTTGATGATACTTCCCAAATATTTAAAATGTTTAAAATGTATATATAGGCTACTTTTATAAAAAAAAAACATTTGTGTTTCACGGGTCACCGGAATAGATTCTACGTGTAGAACCGCGGGGCACAGTTAGTCAAAGTCAAAGTCAAAGTCAAAAATATCTTTATTCGATTAGACTTTATACAAAGCACTTTCAAATCGTCAGAGTGACACAATTTACAGGATTATACATGCTACCGCCAGGTTCGGAAGGTTGCTTTTACTGAGAAGAACCTGGCAAGAAACTCAGTAATTACTCTTTTCAAAAATATTATACAATTAAAAAAAAACACAAAATAAATCATTTGAGAAATGTAAGCCCATGGACACAGTAATAAACACTTGTGCTCAGTGTATCGCAATGCTTCTTTGTTTTCCTTTTATCGTCATTTCTCTTTTAATAACGATCATGTACGCTCGAATAGCTCTTTTAATTAATATTTTCAATGAAGCAAAATGTTTTGTATCGAATCTTTTATGCGGTAAAATGTGGGTAAATACTTTGAGGTTTCAAAGATTCAATATCTATACAGATAAATAAAATTGGAGTGTCTGTTTGTAATTCCAAAATAACAGCTTTTCACTAAATGCATCTGAAAGTATACACGATACTGACACATAAAAACCAAGTTTGTCTGTCTGTCCGTCTGTCTGACGGGACTTTCACTGGCAGGTAGCTGATGTATCAAGGAGTAACTTAGGCTACTTTTATTTCTTAAAAATATTATGGTTCCGCGACAATAAGGATGAAACTAAATCTACGCGGGTGAAACCGCAGGGCACAGCTAGTCTTATATATAAAAATGAATCCCCATTTCCCTTGGTCACGGCATCACGCGTTAACGGCTGGATGGATTTTAACGGAACTTTCACTGGCAGATAGCTGATGTTTCAAGGAGTGTTTTAGACTAATTTTATTTAAAACACACATCAAATAAACTCTACGCGGATGAAACCGCGGGGCACAACTAGTTTTTATATACATTTACTAGCTGTGCTTCGGGGTTTCACCCGCGTAGATTCAGTTTCATCCTTATTGTCGCGGTACCCTCATATTTTTAAAGTAGCCTAAGTTACTCCTTGAATCATCACCTACATGCCAGTGAAAGTCCAGTTAAAATCGGTACCGCCGTTTTAGAGATTACCCGGAACAAACAGACAGACAGAGAAAAAAATTTAAACTTGGTTTTTTAGTGTCAGTGTATACTTTCAAATGCTTCTAGTGAAAGCTGTTATATTAGAATTTCAAACAGACACTTCAATTTTATTTATCTGTATAGATATCTACCCCGCGGGGAAAGATCACGGGGAGTCTAATGTATTACCAATACCTATTACATTATAATCATAAAATGTATCCTTTCAACCGAATTAGACTTGGATATATAAGGGTCGATTGATAGAAGGTTATATATATACCTATACTAGCAACTTCGATGGTTAATGGCTATGGTGTATGGACAATTGTAATTATTATGAACTAGCTGTGCCCCGCGGTTTCACCCGTTTATAGCAAATTTTAGAATTACAAACAGACACTTCAATTTTATTTATCTGTATAGATGTATAGATATAGATTTTATGGTCTTACGAATAACACAGTATAAATATAATAACACTAACATTAACTATCAGATAATGAAATCAAGTTTAAATCAGTACAGCCGCTTCGGAGATTATCGGGAACAAACAAACAGACAGACAGACGGAGAAAAAATGGTTGTATATTATCAGTAGCGTGTATACTTTCATATGCATTTAGTGAAAAGCTGTTATTTTGGAATTACAAACAGACACTTCAATTTTATTTATCTGTATTTACATAATATAAGGTTTCAATAAAAAAAAGTAAAATGGGCAATAGTAACTAGGCAGTTCTGATTCGGTTCCAGAATTATTTATCCTTAGGGATAGTAAATCTGGGCAGAAACCGATCCCTTATCCGGGAGAAATTCTTTTTTCCCATATTTTCTTGTTGCGTGGTGTCTAGGGAACATAATTTTGTTTGCGAGATTCGGGGAACTTTTATTTTAACCGACGGAAAAAAGAAGAGGTTAACGTCAACCCGTAGGTATAATTCAAGATATTCACAATAAATGCCCGGAGTTTTGATGTTGACGGTGTTTCCACCCCCGTGGGTCGGAGCACGTTGCACCGTTGGTCCTACGCGTGATCTCTCTCCGGTCGTGTGGGATTGCCTCCCATCCCACTATGAGAGTGAGACCATAAACAGAGCACCTGTGTTTGTAAGTAGTGTGTGTTTCCACCCCCGTGGGTCGGAGCACGTTGCACCGTTGGTCCTACGCGTGATCTCTCTCCGGTCGTGTGGGATTGCCTCCCATCCCACTATGAGAGTGAGACCATAAACAGTGCACCTGTGTTTGTAAGTAGTGTGTGTTTCCACCCCCGTGGGTCGGAGCACGTTGCACCGTTGGTCCTACGCGTGATCTCTCTCCGGTCGTGTGGGATTGCCTCCCATCCCACTATGAGAGTGAGACCATAAACAGTGCACCTGTGTTTGTAAGTAGTGTGTGTTTCCACCCCCGTGGGTCGGAGCACGTTGCACCGTTGGTCCTACGCGTGATCTCTCTCCGGTCGTGTGGGATTGCCTCCCATCCCACTATGAGAGTGAGACCATAAACAGTGCACCTGTGTTTGTAAGTAGTGTGTGTTTCCACCCCCGTGGGTCGGAGCACGTTGCACCGTTGGTCCTACGCGTGATCTCTCTCCGGTCGTGTGGGATTGCCTCCCATCCCACTATGAGAGTGAGACCATAAACAGTGCACCTGTGTTTGTAAGTAGTGTGTGTTTCCACCCCCGTGGGTCGGAGCACGTTGCACCGTTGGTCCTACGCGTGATCTCTCTCCGGTCGTGTGGGATTGCCTCCCATCCCACTATGAGAGTGAGACCATAAACAGTGCACCTGTGTTTGCACACATGCGTGCACTATCATATCTGAGATGGCTAATGTCCGTTGAGATTAGCCGTTATTATTGTTCACGTATTTTTTCAAAGGTTTTTTCGATAGTGGTTAAAGAGGAGTGTAATGGGTTAAGTAATACTGGCATTCTCGTCATACTTGTGAACAGGTGCTGCTTGTGGGGGCTGGTCATCTCAAGCTACGCATTTAGATATAAGTAAAACTACTATACTTTTCTTTATGTTATTTTTTATCGATGTGTGCATTGCAACTGTGTCCATGGGCTTACATATTAGTTTTTTTTTAAATATGTATAATATTTTTGAAAAGAGTAATTACTGAGTTTCTTGCCAGGTTGTTCTCAGTAAAAGCAACCTTCCGAACCTGGCGGTAGCATGTATAATCAATCCTGTGTAATTGTGTCATTCTGACGATTTGAAAGCATTTTGCTAAAAGTGTAATCAAATAAAGATATTTTTTAATTGAATTGAATAATTTAATACCGTTGCCAAATTTAAGCCTGTCAGGAGAAGAAACTGCGAAACAAACTCTCCGGTTTAGTAAGCAACTTGTACGAGCCAAGTATGTAGGTTGGAGTAGTTAGTATATTACAATGCCGATAGATGGGGCTAATAATATTGTGAATCGCGCTATAGAGATTCTCTCCGGTATACGTATATACTAAGACTCGCTTCATAATAAAAAACTTTTTCCTCTTTGGTATATCGTCTTTCATTGCGATCCCAAGTACCTACCCGAAGGCCAGAGCAGAGTTTGTTCACAACTAATTGCCTTGCTTGGCGACCATCAAGCTACCAGTGTGTCACTGACCTTCAGAAAGATACGCGATTCATTTGTAATCATGAAATATTAATTATAATTCTCTTTTTTACAGGTAAGTAAACAGAAAGAAGAAAGAAACATTAATTCGCAAATAAATTACATCTACGTAAGGTAAAAAGTTATCTGTCTATACACATAATTAAAATTGAAGTGTCTGTTTGTAATTCCAAATTTACAGCTTTTCACTAAAACTTAAAGTATTTAGATAGCATTATATACGGTATTGAAAGATAACAATCCTTTTTTTTATCTGTCCGTCTGTATGTTCCGGCTAATCTGAAACTAAAGCTGAATCGATTTTTACTGGCAGATAGCTAACGCTACAATGTGACGTGCCATTTTTATTTTGTTGAAATAACCGTTTAAATTTAAATTTGTAACCGCTTAGGGCCTACCATAATCAGTTTAAGCAGCGCGTATTAAGAACTTCTAAGTTTTGACGTTTCATTTTGGTACCTTAAAATTGAATTTCAAAGCTAAGAAGTTCTTTATACGCTTAAAAGATCATAGTTGGCCAGGGGCGTTACCATGAGCTCTTATTGCCATGCTAGTTTCACTCATTTATGAGACAGATGTATGTGACGTGTATACATCTGTCACTGTCGCACCACTGAATTAACATTGCAATAAGCGCTCATGGCTAGGCCCCAGAGCCTGTAGACAAAGTAACATTATCCTCACGCTTCGCTAGCTCGAAATTGTGCGGGAATGACATATATGTCACGTGACTGATTTATGTCATTTCCATAAATTTTGTATCATTTCTATTAGCGCAAGCGCGAGAGAATGTTACTTTGTCTAGGTCTATTGGTCTTCCATTAACGCTGATTACGTCATATGTTATGAATATCAATTGTATTTGCAATAATCTCTTACCAGGCAGATGGTAAGCTTACCCACCTTTATAATAAACGAAATGATCCTAAACAATAAAACTTAATCAAAATTCTTTTGAGCCGAATTCATGTGAATTTCTAATCAGGAAAAATGGCCCAATCTATAAATCTTTCTGTTCCGTGTAGGGCAGACAATAGCAGGGCATAATGAGAGGGCTTTCACATAATGAACCTATTGTCGGCTTTTGTTGTGCTTACTTCAGGTACTTACTACAGACAAAATATACCAACGCATTGTTTGCCGAAGACATATTGAAAAGGCACTGTTTTTGTGTAGTTTAAGTACCTAAATCAAAATCAAAATCAAATATATCTTTATTCGATTAGACTTCATACAAAGTACTTTCAAATCGTCAGAATGACACAATTACACAGGATTATACATGCTACCGCCAGGTTCGGAAGGTTGATTTTACTGAGAAGAACTATGTAAGTACCTATGTAAGTTCTGTGCATCCTGCCTGTATGGTGTATGGTGCAGAAACTTGGACCCAAATCCACAAAATAAACAAAATCACAAAAAGCATGATCCATATACTACAAGAAGCTCAAAGGAAGATGGAACGAGCTACGCTCAGACTAACACTGCGAGACCGAGTGAATAAACAAGAATATTCGCAGGATAGCAAAATTATCTAGCATTTCATCTCGCAGAAGAAATGCAGGTGGATAGAGCGCCTAGTGGGAGTTTTTCACAGCCGCCGTCATTTGTATAGGATCGGAACAGCGCCTCTGTCGGCCTAAACATGACACTATTGTAAGCCCAAACAAATCTGCGTTTACGTCGACGCGATGACCTGTGACGGCGATTTTAAGAAAAACTCGCACTAGGAACTCTGATCACCGATGACAGATGGAGTCGCAAAGTTATAGACTGGAGACCAAGGCAGAGTCGACGGAGCGTGGGACGACAGCCGGCGAGATACGCAAATAATATAGCCCTAGGTGGTGGGGAAAAACTGGACTTAGATAGAAGGCTCAATTTCAGAAGACGAATTTGTGACGTGCATATGAGGAGACCTACACTCAACTGTGGGTGATTACGGCTTGAAACTAAGAAGAAGTAAGTTCTGTGAAAACAGAGCCAACTAGATACACTTAAAGTTTATATGCAGTAATTTATCTGAAGATTTTCGTGCAGGCTAGGTTTTTTGTCGTTTGTTTTCAGAAGACTAGTATCCGAACCGGTGGATTGTTTCGATTGTTCAAACATCTCGATGCATCGCGATTGTTTCAATAGCAGTTGATGGTAGTGAGTCCGACTTATGTGTAGTCGCCACTCATCGAACATGGCGCGATGCATTGCGTCGGCCGACGATCGGTTCCATTCGGCTAGATTCGCCGCGACTCGGACCAATCTCTTGCAAAAAGTGGATTGTTTCATCACGAGGGCTAGTCGATGGTTGACTCGATGGTAAATTTCGCTAACCGATGATCAGTTTATCGACGTTCACAACATGCTCCCAACCAAGGCCTAAATAATAAATCATTTAATTTTATACTACCTCGCTATTTAAGGTGAGTATCGATTAGTAATTTTATGTTAAGCTTTATCCAATATCGGTTTCGACGTATTCGTTAAAATTTAATGTAATCCTCTACTATCACACGCAACATATTATCGGTACAAGGTTTATGTATTACCTAAATAGATTACTGCTTCGCTGGTTAGTAAGTTCGCCTTCCGATCACGAGTACCCGAGGTCAAGAAATTCACATTGAGAAGATGTTGACGGTGTTCCGACCCCGTGGCTCGGCACATGTTGCACCGTTGGTCCTACGCGTGATCTCTCTCCGGTCGTGTGCAATTGCCTCCCATCGCACTATGAGAGTGAGACCATAAACAGTTCACCTGTGTTTGCACACACGCGTGCGCTATAATATCTCCTGCGCAGAAAGCTGATCGTCGTTGAGATTTGCCGACCGAAATTCGATTAAGAGATCATTATCATCATAACCTAGATAGCATGGCAGACATTCGGAGCTGCCTGACTGGGGACTATATCTCCAACTTACAGCAAAACACAGCCAAATCATGCTACCTTAGGGTGTTGTGTTCACGCTCAGTGAACAGTCGAGCGACAAGGCGGGGACCCTAACCGCTGCCGGGAGCCTAGTCCCGGCGGGGCTTACGAGCCTCCCACTTGCCACCGAGCCATCGGCGTGCGCGGACGCGATTCTTATTGTCGGTCACCCACTTTGTACATAACACCTAATTTAATTATACGCCTATTATACAGTCCACTCGTTTATTCTTAACCTGAGCCAAAGACCCCACAGTTGTGATCCTGAGGTAAGCATATTAGCTATGGTGGTTCCTTTCATTTTACTGGCACAGCGCTTCCGTTGTTTGTAAGATAGGTAGCCTGCGGGTGTTTCGTGTTACGAGCATTAATCGTATAAGCTTCAGTAACAAAAGCGTTAGAAAGCTTTAATTGCGCGATTTAGATTACACCGAAATTATTCTAAAGCGAACAGCGCCATCTGTAGAGCTAGTTGTGAACTAGTGTTTTACTATACGGACGAGAGAGGTCGCTTTAAAAGTTTATTAAGGCCGAAACCACGGTTAAATTGAATTACCGTGTTATTTTCTAATCAACAAAAGTAGCTGAGTCGACTGGTAGCGTTAGGAAACCAACTATAATTAGTTAATTAGTTTTTTAACACGAATTACGGTAAACAAGTTAGTTTGTTTTCTCGTACATTAAATACAATCCCTAATTTGTTAAACTTTAATTAGTTTAGGGAGACGTGGTGGCTTAGTGATTTGGGAGCCTGCTACGCAAACGACGTAGGTTCAACCCAGTATATAAGAGTTACATATATGCATGCTCATGCCTGTGTCTGAAGGGGTAGGCAGAATATTATTTAATATTTTTACTAATAAAATTAGTCTAAAACACTCCTTGAAATATCAGCTATCTGCCAGTGAAAGTCCCGTTAAAATACATCCAGCCGTTTACGCGTAATTCCGTAACCAAGGGAAATGGGGATTCATTTTTATATATAAGATTTGATCATAGTAGTTTGGACGAATAATTTTAATTACAATAGTACCGTTTCAAACAATATGTAGATGTTTATTCCACGAATTCAAAACATTATTCATGTAAATGTGGGGTTGACGCCCTGAACTCACCTACAATGAAGTAATTCCCTTTAGACTCATGAAACGTGCGGCTCGTAAAATCTATACAGATAAATAAAACTGAAGTGTCTGTTTGTAATTCCAAAATAACAGCTTTTCACTAAATGCATATGAAAGTATACACGCTACTGACACTAAAAACCAAGTTTTAAAATTTTTCTCTGTCTGTCTGCCTGTTTGTTCCGGGTAATCTCTGAAACGGCTGGACCGATTTTAACGGGACCTTCACTGGCAGGTAGCTGATGTTTCAAGGAGTAACTTAGGCTACTTTTATATATTAAAAATATTAGGGTTCCGCGACAATAAGGATGAAACTAAATCTACGCGGGTGAAACCGTAATAAATAAACTTCACAGACTGCTTCGTTGGTCTAGTGGTTGCATACGCTACTGCGGAACACGAGGTCCTGGGTTCTCTCCCCGGGTCGGGCAGTGTTCTTGAGTTTCATTCTCGTCATACTTGTGAACAGGTGCTGCTTGTGGGGGCTGGTCACCTCAAGCTACACATTTAGATATAAGTACAACTTGACTACTAGACTCTTCTTTATCTTATTTGTATCGACATTTGTGCATTGCAACTGTGTCCATGGGCTTACATTTCTCAAGTGATTAATTTTGTTTTTTTTTAAATTGTATAATATTTTTAAAAAGAGTAATTACTGAGTTTCTTGCCAGGTTCTCAGTAAAAGCAACCTCCCAAACCTGGCGGTAGCATGTATAATCCTGTGTAATTATGTCATTCTGACGAATTGAAAGTACTTTGCAAAAAGTCTAAGATATTTTTGACTTTTTACACCTAGACACGCCAATGAGATTTGAAATTGCGTCGCTTACGTAATGACTCGAACAAAATGGAATAGTTACCTAGTACCTAACTAATTACCCCTCTTGATGATAAATCAACACGCGCTGAGTTGGTTTCAACTGAAATTACACTACGAATAATTTAAGAGTTACTCGTGCTAGCAATGCGCGATAGTGAGACGTTAATCGCGATAGTTTCGATTTGAAACGAAAAACTTAATTGAAATTATTTAGCAAGAATATAAATTCATTAAAATTAAATATAACCCTTTATCTATTAATAGCTGTGCCCCGCGGTTTCACCCGCGTAGATTTTGTTTCATCCTTATTGTCGCGGAACCTTAATATTTTAAATAAATAAAAGTAGCTTAAGTTACTCCTTGAAACATCAGCTACCTGCCAGTGAAAGTCCCGTTAAAATCCGTCCAGCCGTTTCGGAGATTACTCGGAACAAACAGACAGACAGACAGACAGACAGACGGACAGACAGACAGACAGAGAAAAAATTTTAAACTTGGTTTTTTAGTGTCAGTAGCGTGTATACTTTCATATGCATTTAGTGAAAAGCAGTTATTTTGAAATTACAAACGGACACTTCAATTTTATTTATCTGTATATCAAAATCAAAATCAAAATCAAATATATCTTTATTCGATTAGACTTCATACAAAGTACTTTCAAATCGTCAGAATGACACAATTACACAGGATTATACATGCTACCGCCAGGTTCGGAAGGTTGATTTTACTGAGAAGAACCTGGCAAGAAACTCAGTAATTACTCTTTTAAAGAATATTATACAGTTTTAAAAATACAAAATAAATTGTTCAAGCAACTATAAGCCCATGGACACAGTTCTAATGCTCAATTGTCAAAAATAAAAACTAAAAATATAGTACAAATATATGTGAGCATGGCAAATTCCAGCCAGTCAAAGCAAAATTAAGATTAATTAATTGTAGCAAAAGTACAGTGCCAATGGGATTATTTACAAACATTATCAGGTACATCCCAGGCTCCCTTATCACAAATATAATCACTTACAGTATAATATCCTTTTTCAAGCAAAACTGATTTAATTGTTTCTTTAAATTTGTTGAAGGGCAAGTTTACAATTTTTGTTGGTAATTTATTATAGAAGCGTGTGCTCTGTCCTAAAAATGAGCCATGCACTTTTTGTAGGCGATGCGCAGGCACTACAATTTTATGTTTGTGTCTTGTGTTTACATTATGCACATCACATTTCCTTTGAAACGATCCAATGTTTTGATGCACAAATAATAAGTTAGCTAAAATATACTGTGAGGCCACTGTCAAAATTCCAATTGATTTAAATTTTTCCCTTAACGATTCTCGCGGTCCCAAAATATATATAGATCGTATAGCCCTTTTCTGTAGTGTAAATATAGAGTCTATATCAGCAGCTTTGCCCCAAATTAAAATAGCATAGGACATAACGCTATGAAAATAAGAAAAATATACAAGTCGAGCTGTTTCTATGTCGGTGAACTGTCTAATTTTTCTAATTGCATAAGCTGCGGAGCTGAGTTTTCCTGATAACTTGGATATATGTGGGCCCCACTGAAGTTTATTATCAAGGGTTACACCTAGAAATACTACAGAATCTACTATTTCCAAAGTTTCACCATTTACCATGACCTTTGTATCAACAGGTTTGACGTTTGGTAAAGTGAATTTAATACATTTAGTTTTTTTGGCATTTAAAACTAAGTTATTTACATTAAACCATTTCAATACCTGATCAAGTGCACTGTTTACATCTTCATAATTCGTTTTGGCTCTGTCGACTTCAAACAAAAGAGATGTGTCATCAGCGAACAGTACAATATCACACGTATTCTTTACTAAATTTGGTAAATCATTAATATATACTAAGAATAGAAATGGTCCTAGGATTGAACCCTGTGGGACGCCCATTAGTACTGGAGAACCGGAAGATCTGACCCCATTTACTTCGACTTTTTGAATCCGTTGACAAAGATATGATTTGATTAGGTCGAGTGCCCTACCTTTGACACCGTAATAGTTTAATTTAACTAATAAGGTTTCGTGTTGTACACAATCGAATGCCTTGGATAGGTCGCAGAATACACCTATCATGTCGTGAGCGTTTTCCCACGCTCTATAAATATGTCTAAGAAGTGCAACACCAGCATCAGTGGTTGAACGACCTTTGGTGAAGCCATATTGCTCACCATGTAGAATATTATTAAGATTAAAGTAAGCGACTATTTGATTCAGCATAATTTTTTCGAAAATTTTGCTGAGGGCTGGCAAGATAGAGATCGGTCTGAAGTTAGTAGGGTCACTAATATCACCACCTTTAAATAATGGAATAACTTTACTATATTTCATGAGATCCGGGAATACACCGCTCTTAATACAACTGTTAAAAATGTCAGCTAAGTAAGGGGCAATTATGTCAATAATATCGTGAAGTACTTTCACTGATATATCCCATAAATCACCAGTCTTTTTGGAATTCAAACTTTTAAATGTCTTAATTATTTCAAAAGGCGTGATAGAACAAAAACTAAAGCTAGTGCCGCACTTAGAAACATTTAATTTCAGTAATAATTCGGCGTCTGTGGGAGATGAATTTAGGGAACTAGTAGTTACTATAGGAACATTTGCAAAGAACTTGTTGAAAGTTTCAGCTATTTCACCATCGTCTTGGATTACTTTGTTATCTATATTTAAAGTTAAACGACAATCGCGACTTTTTGCCTTTCCCGTCTCGGCATTAATAACGTTCCAGGTAGTTTTTATCTTATTATCAGAATTCTTGATTTTCTGGGCAAGATGCAAGGCTTTAGCTTTTATACAAACTTTCTTAAAACATTTAGAGTATCTAGTTACGAATGCTAAGAATTCAGGACTATGATCATTTCGTTTCATACCATAAAGTTCATACAACTTCCTTCTACTTTTATGGATACCTACAGTTGCCCACTCATTGAATTTAGCTTTACTATGTTTCTGAACTGTTTTTAGTTTAAATGTACTATTGAATTCCGTTTGTATAACGTTAAACAAGCTATTGTAAAGAGCATCAGGATCTTCTTGTGGCCCTTGCAGATAAGGTATCTTGCTTGCTAAGTTAGACCTGAAATTTGCTACAAGTTTCTTAGTAATAGGTCTGTAAGTGGTTTTACTTACTACATTATTAGTTTTATTTAATATTGTGATTTTTTGACCACAATGGTCTGACGTTAGATCACTGATAATAGATTTTTCCAGGGCCTCACAATCGCAGAACACATTATCTAGACATGTCGCAGAAGTGGCAGTTATTCTAGTGGGCTCCAGAAATAAATGCTTTAAATTAAAAGAGTTAAACAAACTAATTAAACGCACCGAAAGAGAATTATTTTCTAACAAGTTAACATTAAAATCGCCACACACTACAATGCCTTTATTAAGGCCCGCAACACGTCTAAGGGCATCTTCAAGGATTGATTCAAATGAACAGAAATTGCCAGATGGGGGACGATATACGCATATTATTACATTTCCTTCTAGTTCTATACACGATAGTTCGGCAGTGCGCTCGATTGACAGGTTTACTATATCACTACGCTCTTTACATTTAACATTATTAGATACTAAGATTAACGAGCCTCCATGAATTGCTGATTTTCTGACGAATGCACTACAAAGTCTATAATTACTATTATTGAGCAATAGCTCATGATTTTTAAGCCAGTGTTCGGTTAAACAAAGCACATGAACGTTATGGCTTTCCAAAAATAAATCAATTTCTAATTGTTTGCCAGCCAAGCCTTGTATATTTTGGTGCACTACGTTAAGGCGACAGAGCCGTTTGACGAGGGACTCGGCCGTTGTCTCAGTTACTAGTTTAAAGAACTAGAACAAGAACTAATTTCTGTGTTACTAGAACAATGTAACACCGTTTGATTACTTAACCTATGTTTTGTTATAGTTGCTATAACACCGTTAATATTATATGCTACCAATGTAGCGATCATATTCATGCATTTTTTGGGGATGTAAAACAAGTCCCCAGTTATAATAAATCCACTAATAAATTTATTAGTGTCAAAAAAAATAATATTGTCGCTATGACAACCTGTCCTATAAATTACATTATTTAACCTACCTATATAATCATTTTGCCTGTCAGTGTAGCTCTTACTATAGGGGAAAGCAGTTAACATAATGTTGTGTACATTTAATTGTGACAGATATTCTAAGCCGCTTATTAATTCACTTTTGTGCACCCTAAGTCCCTCACCTATCAAAACAATCACAACAGATTGAGGATCTATTGTCATACACTTGATTTTATTAATTATTTGTGTGTATGTGGCCCCTGGCATACAATAATTAACTACTGTACCGCTAATGTGTCTATCGAGTAATATACCTATGTTTTTACCTAGGCTATCTGAAAACACTAAGGTGTTGTGTATAGGTGGACATACACTTATTTGTTGAATGGTGTCATTTAACTCAGCAACCCCCAACTTACAGGGCAGTGGCAGGGGCTCACTATCGGATGGTGATGATAGGAGCCCACAGCCACAAGAGTGTTTGTTTGTTAATGAGTCAAACCGCTCCACATTATAGTTACAGAGGTCTACCAACTCGGTGGTAGCCAGGATGTGTTCACTAATCTGTTTCTGAGCACTTGTATATTTATTAGTTAAGTCTATTAAATATTGCTCTTTACTCTGCAAGTCGGACTGCAATCGTTGAATGTCTATATCATGTGTGACCTTTAAAGTATTTAATTTACATTTATATGAATCTAAAGTGTTTCTTAAAGATAAACATTCTTTTGTTAACTTAATACTATTAAGGAACTTTCTTTGCCTTTTTATTAAATTTCTAGTTTTCTTAATAAACCTATTTAGCTTAACATACTTTTTTAATTTATTATGGCTACCCATCTGTACATGAGAGTAAATATCATTGGTTAAGTCAATTGTAACCAGTTGTTCGGTTGGGAAGGCTCCGGAGTCAGTGCGAACCAGTTCATCGTAGAGGCTGAGCGTGGTGGTGGTCTGGTTTATGTCCCTCTCTTCTTCCAGTTTGGTCACCTGTGTGTGGGCATGACTCAAGCTATTCTCTAGCTCAGAGATGCGAGTCAGGGCCCTCTCGTGGGTGTCGCTGCACTCATTGAATGATGAGACAATGTCCTGCAACTGATTCCGCTCTTCTTCGACTACAGTGTATTGTAAAATATATAGATATAGATGTATAGATTAGAGTTCCGCGACAATAGGGATGAAACCAAATCTACGCGGGTGAATACGCGGGGCACAGCCAGTGTATAATAATAGTGTTTATAATTATACATTTCTTATTATACTCCTGGGGCCTTACCATGACCTCTTATTGCCATGATAGTTTCACTCATTATGAGACAGATGTATGTGACGTGCATACATCTGTCACTGTCGCACAACTGAATTAACATTGCAATAAGAGCTCATGGTTGGGCCCCTGTTCTATTTTAAGACACAATATAGAATAGAATTGTGAAAAGATAAGTATGCTCTTTTCCACACAAAGCTTTGAAGACATCTGGAATACCGGACGTATGAAGGCCGCGTTGGAAAATGTGTCGTGTTCCCATTGGAATTAAGACTACTTTTGTTTACTTCTACGCTTGCAGTTTATATGTTACTGCTTAATTAACAGACAGACTTACAATCCACCTGATGTCCACTTCCCTCATCCTAATCATCTATATCTATACATCTATACATACACATAAATAAAATTGAAGTGTCTGTTTGTAATTCCAAAATAACAGCTTTTCACTAAATGTATATGAAAGTATATACGCTACTGACACTAAAAAACCATGTGTTAAATTTTTTCTCTGTCTGTCTGTCTGTCTGTTTGTTCCGGGTAATCTCTGAAACAGCTGGATCGATTTTAACGGGACTTTCACTGACAAGCAGCTGACGTTTCAAGGAGCTACTTAGGCTATTTTGATTTTGATTTTGATTTTGATTAAAAATATTAGGGTTCCACGACCATAAGGATGAAACTAAATCTACGCGGGTGAAACCGCAGGGCACAGCTAGTAATTAATAAGAAGCTGAAAATCCCTTCCTTTATAAATCTTCCCCACATTTTCCCCTAGGAATGATTTTCTTCTTAGGAAATATTTTCATAATAATGACTACAAGCCGACCAAGGCTCTACGAAGGCTTTTCGGCGTAAGTGCTGAACTTAGAGCGATAATACTTCTCGGGATTATCACTCTAAACTTTTACAGCTTAAAGTTTAAATTGCTGTGTTGGGAATTTTTTTTCATTACAGAGTGTCTAGTGCGAGTTTTCTTAAAATCGCCGTCACAAGTCACGGCGTCGACGTAAACGCAGATTTGTATGGGCTCACAATAGTGTCATGTTTAGGCCGACAGAGGCGCTGTTCCGATCCTATAAAAAACTGCGTTAACTTTGACGCGGTGACTTGTGACGGTGGCAGTGAAAAACTCGCACTAGGCACTCAGAACCTGTTTTGACTGCGAGTTAGCTAAGCTATTAGTTTCTTCGAAAATATTAACTACTGGCTGTGCCCCGCGGTTTCACCCACGTAGATTTAGTTCCATGCTTCATGTCGCGGAACCCAAATATTTTTAATGAATAAAAGTAGCCTAAAAGACTCGTTGAAACATCAGCTACCTGCCTGCGTTTCAGAGATTACCCGGAACAAACAGACAGACAGACAGACGGACAGAGAGAGAAAAAAAACTTGGTTTTTCAGTGTCAGTAGCATGTACACTTTCATATGCATTTAGTGAAAAGCTGTTATTTTGGAATAACACTTCAATTTTATTTATCTGTATAGACTAGCTCTTCCCCGCAGTTTTACCCGCGTAGAGGGTTTCATGGATGACCTAAGGAACCCTAAAGTATATTTTTAAATAAACGTGTTTGTAAATCCAAAATAACAGCTTTTCTCAGTACAGCAAGAAAAAATGTCAATTTTTAAAAAAATTCTCTGTCTGTCCGTCTTTCTGTCTATTTGTTGCTTTATATCCGAATCGGCTGGACCGATTTCAACGGAACTTTCACTGGCAGAAAGCAAATTTTACTAGGAGTAACTAAGGATACTTTTATTTAAAAAACATAAGGAACCGCGGGTACAACCGCGGGGCACAGCTAGTAATATCATCATCATGTTATGAAGTAACCAACGTATATATTTATAAAACCCTACAACTACTAGAAGACAAATGTTCCTTTTTCATAGACGTATTGTATTTATAGTGACTTCATTTCTATACCTTATTTCCAAGGCTATAAGACTGCTATTCAATTTCCGCCCATCGCCCATCACTTGGACTTAGAACAATGCCTTTTGTCGTCACGTCAACGTCTCGCCGTTCATTGTACACCTTTCCTATGAGTTTTACGCGTAGGCATGTGTATAAAATATCGATATATCATAATATCGATGTTTCAGAAAATAATCGATACACAGGTTGTAGGCTTTTTGGGTAATTGGTAATTTTTTGGCACAGAGATTCGGTAAATTGTACTGATATCAATTTAAAAAAAATCCCTTATCAACAAAAAAGCCTACGGCCTATATCATCATCTCCCTGGCCTTACCCCATGTATTTGGGGTCGGCACTTGATTCAACTCGATGTGGCTGATCACCTGATTTTTATACGAAGCGACTGCCATCTGATCTTCATAACCCCTTTTTCGAGGAAAATCGGTAATCTGGGTTAAACCAGTTGTCAGACTTTCTTAGGCCTCTAACTGACCTGTAGCCTACAGCCTGTATATCGTCGATATTTCAAAATCTTAAAATTTCTATATTCGATTTTTTTTCGAAATATCAAATACGATATAGTTTATGAGCTCGGAATATACATATAGCAGCACTACTGAATCATAACCCTTTAAATTTATTGTTAACACGATTTCCACACCCCCACTGCTAGTATTAAGAGTATTTTGACAGTAATATTTAAGTTACCACACCTTGGGGTAAATTACGATATTTTTTATTCTACACAAATCTATACATTATATTTGAAAACTAGCTGTGCCCCGCGGTTTCACCCGCGTAGATTTAGTTTCATCCTTATTGTCGCGGGACCCTAATATTTTTAAGAAATAAAAGTAGCCTAATTTACTCCTTGAAACATCAGCTACCTGCCAGTGGAAGTCCGGTTAAAATCCGTCCAGCCGTTTCGGAGATTACCCGGAACAAACTGACAGACAGACAGACGGACAGACAGACAGACAGACAGAGAAAAATTTTAAAACTTGGTTTTTTAGTGTCAGTAGCGTGTATACTTTCATATGCATTTAGTGAAAAGTTGTTATTTTGGAATTAGAAACAGACACTTCAATTTTATTTATCTGTATAGATAATCGATACAATAAATATCGATATTTTTTTTGTTTGCTCATCCCTAACATGTACATAGGTTTGGTACTAAAGTTATTTATATAATATCATCTTTTATATGCCCTTTATTACAAAGAACCACTTAGAAGATAATGAAAGACTTAATTACCCACACTTGATTTTAGGGGTAAAAATCTGTGTCAGCCATGTGACATTTTGAATAATATGATTTCGACACAGTAAATATTAGCTTACCACGCAGTATGGAATCTAGTATTTAAACTATCAACGTTTGCTCCATAGGGCCTGACGGTAAGCAGCCACTGCAGCCCTGATCATGACTAACACCAGAGTGTCAGTTACGCATTCATCATCATACATTTAAGAGTAATGAGACTCTTGTCGATGTAACCGATGCAACTCTTTCCATTAGTCTCTGTCCAGTGCCTCTTTGACCTCCTTATACGACATGACAGACACCTTTTCTGTAACTTGTCTCATGTATAACCTTGGTCTTCCTCTCTTCCCTTCTACCTTTCCTTCTATTAGGTTTTGTTTCTGTCCAGTGCCTCTTTGACCTCCTTATACGACATGACAGACACCTTTTCTGTAACTTGTCTCATGTATAACCTTGGTCTTCCTCTCTTCCCTTCTACCTTTCCTTCTATTAGGTTTTGTTTCTGTCCAGTGCCTCTTTGACCTCCTTATACGACATGACAGACACCTTTTCTGTAACTTGTCTCATGTATAACCTTGGTCTTCCTCTCTTCCCTTCTACCTTTCCTTCTATTAGGTTTTGTTTCTGCCCAGTGCCTCTTTGACCTCCTTATACGACATGACAGACACCTTTTCTGTAACTTGTCTCATGTATAACCTTGGTCTTTCTCTCCCTCTCTTCCCTTCTACCTTTCCTTCTATTAGGTTTTGTTTCTGTCCAGTGCCTCTTTGACCTCCTTATACGACATGACAGACACCTTTTCTGTAACTTGTCTCATGTATAACCTTGGTCTTCCTCTCTTCCCTTCTACCTTTCCTTCTATTAGGTTTTAATGAAGCTGTCATGTCACATGAGATGGCCAATCATCTTTCCCCTTCGATTTTGGATTGTTCTCCATATTACTCTGTTTTTTCCATTTGTTACTCTTTCTGTCCATTTAATTTTCTCCGTCCTTCGCCAGCACCACATCTCAAACGCTTTACATATGCTCACGCCTGTATTCCCCGAAGGGGTAGGCAGTGGTGTTGTAACAACGCCCACATTTCACCGAATATGATTAAGTGCCAACGTGACAGAGGGTGAGTCCATCGCCGTCTCAGATATATCTCTATACAAACGTCTTTGAATTATTTCTCAGACATATGCAGGTTTCCTCACGATGTTTTCCTTCACCGTAAAGCACGTGGTGTGAAATCACTGTAAATAAGTTTTTAGAAAAACTCATAGGTACAGCCCCGCTGGGATTCGAACTTGCGTCATTTGCGTAGCAGGCGACTGCTCTAGGCCACCACAACTCTTCTCTCAAACGCTTCTACTATCTCTCTATCGCTTTTTGTCACTGTCCATGTCTCACATCCGTATAGTTACGCATTGCCTACCTTATAAAGAATGAAATCGCTGTGCCAACATATTTGAAGGTAAAACGCTGTGCTAGGAGTATACGCTAGCACAGCGTCTCCACTCCACCCCCCCGTGTATGAGTGGCGATCTTACTCACCTTGTGAACACAACACTACTCTAAGGTACCATTGTTTGTGTGGTATCTTCTGTAACGTGGACGGTATAGTCCCCAGTCGGACAGCTCCCAATATTAAACGAGAGATCCTGTTATGCCCTATCTCTCTTAAGTAAAATATATACTAGCTGTGCCCCGCAGTTTCACCCGCGTAGACTAATTCGCGGATCTTTCATTTTTTATAAAAAGAAGTAGCCAAAGTTACTTCTTGTATCATCACCTAACTATCAGTGAGTCGCGTTAAAATCGGTTCAGCCTTTTCGGAGATTATTTATTTATATTAACAAACAGACAGACAGATAGACACGGAGAGAAACATTTAAAAAATAGTTTTTTATATACCTAACGGTATCGTATATAATTTTATATGCATTTAGTGAAAAGCTGTTTGGAATTACAAACAGACACTTCAATTTTATTTATCTGTATAGATATATAGATAGATATTTTGGAACTTAATAAAAAATAGCTTAGCTGACTTGCTGACCCGAAGTACATGGGATAAGGCCAGGGAGATGGTGAGTGAAAAGCTGTTAAAATTGAATTACAAACAGACACTTCAATTCTATTTATCAGTATGAATTGTAAGTATATGTATGGACATTTTTTCTGCAGGGTGAGACCTTGTCAAAACCTCTGTGTGCGTGTGATGGCTGCCGCACTGTGTGACGTAATTTTGATGATAATATAACACGTAGGTAACCTTCCAATTCAAAAAAATTGGTCCCTTCACAAGTAATTGGATGAGAGTAAGAATTTTCTTTCACGGTTCATTTGTGTCATTCGTTATCTCCAGATTTACGGGAAGGGGGAGTGGGTAGTGGGGAGGATTGGGGGGTTAGGCCCGATAACTTATGGATAGTTTGTCGGAATAGGTAAAGTATTTTCGGTCCCAATTTCTTTGAGAAAATTGGTGATTTTTACTGATAAGTTTTTAACTTTTTGATGAGATTTACAGAAAGCTTGACTGAGTTTCTTAACGATAGCTCTAAGAAGGCTATTTTCCAAATGTCAACGTTCATAAGCTACCTTGCTTACATTATTATAAACTAGCTGTGCCCTGCGGTTTCACCCGCGTAGATTTAGTTTCATCCTTATTTTCGCGGAACCCTAATATTTTTAATAAATAAAAGTAGCCTAAGTTACTCCTTGAAACATCAGCTACGTGCCAGTGAAATTCCCGTTTAAATCGGTCCAGCCGTTTCAGAGATTACCCGGAACAAACAGACAGATAGACAGACAGACAGACAGACAGACAGACGGATAGACAGGCAGAGAAAAAAATATAAAACTTGTTTTTTTGGTGTCAGTAGCGTGTATATTTTCATATGCATTTAGTGAATAGTTGTTATTTAGGAATTATAGGGAATCTGTATATAGTATATATATATAGATAGACATAGATGTATAGATAATTCATATACATACATACATATCTGTATAGATTCTTTGATGGTCTACCCTTATCACGATGGTAAGTTGTAAGCCTATGGTCACTTGCAGTACAAGGGGCATCAGTAATTGACGACCAATCAAGCATGCGGCCCACCTGATGGTAAGTGTTCACCGCAGCCTATGGTCACATGCAGTACAAGGGACATCACTCGTTACCGACCCTGTAAAAATCTCTTTACGCACTTCTGCAGAAATGTTTACGAACGCCTCTATTCTTTCAGATTACTTACACACTTCGCTAACGATCGTTAAGCTAACTCAAAGCTAACCGATAGATAATAATAATGGTCTCCTACCGAATTTCGGTTACGGCTGCCAATCTCAACGGACAGTAGCCACTTGCGCAGGAGATATTATGGTGCACGCGTGTGTGCAAATACAGGTGCACTGTTTATTGGCTCACTCTCATAGTGGGATGGGAGGCAATCCCACACGAGACCGGAGAGGACGCGTAGGACCAGCGGTGCAACGTGCTCCGACCCACGGGGGTAGAACCACACACAACTTACAAACTCCGGGCATTTATTGCGATTTTCTTGACAGAAAAACCCAATATCAAATTTTTTACCCGATCGAACCCGGAACCTCGTGATCGCAATCTTGCTAACAACTAGACCAACGAGGCAGTTAGTTAACCTCGCCATCAAAACTTACCTTTTATCATACCAATGTTTAACTCGAGCGAACTAAGCTTTTAGAATTCCTAACCCACTTTATGGTATTCCCTTCCGCTCTCACTGTAGACACTTAAATAATTTATTAAATTTCATTACCTCTTTTGATTCGCCCCTAATGGAAGGAAAGGGAGAATTTTATAAGACCCATGTCTATTTGCCTGAATTTCGCTTTGTTTTATTATAGAACTAGCTGTGCCCCGCGGTTTCAACCGCGTAGGTTTAGTTTCATCCTTATTGTCGCGGAACCTTAATATTTTTGATAAATAAAAGTAGCCTAAGTTACTCCTTGAAACATCAGCTACCTACCAGTGAAAGTCCCGTTAAAATCCGTCCAGCCGTTTCAAAGATTACTCGGAACAAACAGACAGACAGACAGAGAAAAATTTTAAAACTTGGTTTTTTAATGTCAGTAACGTGTATACTTTCATATGCATTTAGTGAAAAGCTGTAATTTAGAAATTTCAAACAGACACTTCAATTTTATTTATCTGTATAGATTGGTGTTGTCCATCTATTTGAAACTATAGTGGCTGAGTTTCTTAATTAGTTGCCTGTGATGCAAGTGACGTTTATTCAAATATCTGCGGTCTGTTCTGTAACAGTGAGGGATACCTGCGTATATGTCTGAGAAGGTATTCAACTTCTTAATACTGGTTAGGAAAGATCCGACGCACGAGGTGAGATCACTAGTAGCTCAGTTGGCAGAGCAAGCACGGTTTGCTTTGGGTTCGATTCCCTTGTTCGTTAAACCTAACCATTTTTAAGAATTAAGAAAATAAACATAATAGTGTTTTGAAATGTGGAGTCGTTATCTGGATGGTGTGTCCTTACAAAAAGGAATTTGGTACAGATCCCTTAGTAAAGAACCTCCTCGTATTCCGTGGTTTCAGAAAATCAGACTTAACAGGAAACTTACTGTAACTGCGCTCCGACTCAGATCTGGACATGTTCCGCTAATTAATTCAAACACCTAATGAAGTCAAAGTCAAAGTCAAAAATATCTTTATTCGATTAGACTTTATACAAAGCACTTTCAAATCGTCAGAATGACACAATTTACAGGATTATACATGCTACCGCCAGGTTCGGAAGGTTGCTTTTACTGAGAAGAACCTGGCAAGAAACTCAGTAATTACTCTTTTCAAAAATATTATACAATAGTGAGCATGACAACTCATGAAGAAAGCAGATTCCCCAAACTGCATCACTTGTGGCAAAACCGAGGATGTGCATCACATTTTAGTGGAATGTGTCAGATATGAGTCGGAGAGGCGGGCGTTGGCTGCAACACTGAACATAAATACCCTTGATGTTGGAATGTTCCATACAATATTGTCGTCGCCTACAACTGAGGCAGCCAAATTACTTTTTTTGTTTGTTAATCAGGGTTTGACGAAAGATTAGAATTTAGTTGGTAAAACAAAGTAAGAGTCCGATGGGACTGATATGTAATAATGTACAAAAGTCCCAAACAATAAATTAAAAAAAAAAGAAAAAAAACGTGTGTCATGTATAAAAATCTAATATAGTGCCTGAGACGGTAATGCTCTCGCCATCTGTCACATTGCTTGATCATCTTTGGTTGTAAGTGGTTGCTGCACCATCTCTACAGAGTCAAAGTCAAAGTCAAAAATATCTTTATTCGATTAGACTTTTTACGACGCACTTTCAAATCGTCAGAATGACACAATTTACTTATACATGAGACTTTTATAAGTAAGATATTCTCAGACATATGCAGTTTTCCTAACTATATGTTCCTTCGCCGTCTAGCTAGTACCGTCAAAGCTATATAATTTACATATATTGGCAAAAAATTTTAAAAACACACAGAAAGCGATTCCAGAAAAAATATTTAATAAACAAAACACAAATATTGTTACAGACCAAACAGAGTGCCTAGTGCGAGTTTTTCACACAAGTCACCGCGTAGATGTAAACGCAGATTGGTTTAGGATCGGAACAGCGCCTCTGTCGGTCTAAACATGACACTATTGTGAACCCATACAAATCTGCGTTCACGTTGACGCGATCATTTGTGACGGCGATTTTAACAAAATTCGCACTAGGCACTCAGTAGACAAAATATGAGTTCCTAAACTACTAAAATTCATCTAGTTGCTGTACATAATGATTAATGAAATAAAAACGAGCACTGCGAACGATATAGAATTATTACAATATACAGAATTGGGAGTCACAAGTTTGCAGGGTTCTGTTAATTCGAATATTTGCTTCATATTTCGTTTTAATTCTTCTCTAACACGTGTTTGTTCCGGATCTGTTGCATTGACTGCAAAACAATTGTTTACATCAGAAATATTCACATTATGCATGCAACAATAATATTCTTCGCGTTGACGATATTCAAGTTCGTCGAGTTGACAACCATGATATTCTCCGATTTAATATCAGGGTTATTAATAGTTGTTCTAACACTTACTTCATCATGTATCGTATAAGGTTCGGGTTCATCAAGATCTATCGTGAATGACACACTTTCTTCTGCAGCGTAAACACTTTAATCATTTACGCTGTCCACTTTCAAATGCTTTACATTTGATATTTCCACATCTTTTGCTAAGCTTATGTTTACATCATTTGCGTTGTTGATGTGTACGTTATCTGCGTTGACTATTTTCAAATGCATCACATCAGATATATCCACACTCTTCGATAAAAGTATGTGTACGTCATTTGCATTGGTTAAATTGACTTTTCCTGTTTTAAACAGTTTTAATTGCGTTACATTAGATATAGTCACATCATTCGATAAGGTTACTTTTACACTAGTTGCTTTGTTAACATTCACTTCTTCTGATTTGAACAGTATCAAATTAATTGCTTCAATAAAAGCCACAGTATTCGATAGAATTACGTAATATAAGATTACTTCCAAATTAAAATAATATCACAATAAACAAGTCAACTTAAATTTTTCTTCATTTCTTCATCTTATCACAACGAAAACGTGATTGAATTTTTATGCACACTGTATGTTAATGGGTTTTCTAATCTCTTATCTACACTAGTTACTTGTTATTTATCGTTGCTATTTAATAAGAATAGGTAAGCAGGGGAAATCCTTCCAGGAAACTGAAAATACATAAAAACACAACTCGTCAAATTCGATATTTTTTATTATAATTATTTCGTTATTTCATCTTGAGTATTATTTTGTTTATATACTAAGAATACTTTAAGGCATTATCATCTATACATCTATACAGATAAATACAATTGAAGTGTCTGTTTGTAATTCTAAAATAACAGCTTTTCACTAAATGCATATGAAAGTGTACACGTTACTGACACCGAAAAACCAAATTTAAATTTTTTCTCCGTCTGTCTGTCTGTTTGTACCGGGTAATCTCCAAAACGGCTGCACCGATTTTAACGGGAATTCACTGGCAAGTAGCTAATGTTACAAGGAGTAACTTAGGCTACCTTTATTTAAAAAAACATAAGGTTTCCGCGGGACACTCATGAAACTAACTGTACGCGGGTGAAACCGCGGGGCACAGCTAGTATATTCCTATGATCTATGATTTCAATTTACACATATTAAATGAATGCTTTTTCTACTTGTTTCATGTACTATTCTACGATTCGGGATGCAGAGCGCAATTAGAGTGAGTATATTTATATATTTAATAATAATAATAATAATAATAAAAACATTTATTTATAACAAATAAACAGCAACAATTCAAATAACAATGGGGAAAAAAGAATACACAAAAACTAAATAGTTAAAAACTAGTGTCATTATGGTGCAAAGTGATTCGCACCAGTACATCGGGTGTTGCCGTACACTGTCATCAAAGGGCCACAACTCAACTATACCCGCAGACCTAACTGGAGTCCAATTCAATCTAGCGGAGCTGATTTTCAGTGTGACCACTACATATATTTATCGATGACCTTATATTCAAATTATTTGTCATACAACTATCGACATAGAAAGCTTCTTATAGTGTATCAAATGTTATCTAATCGTTAAGGAATCAAAACCATACGAGGTTCACTTGTTAGTGATCAGTGGAAATAGCATGCCCGCGTCAGATAAAAAAATTACTTGACACATCATAAAATTTCAATATTTTGTGGGGTAGCTGAGCTTTTGACGAAGAAAGCATTTCCAATTTCACTTCCAGTTTTACAGAAATAATCAGAATATCTTTATTCAATAATCACAATAACATGATAAAATAACTTAATTACAAGGACATACTTACTACTTAAAACTAATTAAAGGTAGAAAACTTGTCCCAAGTCGGTGTCTCTCGGGATCGTGCCAAGAAGGCTGACAGCATTGCCGCATTGAATAGCAATGCTGATTCTCTGAGGGAGAAAAGCCCCAGCTCTCTGATATTCACATTCTACAAAATTAACTACCTACAACTCCCACTTACTACCCAACGCTCCTCAGGACTACATCGACGAGCTCCCCTCAAGCGAAGTCCCCGGCGGGTAGCAGCGCTGGCGCGGCTGCGAGCGCTTCCACGGCCCCTGGCGAACGGACTCCAACTGCCCACAACAAGCAGCTGCAGAATGTCAAGGGCCAGGAGCACCCGCCGCATCCTTCCGTAAGTACTTGGGGAGGAATGGGTAGTCAATTATAAATATAAATGTTGCTGTTAATATTTTTGGTGGATAATTGGGTAGTAGATAAAGTTATCAAAGAAAAGGGGGAAGCAATTATTGCTAATACTACTACAGCAATTTTGTAGATAAAAAACGGGTAATTGGGTAGTCTCAGTGGATAAGGATATTATTATTATTGGGAGTAGATAATAAAAGAGTAAAATAAAGGTTACTAAGACTGTGAAAGTGGGTAAAGTGACGATAATATTAATGTTGCGAGAGAAAGACATATTATTGAGTTAGCATGCTAAAAC
>OZ037739.1:0-20000 GCA_964035505.1 Watsonalla cultraria | reverse complement strand
TTTGACACCCCACTCCCGGACATACGCGAGGGCGGCGTTGGCACGTCGCTGTACCTCCAGCGCCGTGTCGCCGGCGAACACCAGCACTACGTCGTCGGCGTAAGCCTGGGCGTAGTCGCCCCGGTGTTGGAGTCCTCTCAGCAATGGGTCGAGGAGTAGGTTCCAGAGGGTGGGGCCGCCGATGGAGCCTTGTACGCAACCCTTGTGGGTGCTCTTGGCGTACTCCTCACCGGCGTACCTCACCCTCACGGTTCGGTCCGAAAGATAGCTGTCAATGACACGCCTAAGATTCACCGGACACTTTTCCTCAGCCAGACGGACCCGGATCGCAGGCCACCAGGCGCTATCGAAGGCTCCCTCTATGTCCAGCGACACCATGGTAACCAGCCTCTTGTCGGCTAGGTTACCACGGATGTGCTGCATTAGGTCATAGAGGGAGTCCTCGGTGCTCTTCTGGGGCATGAATCCGTACTGGCGAGTACTCATCCGGGGAATCAGGTGCCATTGCAGTCTTCGGACCACCATCTTCTCGAAGATCTTTCCCATTACCGAGAGGAGTCCAATCGGCCGGTGCGCTTTGGAGTCACGGTAGTCGCCCTTGCCGGGTTTTCGCAGGACGACCACCGTGGCCTCCTTCCAGACTCGTGGGAAGCAGGACAATTCTAGGCATTTGTTTAGCAGGGCAAGGTGAAGTTCGGGGTCTTTGGAGATGACCTGGCTGCAGATGTCGGCGGTAAAACCGTCCGACCCGGGGGCCTTCTTCGGATCAAAGCTGTCCACCGCGGACTTCAGCTCGTGCAACGTAAACGGCGGATCATGTTGTTCATCATGTGCCGAGCCGTTTACGTGCTCGGCTGTTGCTCGAGTCCGACGGTGGTCAGCATTATCCTCGCTCACAAGGTCCTCCGGGTAGAATGTATCCGCCAACAACTGCGCGGATTCCGCCTGGGACATCTCCTTCCCGTCCTTCACCAGGGGTTGGTCCTCCTGCCTAGAGGCAGTTTTCCCCAACACCCTGTAGATGCCCTGCCACACCCCTTCCTTGTCCTGCTTCCCACAGAAGCTCTTCCAGCTCTCCGTCTGAGCTCTCTTTGCTGCGGCTTCGTAGCCCTCTTTTGCCTGCAGGTACTCATCGACGACTCTGCTTCTCCTGACTGGCGCTGCGCATCGGATCCTGCGCCTCTTGGTGGAGACCTCCTTCTTCATCCTCTCGAGATCCTCGGACCACCACGGCAAGGTAAGATTTTCCTTCATTACCTTTTTGGGGATGCATAAACCACAAGACTCTGTAACAAGACCTAAATAAGTTTCTAAAAATGTTTCCAATTTGTGTTTATTTTGAATTTTTTGAATTTCTATTGTATTAATTTTGTTTGTGGCTTTTAGCTGGGCCAGCTTCGAGTGAAGCTGGTCCCAGTTTGCCTTTTTGGTGTTATAGAGTCTTGTGGTCCTATGAATGTGCATCCCCTTGGCTCTCTTCAGTCTGATGCTGAAAGTAATGCCGTTGTGGTCCGAGCTCGTGAGGCTTTCCTGGATTCTCCAGTCCTCCACCAAGTTGAGCAGATCCGATGAGCAGGCCGTCACGTCAACATGGCTGGAGAATCGTTGACCACCCCGCCAGGTGTCAAAGGTCGGGGTGTCGCCGTCGTTGAGTACCTGCAGGCCTAGGTCTTCGAGAGTGCCTGCAAATTCCTCCCCCCGTGGGTCGACTCGTCCGCTTCCCCACCAGCTGCTTTTTGCATTTGCATCTCCTCCGATCAGGATGGATCCTGGCCCGAGCTGGCTGATGATCTCGTCCAGGTGCTCCAGGTATGGCCCTATGGGCTGGTCTGGCTCGAAGTAGTAGGAGACGACTGTGATCTCCCAGGCGCTGGTACGGATCCTCACCACCACGATGTTGTTGGTGGTGAGTTTTGGGCACTGTATGACGTCCAAGTCGTGGTTCAGGACGGCGATTGCCGCCTTTACAGTGCCCTCCCCGTGTCCAGCGTTCTGGAAGATCCTAGCGCCCCTGTGATTTTTCATACTTCGAGCTCCACCCACATAGGGCTCCTGGAGCAACGCGACGTCCAGCTTTCGGTTGACCATCTCCAGCAGAAGTTCGCTCGTGGCGAGGTTCTTCCGCTGGAGGTTGGCCTGGACCATCCTGATCGGTTTGCTACTGGTGGGGTCCGCCGTGGTGCCCTTAGCAATACGCTACACTGGCCCTAGCCAATGCATCCCACTTGCGCCTCACTGGACACTCCGAGCTGAACGCGTTGTGCTCGGTCTGGTCCAGCTTGGCGCTGCTGCAGTTGCAGCATCGTGGGGCTGCATTGGAGAGCCAGTCAGCGCATTGGGACTTCGTGTGGGCGCCCCCGCAATGGCTACACTTGACGACGGTCTCTTTGCAGAACCGCCGCCCGTGCCCGTAGCCGAGGCACATGGAGCACTGCACGAGCGGAGAGTAGTCCTCCGCTTTGACCTTTTGTAGGTCGACGTGCAGCGCCCCGGCCTCGACTACTCTCGACCAGATTGCTGGGGACACCCGCATAACCACGTGTCCGGCATGGGGGTTCCGCGCTTTCCTTCGAAAGCGGACCTCCAGCCGGACGTCCTCCTTTTTGAGGCCCTCGAACAGGTCCCGGTTCTGACTCTGAAGGGCGTTTATGACGTCGTCGTCGCTGTTGTACGACAGCACGTCCTTCAGAATCAGGAGCGGGTCCTTGTTCCGGACCTCCTCCACTACGAGTCGACCCTTCGATCCTTTTTGCAGGCGCTCCTTCACCTTCTCCCTCTCCTCGAGGCTGCCGCAGCCGACGATCACCTTCCTGTCCTTGGCCTTCCTGACCCGATCCACCTTTACCCAGCCATCCTTGGCATTAATGGCTTGGCGGATCTGGGTCAGGACCTCCTCTCCCGTCTCTTTCTCGTTCGCGGAGGTGACCACTACGGAGTGCAGCGCGGCTGGAGTCGGGACTCCCTTCTGGGGTCCTGCCGCCGCCACACTCGCATAGCTGGCCCTCTCCACGGACGAGGCAGAGACGCGCTCCATCAGGGAGTGCAGCTTCTCCATCCTCTCGCTGCTCTCCTTGATGAGCCTTCCATGCTCCTCTAGCTGTTTGGCCAAGTCCAGTCCCTCCTTTCCATTATCCTTCACCTGCGGCTGCGGCAATTCCTCTTCCGTGACCTTGGCCCCCCTTACGATCTTCTCCTTTCCCTTCTCCTTCATCCTCTCACCCTCCGCCTCCTTGACTAGCTGGTAGAGCCGCTCGAGGGCCTGGGTAACCGCTTCCTTAATGTCCGTCTTAAGGTTCCGCGAGTTACCCAGGTTTAGCTTTGCTTTAGTTAGGCAAGCTTTAGCCTCGGCAACTCTACCAGCGTAAACCGGCTTCTCCGTCGGGCTCCCGGAAGCCAGCGTCGACGCACTTCCGCCCGGTGCCATCTTTGCTTTCGGTTTTGGTGGGCCCGCCGGAGCCGCCGGTTCTAGGGATTTTCTTGCAGTGACCACTGCGAAGGTGCTGTTCAGCGGTTTGTTCGCGGGGGCTGTTTTGGTCGACGTCCCCGCTTCCCACTCCCCAATACTACGACGCACAGATGACACGGTGGGGGGGTCGATCTTTTCGGGGGGGGTGATGAGGAGGGTGCCCTTGTTGGACGTTGGTTTGGCGGGAGTACGCATCATTTTTGCACAAAAAGTAAGTAAATAAATAAATCAAAACAGCAAATAAATAGAATTGAATAAAATTGAATTCAAATAAAATGGTTAAAAAAGTCAATAGGGACTGTTATATTGCAATTAATTATTGTTTGGGTCAGGTACTTATAGGGAGCGCTTAGTATTACAACTCAGCTGTCAATAGGGACACCGAGTTAAAATAAAACAGAATAAAGCAGATTTTGGGCCCAATAAGGTAATACGTCGGTAAAATATAACACAAATATAAATATAATAACGGTCGCAAAGTTCAGAAGTAATAAAAGTCAATAATAGTAAAATAAAGTCAAATAATACAATTAAAAGGAGCCCAAGAAGACTCCTGTCGATAAAAATTAAGATTATAAATTTATTTCTAGAATTCGTCAAAAGACCGTATTTAAATAGTTATACAATACAAAGTACTTATACCGACTACCGACTACAAAAACTAAGCTAAATTGGGTACCCAAGAAGACACTCCAGAGGTCACTAAGTACTAGGCCAATATCGGCAGTCTAAAGTGTCAAAAGGGACACGAATAGTCTTAAAAACTAGTAAAAACTGGTCAATAAACCGTTTTTGTCCAAATAAAATAAAATAAAATTAAAATTAAAATTAACAGTCTTAGACTTAATTAATGTGTCTCTTGCGGGACGGGGCTTTGTATGAATTTTTTTTTTTTTTTTTTTTTTTTTTTTTTTTTTTTTTTTTTTTTTTTTTTTTTTTTTTATTCAATCTTGTTTGTCGTGCAATCGATTTGCACAGCGTTTAGTGAAGTAAATTTTTAAAAATTGTACAGGGAAAGTATTGAAATTCAATTTGCACAGTATTACAATTGACTATTGAGACTAGTGTGCAGATTTTTATTTGCAGATTTACGAGTAATTTGTTGATAATTTGTTGATAATTGATGTAAGTATTCAATTTTTTCAATTTTGTTTGTAGTAAATATAACAACAATCTATTTGCACAGCGTTTAATGAAGTTATTTATTTAAATTTATACAAGAAAAGTATTGAAATTCAATTTGCACAGTATTACTATTGACTATTGAGAATTGACCGTAATTGGTAAGGAATGTTCTAGAACTGGTATTTTGCACAGTGTTACCAGTGTGCAGATTTTTATTTGCTGATTTACGAATAGTAAGTTTAAATTAAATGTAAGTTATGAAATTGGAATGAATAGATTATAGTCTCAGAATATAATTAATTTAATACGATGTGATATATAATTTACTAATTATATTTTTAAACTGTATTATTGCCAAGAGGCGAAGACTAATGTATGAACATTTTTAAGAGAACGACGCTGGAATTTTGCAAACAATTAAGACTATGAAGGTCGATGAAGTGCGATGGAAACAAACAAAAACAAATAAAACAAAAATAAAAAAAACAATTACAAAAGTCCCCAATCTAGCACAATAATTTCCCGATAATACTGGGAGATTGCAACTGGGCAGTTCAAAGTACAGGTGGTGTAAACCCTGCGGAACAAGACTGTGCGATAATTCTTTTGTTCGCTAATGAGGTCAGAGGTATTGAACTGTTTTCACAGTTGTTTGTTACTACAATAATAAATATTTTTTAAATGTTAAAATTCAATTTCACTGGTCGGTGGGACAGCACAGGTTTGTAAAGAACCACAATAAAGACACAATAAAAGCACAATAAACGACACTATAAAAACACAAAAAGACGTAGTTTTGAGGAGTTCAACACCTCAAGTTTTGTTCTTGGGCCTCAGACAGATATTATTTGTCTAATATTCGTGTGAGGAATCCCGTTATTACACTTATGAAATACACAAAACACAAAAGTTTGATTACAGATGTCACAAACACAAAATATAAAATTCAAAGTGCTATGTCAAAAGTGCTATTAGTCAATGGGCCTCAGACAGATATTCTTTTGTCTTGTATTAAAATGTTTACGAATATTCGTGTGAGGGTTCCACGTCTTTTATTTTGTAGTATGTAAAAACACAAAATTACCCAAAACTATTCGAGCACACCAGGACAAACGATAAAACAATAATTTCAAAATAATTTTAATTTTAATTTTTTGAATTTGTGCCGAAAGGTTTGTGACCCCGCGGATCCCAGAAAAGTTGTTTTTTTGGGGATAACTTTTCAACCCACAGCCCGATTTCGATGAAATTTGGTATACCGGAGGAAAACGGGGTTGCCCAAAAGGTGGTAAAAATAAAAACAACCCGAGAGGTAGGGGTTGAGTAGGGGAGCCAAAAAAACAAGTGTTTTTTGTGAAATTGAGTTTTGGGGGTCACGGAGTTGAGTTAGAGAGTTGGGACCACTTTTAATGTTATTTTTTCCCGTCAAGGTATATATATAGCCAAAAAGAAATTTCAAAAAGCCTTCAGGAAAAATTTATTTTTTCAAATGCACTTACGTAAAAACGGTGCTGGCAAAAGTGTGAAATACCGAATATCTCTGGAAATATACGTGCTAAAAATCTGAAAGTTTTCAGGGATGTGCCTTGGGGGGCAATACACAGGATTTCCCACTAAAAAAAGGGGGGTCAAAGATCTTGATGCGGAGATAAATGAGAATTTGTCAGAAAAAGTTCTAAGAAACGCAGTCGAGATCAGTGAAATCGCTGTAACTTCGTGAAAACTTATCTTAATTTCGTCCAAATTTTTTCAGGGACCCTGAGAAGTGGCGCCAATGAACTGATGCAAAAACCGGAGAATTTGTGAAGAGTGTCAATGAGATCCGAGCGGTATCCTTCCTCTCGGCGAGTCGGAGACTCGTGAAAACACTGTTTTCTCTCTGGAGGGTCACTGCACTGTCCGATTTTCACAATTTTTCCACTAAAATGTTCACTAAATTAGCGCGCAACTTTTGAGGTATCGTTTAGGTTTTTTGTGATACTGTAGCCAAAGCTATGATTTTTGAGGCCGGAGCTTACATAAAACGATCTGATCGGCACGGCGTTTGGCACAGAACTCGGTTAGGTTAGGTTAGGTTAGGTTAGGTTAGGTTAGGTTAGGTTAGGTTAGGTTAGGTTAGGTTAGGTTAGGTTAGGTTAGGTTAGGTTAGGTTAGGTTAGGTTAGGTTAGGTTAGGTTAGGTTAGGTTAGGTTAGGTTAGGTTAGGTTAGGTTAGGTTAGGTTAGGTTAGGTTAGGTTAGGTTAGGTTAGGTTAGGTTAGGTTAGGTTAGGTTAGGTTAGGTTAGGTTAGGTTAGGTTAGGTTAGGTTAGGTTAGGTTAGGTTAGGTTAGGTTAGGTTAGGTTAGGTTAGGTTAGGTTAGGTTAGGTTAGGTTAGGTTAGGTTAGGTTAGGTTAGGTTAGGTTAGGTTAGGTTAGGTTAGGTTAGGTTAGGTTAGGTTAGGTTAGGTTAGGTTAGGTTAGGTTAGGTTAGGTTAGGTTAGGTTAGGTTAGGTTAGGTTAGGTTAGGTTAGGTTAGGTTAGGTTAGGTTAGGTTAGGTTAGGTTAGGTTAGGTTAGGTTAGGTTAGGTTAGGTTAGGTTAGGTTAGGTTAGGTTAGGTTAGGTTAGGTTAGGTTAGGTTAGGTTAGGTTAGGTTAGGTTAGGTTAGGTTAGGTTAGGTTAGGTTAGGTTAGGTTAGGTTAGGTTAGGTTAGGTTAGGTTAGGTTAGGTTAGGTTAGGTTAGGTTAGGTTAGGTTAGGTTAGGTTAGGTTAGGTTAGGTTAGGTTAGGTTTTTTTTTTTTTTTTTTTTTTTTTTTTTTTTTTTTGCGGCCCTGGAGGCCTTTCTTGTGTCTCCCCTGAACTTACTCAGGGATCTTGTTTAACTTTTATTTATTATTTTTACTATATAACGACGTTGATGTACTTTGTTCTTTACTAATTTCCATGTGTGTGTGTTCCAAAACTTTGTGCGAATTCTAATATTTTACCTATTTATGCTTCTTGCTGTTTCTACTTATAAATGTATTAATTCTTATTTAAATTGTATATATTCTTAAATTGAGCTATTTAATTTTTACTTATTTCTGGTAGCGACAATAGTCGCTACCTTTATACTATAATTTACAAAAATTTTTTGGGTATCCCTTCCTCTTATCAACTTCCCCAATGACTCGTCCACAATACTCTCTCCCATCTCCTGTTCCGCCTCAAAGCGTTCTTTCCCGAAAGCTGGGCACTCGGCGAGGATGTGTCCGACGGTTTGGCTCACGCCCGGCTCACAGAAGCACGATGGGTCCTCTTTACACTTGAATCTGTGCAAGTATTGAGAGAACCCACCGTGCCCAGTGAGCACCTGCGTCAACACGCCCGCTGGGCGGAGCTGTCGGACAATCCTGTACGCCTCCACAGCGTCGGGGAAGAACGCCTTGGTAACCCCGGCCGTATCGCCGGCTTTATACCTCCGGTTCCATTCGTCAAGCGAGTGCTTGCGCAGCTCTCGCTTGACGAACGAAACCGGGCACCCGTCATAGTCCGGCCTCTTCTTAGAGTGCAGGGCAGCTTCTTTGGCCAACTGGTCCGCTCGCTCGTTCCCTTCCAACCCCGCATGTGCTTTTATCCAGAACAGGGAGACTTCCCTGTTCTGGAGTGTGGTTTGGCGGATGTTGTGCCTGGCTTCCACAGCCAGGGGGTGGAGGGAACGTGCGTTGACCACGGTTTCCAGGGCCGAACGCGAGTCGCTGAGGATCGCGCAGCGAGCCTCACCGCATCGGAGGATAAGCCTCGTGGCTTGGCATATGGCCAGGAGTTCCGCCTGGTAGACCGTGCAGTGCGGTGGCAGCTTGAGTTTGAGGGCTCGAGTCTCGGCCCCACTGCTCATCAGAGACAGTGCGGCCCCGACCTTGCCCTCAATCTTGCTGCCATCGGTGTATATTTGGACCGCGTGATCTACGCGGTCCTGCACTTGTTGCTGGTCCACCAGGCTCACGAACTCCAGGCACATATGGACTGCCGGATGCGGGGCTTCGGTGGGGGCAACTCTTCGCTCCATCTCCCGATCGCCTAGCACTGTCTGGGGGACTCCTCTCTTTGCCTCGTACAGGGCGGCTGCCTCCTGTATTCTGAGGTCGAGAGGGAGTATCCCAGCCAGCACCAGTGCCGCGTTCAGGGAGACGGTGCGATAGGCCCCACACAACTTCTGCGCGAATCCTCGCTGGACTGCGTTCAGCTGCCTCTGCACTCCAAGTTTCTTGGTCGCCGCCGACCAGGCGCTGGAGGCATACGAGATCACTGGCTCCACCGCTGCCGTGTAGATCACACGGATGACGTCAGGGTGGAGTCCCCAGCTGATCTTGGCGGCTCGCGACAACTGCTTGTACACGTTCAACGCCTTCCGACAGATGTTCGCGGTATGGGCGTTGAACGTGAGTTTGCTGTCAATCGTGAGCCCCAAGATCTTGATCTCGTCGGACATGCCAATGTCGACCCCTCCCATGTTCAGGAGTGGCGTGTCAAACTTAAGCTTCCGTGTGAGCAACATCGCTTTGGTCTTGTGCGGAGCAAACTTCAGCTTATTTTTGACACCCCACTCCCGGACATATTCGAGGGCGGCATTGGCATGCCTCTGCACCTCCAGCGCCGTGTCAGCGGCGAAGACGAGGACGACATCGTCGGCGAACGCCTGACAATAGTCGCCTCGTCTTTGGAGTCCTCTCAGCAATGGGTCAAGAAGGAGGTTCCAGAGGATGGGTCCGCCGATGGAGCCTTGCACGCAACCCTTATGGGTGCCCTTGGCGTGCTCCTCACCGGCGTACCTCACCCTCACCCTCCGGTCCGAAAGATAGCTATCGATGACACGCCTTAGATTCACCGGACACTGTTCCTCAGCCAGACGGACTCGGATCGCAGGCCACCAGGCGCTATCGAAGGCTCCCTCTATGTCCAGCGACACCATGGTAACCAGCCTCTTGTCGGCTAGGTTACCACGGATGTGCTGCATTAGGTCATAGAGGGAGTCCTCGGTGCTCTTCTGGGGCATGAATCCGTACTGGCGAGTACTCATCCGGGGAATCAGGTGCCATTGCATCCTTCGGACCAACATCTTCTCGTAGATCTTACCCATCACTGAGAGGAGTCCAATGGGCCGGTAAGCCTTGGAGTCACGGTAGTCGTCCTTGCCGGGTTTTCGCAGGACGACTACCGTGGCTTCCTTCCAGGCGCGTGGGAAGCAGGACAATTCCAGGCACTTGTTGAGCAGGGCTAAGTGAAGAACGGGGTCTTTGGAGATGACCTGGCTGCAGATGTCGGCGGTTAAACCATCCGACCCGGGGGCCTTCTTAGGGTCAAAGCTTTCCACCGCGGACTTCAGCTCGTGCAACGTAAATGGCGGGTCATGTTGTTCATCATCTGCCCAGCCATTTACGTGCTCGGCCTTTGCTCTGGTCTCGCGGTGGTCGGCATTGTCCTCAGACTCCAGGTCCTCCGGGTAGAAGGTGTCCGCCAACAGCTGCGCGGATTCCGCCTGGGACATCTCCTTCCCGTCCTTCACCAGGGGTGGGTCCTCCTGCCGAGTGGCAGTTTTTCCCAACACCCTGTAGACGCCCTGCCACACCCCTTCCTTGTCCTGCTTCCCACAGAAGTCCTGCCAGCTCGCGACCTGGGCTTTTTTCGCGGCGGCCTCATACTCCTCTTTTGCCTGCAGATACTCAGCGACGACTTTCGCACGACGGACTGGCGCTGCACACCAGGTCCTGCGCTTCCTGGTGGTGACCATCTTCCGCATCTTCTCGAGTTCCTCGGACCACCACGGCAAGGATAGTTTTTCACTACCCTTTTTCTTAGGGATGCTCAGACCACAAGACTCTTCAATAATTTCCAAATATTTCTCTAATTTAATCTCTAGATCTTCTTTGTTTTGAATTTTGAGTATGTTTTCTAAATTTATGTTGTTAAGAATTTTGCGCTGGGCCAGTTCCGAGTGGAACTGGTCCCAGTTTGCCTTTTTAGTATTGAAGAGTCTTGTGGTCCGTTGTACGTGCATCCCTTTCGCCCTCCTCAGGTGGATGTCGAGGGCGATGCCGTTGTGGTCCGAGCTCGAGAGATCCTGGATCACTCTCCAGTTTGCCACCAGGTTGAGCAGGTCCGTCGTGCAGGCAGTCACGTCGACGCAGCTTGTGTAGCGTCGACCACCCCGCCAGGTGTCGAATGTCGGGGTGTTGCCGTTGTTGAGTATCTGCAGGCCAAGGTCTTCCAGAGCGCCCGCAAATTCCTCCCCCCTGTGGTCGACTCGTCCGCTTCCCCACCAGTTGCTCTTTGCGTTGGCATCGCCACCAATCAGGATTGCATCAGGCCCAAGCTCCTCGACAATTGAAGTAAGGTGCTCCAGGTATGGCCCTATGGGTTTGTCGGGCTCGAAGTAATAGGAGACGACTGTGATCTTCCAGGCACTGGTTCGGATCCTCACCACCACGATGTTGTCGGTGGTGAGTTTCGGGCACTGTATGACGTCGAGGTCATGATTGACGACGGCAATCGCCGCCTTTACAGTGCCCTCCCCGTGACCAGTGTTCTGGAAGATCCTAGCGCCCCTGTGATTCTTCATACTTCGAGCCCCGCCCACGTAGGGTTCCTGGAGCAACGCAATGTCGAGGTTTCGCTTCTCCATCTCCAGCAGAAGCTCGCAAGTTGCAAGATTCTTCCGCTGGAGATTAGCCTGAGCTATCCTGAGTGGCTTGCTGCTGGTGGGGTCCGCCGTGGTGCCCTCAGCAATACGCCACACTGGCCCGGGCCAAGGCGTCCCACTTGCGCCTCACCGGACACTCCGAGCTAAAAGCATTGTGCTCAGTTTGGTCCAGCTTGGCGCTGGTGCAGTTACAGCACCGTGGGACAGCCTTGGCGAGCCAGTCGGCGCATTCCGATTTCATGTGGGCCCCCCCGCAGTGGCTACACTTGACGACGGTCTCTTTGCAGAGCCGCCGCCCGTGCCCGTAGCCGAGGCATTGGGAGCACTGCACGAGCGGAGAGTGGTCCTCCGCTTTGACCTTTTGTAGGTCGACGTGCACCGCTCCCGCCTCGACTACTCTGGTCCATACCGCTGGGGAGACCCGTAGCACCACGTGTCCGGCATGGGGGTTCCGCGCTTTCCTCCGAAAGCGGACCTCCAGCCGGACGTCCTCCTTTTTGAGGCCCGCAAACAGGTCCCGATTCTGGTTCTGAAGGGCGTTCACGATGTCCGTGTCGCTGTTGTAGGACAGCACGTCCCTCAAAACCAGAAGCGGGTCCTTGTTTCGGACCTCTTCGACGACGAGTCGACCACTCGCTTCCTTCTGCAGGCGCTCCTTCACCTTATCCCTCTCTTCCACACTGCCGCACCCCACAATCACCTTACGGTCTTTGGCCTTTCGCACTTTTTCTACTTTGACCCACCCATCCTTTGCGTTAATCGCATCGCGGATGTGGGTCAACACCTGGTCGCCAGTCTCGGTGTCATCCCTCGAGGTAACCACAATGGAGTGCAGCGGGGCGTGAGTCGGGACCCCCCTCTGGGGTCCTGCCGCCGCCACACTCGCATATGAGGCTCTCTCGAAGGACGAGACCGAGACTACCAACTGCTCCTTCAATCTCCTCATCTCCTCACTGCTCTCTTTCATTAACCTTGTGTGCTCCTCTATCACTTTGGCCAAATCCCTTTCCTTGTTTCCTAATTCCCTCTCCTTTTCTTTCTCCTTCTCCTTTTCCTGGGCCGGCGGTCGCTCCTCCTTCTTCCTTTTCGCTGGTCCCTCTCCTTTCCCGGTTCCGGCTTCGGCCTCCTTGACCAGCTGGTAGAGCCGCTCGATTGCCTGGGTAACGTTCTCCTTGATATCGGTTTTCAAGTTCCGAGAGTTACCCAGGTTGAGCTTAGCTTTAGTTAGGCACGCTTTAGCCTCGGCGACTCTACCAGCGTAGACAGGCTTCTCCGACGGGCTCCCGAACGCCTGCGTCGGTGCACTTTGGGTCTGTGTCACCTTCGGTTTCGGCTTCGGTGCGCCCGCCGGCACTGCCGGGGCTGCCGAGTTCGGGACCGGGACCGGGGTGAGGGATGCAGCCTCCTCCAAGATGCGCGCGAGGGCGTTGGAGGCTGAATCGGCCGTTTGAGGGGCGTTCGTTGCGTCGCGGAACTCCTCCGAGTCTGAGTCGACGTTAATCCCGGCCAGGGAAGTCTGGGAAGCATGGAGTGACCTGTCTCTCTGCTGGGTGGTCATCCTGGCGTCCGTCCGCGTCGAACGAGACCAAAATCAACTCGCTACGCCGACTTTTGGCGAAGTTGGTTAGGTTAGGTTAGGTTAGGTTAGGTTAGGTTAGGTTAGGTTAGGTTAGGTTAGGTTAGGTTAGGTTAGGTTAGGTTAGGTTAGGTTAGGTTAGGTTAGGTTAGGTTAGGTTAGGTTAGGTTAGGTTAGGTTAGGTTAGGTTAGGTTAGGTTAGGTTAGGTTAGGTTAGGTTAGGTTAGGTTAGGTTAGGTTAGGTTAGGTTAGGTTAGGTTAGGTTAGGTTAGGTTAGGTTAGGTTAGGTTAGGTTAGGTTAGGTTAGGTTAGGTTAGGTTAGGTTAGGTTAGGTTAGGTTAGGTTAGGTTAGGTTAGGTTAGGTTAGGTTAGGTTAGGTTAGGTTAGGTTAGGTTAGGTTAGGTTAGGTTAGGTTAGGTTAGGTTAGGTTAGGTTAGGTTAGGTTAGGTTAGGTTAGGTTAGGTTAGGTTAGGTTAGGTTAGGTTAGGTTAGGTTAGGTTAGGTTAGGTTAGGTTAGGTTAGGTTAGGTTAGGTTAGGTTAGGTTAGGTTAGGTTAGGTTAGGTTAGGTTAGGTTAGGTTAGGTTAGGTTAGGTTAGGTTAGGTTAGGTTAGGTTAGGTTAGGTTAGGTTAGGTTAGGTTAGGTTAGGTTAGGTTAGGTTAGGTTAGGTTAGGTTAGGTTAGGTTAGGTTAGGTTAGGTTAGGTTAGGTTAGGTTAGGTTAGGTTAGGTTAGGTTAGGTTAGGTTAGGTTAGGTTAGGTTAGGTTAGGTTAGGTTAGGTTAGGTTAGGTTAGGTTAGGTTAGGTTAGGTTAGGTTAGGTTAGGTTAGGTTAGGTTAGGTTAGGTTAGGTTAGGTTAGGTTAGGTTAGGTTAGGTTAGGTTAGGTTAGGTTAGGTTAGGTTAGGTTAGGTTAGGTTAGGTTAGGTTAGGTTAGGTTAGGTTAGGTTAGGTTAGGTTAGGTTAGGTTAGGTTAGGTTAGGTTAGGTTAGGTTAGGTTAGGTTAGGTTAGGTTAGGTTAGGTTAGGTTAGGTTAGGTTAGGTTAGGTTAGGTTAGGTTAGGTTAGGTTAGGTTAGGTTAGGTTAGGTTAGGTTAGGTTAGGTTAGGTTAGGTTAGGTTAGGTTAGGTTAGGTTAGGTTAGGTTAGGTTAGGTTAGGTTAGGTTAGGTTAGGTTAGGTTAGGTTAGGTTAGGTTAGGTTAGGTTAGGTTAGGTTAGGTTAGGTTAGGTTAGGTTAGGTTAGGTTAGGTTAGGTTAGGTTAGGTTAGGTTAGGTTAGGTTAGGTTAGGTTAGGTTAGGTTAGGTTAGGTTAGGTTAGGTTAGGTTAGGTTAGGTTAGGTTAGGTTAGGTTAGGTTAGGTTAGGTTAGGTTAGGTTAGGTTAGGTTAGGTTAGGTTAGGTTAGGTTAGGTTAGGTTAGGTTAGGTTAGGTTAGGTTAGGTTAGGTTAGGTTAGGTTAGGTTAGGTTAGGTTAGGTTAGGTTAGGTTAGGTTAGGTTAGGTTAGGTTAGGTTAGGTTAGGTTAGGTTAGGTTAGGTTAGGTTAGGTTAGGTTAGGTTAGGTTAGGTTAGGTTAGGTTAGGTTAGGTTAGGTTAGGTTAGGTTAGGTTAGGTTAGGTTAGGTTAGGTTAGGTTAGGTTAGGTTAGGTTAGGTTAGGTTAGGTTAGGTTAGGTTAGGTTAGGTTAGGTTAGGTTAGGTTAGGTTAGGTTAGGTTAGGTTAGGTTAGGTTAGGTTAGGTTAGGTTAGGTTAGGTTAGGTTAGGTTAGGTTAGGTTAGGTTAGGTTAGGTTAGGTTAGGTTAGGTTAGGTTAGGTTAGGTTAGGTTAGGTTAGGTTAGGTTAGGTTAGGTTAGGTTAGGTTAGGTTAGGTTAGGTTAGGTTAGGTTAGGTTAGGTTAGGTTAGGTTAGGTTAGGTTAGGTTAGGTTAGGTTAGGTTAGGTTAGGTTAGGTTAGGTTAGGTTAGGTTAGGTTAGGTTAGGTTAGGTTAGGTTAGGTTAGGTTAGGTTAGGTTAGGTTAGGTTAGGTTAGGTTAGGTTAGGTTAGGTTAGGTTAGGTTAGGTTAGGTTAGGTTAGGTTAGGTTAGGTTAGGTTAGGTTAGGTTAGGTTAGGTTAGGTTAGGTTAGGTTAGGTTAGGTTAGGTTAGGTTAGGTTAGGTTAGGTTAGGTTAGGTTAGGTTAGGTTAGGTTAGGTTAGGTTAGGTTAGGTTAGGTTAGGTTAGGTTAGGTTAGGTTAGGTTAGGTTAGGTTAGGTTAGGTTAGGTTAGGTTAGGTTAGGTTAGGTTAGGTTAGGTTAGGTTAGGTTAGGTTAGGTTAGGTTAGGTTAGGTTAGGTTAGGTTAGGTTAGGTTAGGTTAGGTTAGGTTAGGTTAGGTTAGGTTAGGTTAGGTTAGGTTAGGTTAGGTTAGGTTAGGTTAGGTTAGGTTAGGTTAGGTTAGGTTAGGTTAGGTTAGGTTAGGTTAGGTTAGGTTAGGTTAGGTTAGGTTAGGTTAGGTTAGGTTAGGTTAGGTTAGGTTAGGTTAGGTTAGGTTAGGTTAGGTTAGGTTAGGTTAGGTTAGGTTAGGTTAGGTTAGGTTAGGTTAGGTTAGGTTAGGTTAGGTTAGGTTAGGTTAGGTTAGGTTAGGTTAGGTTAGGTTAGGTTAGGTTAGGTTAGGTTAGGTTAGGTTAGGTTAGGTTAGGTTAGGTTAGGTTAGGTTAGGTTAGGTTAGGTTAGGTTAGGTTAGGTTAGGTTAGGTTAGGTTAGGTTAGGTTAGGTTAGGTTAGGTTAGGTTAGGTTAGGTTAGGTTAGGTTAGGTTAGGTTAGGTTAGGTTAGGTTAGGTTAGGTTAGGTTAGGTTAGGTTAGGTTAGGTTAGGTTAGGTTAGGTTAGGTTAGGTTAGGTTAGGTTAGGTTAGGTTAGGTTAGGTTAGGTTAGGTTAGGTTAGGTTAGGTTAGGTTAGGTTAGGTTAGGTTAGGTTAGGTTAGGTTAGGTTAGGTTAGGTTAGGTTAGGTTAGGTTAGGTTAGGTTAGGTTAGGTTAGGTTAGGTTAGGTTAGGTTAGGTTAGGTTAGGTTAGGTTAGGTTAGGTTAGGTTAGGTTAGGTTAGGTTAGGTTAGGTTAGGTTAGGTTAGGTTAGGTTAGGTTAGGTTAGGTTAGGTTAGGTTAGGTTAGGTTAGGTTAGGTTAGGTTAGGTTAGGTTAGGTTAGGTTAGGTTAGGTTAGGTTAGGTTAGGTTAGGTTAGGTTAGGTTAGGTTAGGTTAGGTTAGGTTAGGTTAGGTTAGGTTAGGTTAGGTTAGGTTAGGTTAGGTTAGGTTAGGTTAGGTTAGGTTAGGTTAGGTTAGGTTAGGTTAGGTTAGGTTAGGTTAGGTTAGGTTAGGTTAGGTTAGGTTAGGTTAGGTTAGGTTAGGTTAGGTTAGGTTAGGTTAGGTTAGGTTAGGTTAGGTTAGGTTAGGTTAGGTTAGGTTAGGTTAGGTTAGGTTAGGTTAGGTTAGGTTAGGTTAGGTTAGGTTAGGTTAGGTTAGGTTAGGTTAGGTTAGGTTAGGTTAGGTTAGGTTAGGTTAGGTTAGGTTAGGTTAGGTTAGGTTAGGTTAGGTTAGGTTAGGTTAGGTTAGGTTAGGTTAGGTTAGGTTAGGTTAGGTTAGGTTAGGTTAGGTTAGGTTAGGTTAGGTTAGGTTAGGTTAGGTTAGGTTAGGTTAGGTTAGGTTAGGTTAGGTTAGGTTAGGTTAGGTTAGGTTAGGTTAGGTTAGGTTAGGTTAGGTTAGGTTAGGTTAGGTTAGGTTAGGTTAGGTTAGGTTAGGTTAGGTTAGGTTAGGTTAGGTTAGGTTAGGTTAGGTTAGGTTAGGTTAGGTTAGGTTAGGTTAGGTTAGGTTAGGTTAGGTTAGGTTAGGTTAGGTTAGGTTAGGTTAGGTTAGGTTAGGTTAGGTTAGGTTAGGTTAGGTTAGGTTAGGTTAGGTTAGGTTAGGTTAGGTTAGGTTAGGTTAGGTTAGGTTAGGTTAGGTTAGGTTAGGTTAGGTTAGGTTAGGTTAGGTTAGGTTAGGTTAGGTTAGGTTAGGTTAGGTTAGGTTAGGTTAGGTTAGGTTAGGTTAGGTTAGGTTAGGTTAGGTTAGGTTAGGTTAGGTTAGGTTAGGTTAGGTTAGGTTAGGTTAGGTTAGGTTAGGTTAGGTTAGGTTAGGTTAGGTTAGGTTAGGTTAGGTTAGGTTAGGTTAGGTTAGGTTAGGTTAGGTTAGGTTAGGTTAGGTTAGGTTAGGTTAGGTTAGGTTAGGTTAGGTTAGGTTAGGTTAGGTTAGGTTAGGTTAGGTTAGGTTAGGTTAGGTTAGGTTAGGTTAGGTTAGGTTAGGTTAGGTTAGGTTAGGTTAGGTTAGGTTAGGTTAGGTTAGGTTAGGTTAGGTTAGGTTAGGTTAGGTTAGGTTAGGTTAGGTTAGGTTAGGTTAGGTTAGGTTAGGTTAGGTTAGGTTAGGTTAGGTTAGGTTAGGTTAGGTTAGGTTAGGTTAGGTTAGGTTAGGTTAGGTTAGGTTAGGTTAGGTTAGGTTAGGTTAGGTTAGGTTAGGTTAGGTTAGGTTAGGTTAGGTTAGGTTAGGTTAGGTTAGGTTAGGTTAGGTTAGGTTAGGTTAGGTTAGGTTAGGTTAGGTTAGGTTAGGTTAGGTTAGGTTAGGTTAGGTTAGGTTAGGTTAGGTTAGGTTAGGTTAGGTTAGGTTAGGTTAGGTTAGGTTAGGTTAGGTTAGGTTAGGTTAGGTTAGGTTAGGTTAGGTTAGGTTAGGTTAGGTTAGGTTAGGTTAGGTTAGGTTAGGTTAGGTTAGGTTAGGTTAGGTTAGGTTAGGTTAGGTTAGGTTAGGTTAGGTTAGGTTAGGTTAGGTTAGGTTAGGTTAGGTTAGGTTAGGTTAGGTTAGGTTAGGTTAGGTTAGGTTAGGTTAGGTTAGGTTAGGTTAGGTTAGGTTAGGTTAGGTTAGGTTAGGTTAGGTTAGGTTAGGTTAGGTTAGGTTAGGTTAGGTTAGGTTAGGTTAGGTTAGGTTAGGTTAGGTTAGGTTAGGTTAGGTTAGGTTAGGTTAGGTTAGGTTAGGTTAGGTTAGGTTAGGTTAGGTTAGGTTAGGTTAGGTTAGGTTAGGTTAGGTTAGGTTAGGTTAGGTTAGGTTAGGTTAGGTTAGGTTAGGTTAGGTTAGGTTAGGTTAGGTTAGGTTAGGTTAGGTTAGGTTAGGTTAGGTTAGGTTAGGTTAGGTTAGGTTAGGTTAGGTTAGGTTAGGTTAGGTTAGGTTAGGTTAGGTTAGGTTAGGTTAGGTTAGGTTAGGTTAGGTTAGGTTAGGTTAGGTTAGGTTAGGTTAGGTTAGGTTAGGTTAGGTTAGGTTAGGTTAGGTTAGGTTAGGTTAGGTTAGGTTAGGTTAGGTTAGGTTAGGTTAGGTTAGGTTAGGTTAGGTTAGGTTAGGTTAGGTTAGGTTAGGTTAGGTTAGGTTAGGTTAGGTTAGGTTAGGTTAGGTTAGGTTAGGTTAGGTTAGGTTAGGTTAGGTTAGGTTAGGTTAGGTTAGGTTAGGTTAGGTTAGGTTAGGTTAGGTTAGGTTAGGTTAGGTTAGGTTAGGTTAGGTTAGGTTAGGTTAGGTTAGGTTAGGTTAGGTTAGGTTAGGTTAGGTTAGGTTAGGTTAGGTTAGGTTAGGTTAGGTTAGGTTAGGTTAGGTTAGGTTAGGTTAGGTTAGGTTAGGTTAGGTTAGGTTAGGTTAGGTTAGGTTAGGTTAGGTTAGGTTAGGTTAGGTTAGGTTAGGTTAGGTTAGGTTAGGTTAGGTTAGGTTAGGTTAGGTTAGGTTAGGTTAGGTTAGGTTAGGTTAGGTTAGGTTAGGTTAGGTTAGGTTAGGTTAGGTTAGGTTAGGTTAGGTTAGGTTAGGTTAGGTTAGGTTAGGTTAGGTTAGGTTAGGTTAGGTTAGGTTAGGTTAGGTTAGGTTAGGTTAGGTTAGGTTAGGTTAGGTTAGGTTAGGTTAGGTTAGGTTAGGTTAGGTTAGGTTAGGTTAGGTTAGGTTAGGTTAGGTTAGGTTAGGTTAGGTTAGGTTAGGTTAGGTTAGGTTAGGTTAGGTTAGGTTAGGTTAGGTTAGGTTAGGTTAGGTTAGGTTAGGTTAGGTTAGGTTAGGTTAGGTTAGGTTAGGTTAGGTTAGGTTAGGTTAGGTTAGGTTAGGTTAGGTTAGGTTAGGTTAGGTCTAGGTTAGGTTAGGTTAGGTTAGGTTAGGTTAGGTTAGGTTAGGTTAGGTTAGGTTAGGTTAGGTTAGGTTAGGTTAGGTTAGGTTAGGTTAGGTTAGGTTAGGTTAGGTTAGGTTAGGTTAGGTTAGGTTAGGTTAGGTTAGGTTAGGTTAGGTTAGGTTAGGTTAGGTTAGGTTAGGTTAGGTTAGGTTAGGTTAGGTTAGGTTAGGTTAGGTTAGGTTAGGTTAGGTTAGGTTAGGTTAGGTTAGGTTAGGTTAGGTTAGGTTAGGTTAGGTTAGGTTAGGTTAGGTTAGGTTAGGTTAGGTTAGGTTAGGTTAGGTTAGGTTAGGTTAGGTTAGGTTAGGTTAGGTTAGGTTAGGTTAGGTTAGGTTAGGTTAGGTTAGGTTAGGTTAGGTTAGGTTAGGTTAGGTTAGGTTAGGTTAGGTTAGGTTAGGTTAGGTTAGGTTAGGTTAGGTTAGGTTAGGTTAGGTTAGGTTAGGTTAGGTTAGGTTAGGTTAGGTTAGGTTAGGTTAGGTTAGGTTAGGTTAGGTTAGGTTAGGTTAGGTTAGGTTAGGTTAGGTTAGGTTAGGTTAGGTTAGGTTAGGTTAGGTTAGGTTAGGTTAGGTTAGGTTAGGTTAGGTTAGGTTAGGTTAGGTTAGGTTAGGTTAGGTTAGGTTAGGTTAGGTTAGGTTAGGTTAGGTTAGGTTAGGTTAGGTTAGGTTAGGTTAGGTTAGGTTAGGTTAGGTTAGGTTAGGTTAGGTTAGGTTAGGTTAGGTTAGGTTAGGTTAGGTTAGGTTAGGTTAGGTTAGGTTAGGTTAGGTTAGGTTAGGTTAGGTTAGGTTAGGTTAGGTTAGGTTAGGTTAGGTTAGGTTAGGTTAGGTTAGGTTAGGTTAGGTTAGGTTAGGTTAGGTTAGGTTAGGTTAGGTTAGGTTAGGTTAGGTTAGGTTAGGTTAGGTTAGGTTAGGTTAGGTTAGGTTAGGTTAGGTTAGGTTAGGTTAGGTTAGGTTAGGTTAGGTTAGGTTAGGTTAGGTTAGGTTAGGTTAGGTTAGGTTAGGTTAGGTTAG
>OZ037738.1:5563867-5595666 GCA_964035505.1 Watsonalla cultraria | reverse complement strand
AAGTCCTCGGTAATGTTCTATGTAAGCGTGTCCCTGCAGTTACAGGAAGTCCTCGGTAATGTTCTATGTAAGCGTGTCCCTGCAGTTACAGGAAGTCCTCGGTAATTTCTATGTAAGCGTGTCCCTGAGTTACAGGAAGTCCTCGGTAATGTTCTATGTAAGCGTGTCCTGAGTATAAGTCCTCGGTAATGTTCTATGTAAGCGTGATCCCTGCAGTTACAGGAAGTCCTCGGTAATGTTCTATGTAAGCGTGTCCTGCAGTTACAGGAAGTCCTCGGTAATGTTCTATGTAAGCGTGTCCCTGCAGTTACAGGAAGTCCTCGGTAATGTTCTATGTAAGCGTGTCCCTGCAGTTACAGGAAGTCCTCGGTAATGTTCTATGTAAGCGTGTCCCTGCAGTTACAGGAAGTCCTCGGTAATGTTCTATGTAAGCGTGTCCCTGCAGTTACAGGAAGTCCTCGGTAATGTTCTATGTAAGCGTGTCCCTGCAGTTACAGGAAGTCCTCGGTAATGTTCTATGTAAGCGTGTCCCTGCAGTTACAGGAAGTCCTCGGTAATGTTCTATGTAAGCGTGTCCCTGCAGTTACAGGAAGTCCTCGGTAATGTTCTATGTAAGCGTGTCCCTGCAGTAACAGGAAGTCCTCGGTAATGTTCTATGTAAGCGTGTCCCTGCAGTAACAGGAAGTCCTCGGTAATGTTCTATGTAAGCGTGTCCCTGCAGTTACAGGAAGTCCTCGGTAATGTTCTATGTAAGCGTGTCCCTGCAGTTACAGGAAGTCCTCGGTAATGTTCTATGTAAGCGTGTCCCTGCAGTTACAGGAAGTCCTCGGTAATGTTCTATGTAAGCGTGTCCCTGCAGTTACAGGAAGTCCTCGGTAATGTTCTATGTAAGCGTGTCCCTGCAGTTACAGGAAGTCCTCGGTAATGTTCTATGTAAGCGTGTCCCTGCAGTTACAGGAAGTCCTCGGTAATGTTCTATGTAAGCGTGTCCCTGCAGTTACAGGAAGTCCTCGGTAATGTTCTATGTAAGCGTGTCCCTGCAGTAACAGGAAGTCCTCGGTAATGTTCTATGTAAGCGTGTCCCTGCAGTTACAGGAAGTCCTCGGTAATGTTCTATGTAAGCGTGTCCCTGCAGTTACAGGAAGTCCTCGGTAATGTTCTATGTAAGCGTGTCCCTGCAGTTACAGGAAGTCCTCGGTAATGTTCTATGTAAGCGTGTCCCTGCAGTTACAGGAAGTCCTCGGTAATGTTCTATGTAAGCGTGTCCCTGCAGTTACAGGAAGTCCTCGGTAATGTTCTATGTAAGCGTGTCCCTGCAGTTACAGGAAGTCCTCGGTAATGTTCTATGTAAGCGTGTCCCTGCAGTTACAGGAAGTCCTCGGTAATGTTCTATGTAAGCGTGTCCCTGCAGTTACAGGAAGTCCTCGGTAATGTTCTATGTAAGCGTGTCCCTGCAGTTACAGGAAGTCCTCGGTAATGTTCTATGTAAGCGTGTCCCTGCAGTTACAGGAAGTCCTCGGTAATGTTCTATGTAAGCGTGTCCCTGCAGTAACAGGAAGTCCTCGGTAATGTTCTATGTAAGCGTGTCCCTGCAGTTACAGGAAGTCCTCGGTAATGTTCTATGTAAGCGTGTCCCTGCAGTAACAGGAAGTCCTCGGTAATGTTCTATGTAAGCGTGTCCCTGCAGTTACAGGAAGTCCTCGGTAATGTTCTATGTAAGCGTGTCCCTGCAGTTACAGGAAGTCCTCGGTAATGTTCTATGTAAGCGTGTCCCTGCAGTTACAGGAAGTCCTCGGTAATGTTCTATGTAAGCGTGTCCCTGCAGTTACAGGAAGTCCTCGGTAATGTTCTATGTAAGCGTGTCCCTGCAGTTACAGGAAGTCCTCGGTAATGTTCTATGTAAGCGTGTCCCTGCAGTTACAGGAAGTCCTCGGTAATGTTCTATGTAAGCGTGTCCCTGCAGTTACAGGAAGTCCTCGGTAATGTTCTATGTAAGCGTGTCCCTGCAGTTACAGGAAGTCCTCGGTAATGTTCTATGTAAGCGTGTCCCTGCAGTTACAGGAAGTCCTCGGTAATGTTCTATGTAAGCGTGTCCCTGCAGTTACAGGAAGTCCTCGGTAATGTTCTATGTAAGCGTGTCCCTGCAGTTACAGGAAGTCCTCGGTAATGTTCTATGTAAGCGTGTCCCTGCAGTTACAGGAAGTCCTCGGTAATGTTCTATGTAAGCGTGTCCCTGCAGTTACAGGAAGTCCTCGGTAATGTTCTATGTAAGCGTGTCCCTGCAGTTACAGGAAGTCCTCGGTAATGTTCTATGTAAGCGTGTCCCTGCAGTTACAGGAAGTCCTCGGTAATGTTCTATGTAAGCGTGTCCCTGCAGTTACAGGAAGTCCTCGGTAATGTTCTATGTAAGCGTGTCCCTGCAGTTACAGGAAGTCCTCGGTAATGTTCTATGTAAGCGTGTCCCTGCAGTTACAGGAAGTCCTCGGTAATGTTCTATGTAAGCGTGTCCCTGCAGTTACAGGAAGTCCTCGGTAATGTTCTATGTAAGCGTGTCCCTGCAGTTACAGGAAGTCCTCGGTAATGTTCTATGTAAGCGTGTCCCTGCAGTTACAGGAAGTCCTCGGTAATGTTCTATGTAAGCGTGTCCCTGCAGTTACAGGAAGTCCTCGGTAATGTTCTATGTAAGCGTGTCCCTGCAGTTACAGGAAGTCCTCGGTAATGTTCTATGTAAGCGTGTCCCTGCAGTTACAGGAAGTCCTCGGTAATGTTCTATGTAAGCGTGTCCCTGCAGTTACAGGAAGTCCTCGGTAATGTTCTATGTAAGCGTGTCCCTGCAGTTACAGGAAGTCCTCGGTAATGTTCTATGTAAGCGTGTCCCTGCAGTTACAGGAAGTCCTCGGTAATGTTCTATGTAAGCGTGTCCCTGCAGTTACAGGAAGTCCTCGGTAATGTTCTATGTAAGCGTGTCCCTGCAGTTACAGGAAGTCCTCGGTAATGTTCTATGTAAGCGTGTCCCTGCAGTTACAGGAAGTCCTCGGTAATGTTCTATGTAAGCGTGTCCCTGCAGTTACAGGAAGTCCTCGGTAATGTTCTATGTAAGCGTGTCCCTGCAGTTACAGGAAAAGTCCTCGGTAATGTTCTATGTAAGCGTGTCCCTGCAGTTACAGGAAGTCCTCGGTAATGTTCTATGTAAGCGTGTCCCTGCAGTAACAGGAAGTCCTCGGTAATGTTCTATGTAAGCGTGTCCCTGCAGTTACAGGAAGTCCTCGGTAATGTTCTATGTAAGCGTGTCCCTGCAGTTAACAGGAAGTCCTCGGTAATGTTCTATGTAAGCGTGTCCCTGCAGTAACAGGAAGTCCTCGGTAATGTTCTATGTAAGCGTGTCCCTGCAGTTACAGGAAGTCCTCGGTAATGTTCTATGTAAGCGTGTCCCTGCAGTTACAGGAAGTCCTCGGTAATGTTCTATGTAAGCGTGTCCCTGCAGTTACAGGAAGTCCTCGGTAATGTTCTATGTAAGCGTGTCCCTGCAGTTACAGGAAGTCCTCGGTAATGTTCTATGTAAGCGTGTCCCTGCAGTTACAGGAAGTCCTCGGTAATGTTCTATGTAAGCGTGTCCCTGCAGTTACAGGAAGTCCTCGGTAATGTTCTATGTAAGCGTGTCCCTGCAGTTTCAGGAAGTCCTCGGTAATGTTCTATGTAAGCGTGTCCCTGCAGTACACAGGAAGTCCTCGGTAATGTTCTATGTAAGCGTGTCCCTGCAGTTACAGGAAGTCCTCGGTAATGTTCTATGTAGCCGTGTCCCTGCAGTTACAGGAGTCCTCGGTAATGTTCTATGTAAGCGTGTCCTGGTTACAGGAAGTCCTCGGTAATGTTCTATGTAAGCGTGTCCCTGCAGTAACAGGAAGTCCTCGGTAATGTTCTATGTAAGCGTGTCCCTGCAGTAACAGGAAGTCCTCGGTAATGTTCTATGTAAGCGTGTCCCTGCAGTTACAGGAAGTCCTCGGTAATGTTCTATGTAAGCGTGTCCCTGCAGTTACAGGAAGTCCTCGGTAATGTTCTATGTAAGCGTGTCCCTGCAGTTACAGGAAGTCCTCGGTAATGTTCTATGTAAGCGTGTCCCTGCAGTAACAGGAAGTCCTCGGTAATGTTCTATGTAAGCGTGTCCCTGCAGTTACAGGAAGTCCTCGGTAATGTTCTATGTAAGCGTGTCCCTGCAGTAACAGGAAGTCCTCGGTAATGTTCTATGTAAGCGTGTCCCTGCAGTTACAGGAAGTCCTCGGTAATGTTCTATGTAAGCGTGTCCCTGCAGTAACAGGAAGTCCTCGGTAATGTTCTATGTAAGCGTGTCCCTGCAGTTACAGGAAGTCCTCGGTAATGTTCTATGTAAGCGTGTCCCTGCAGTTACAGGAAGTCCTCGGTAATGTTCTATGTAAGCGTGTCCCTGCAGTTACAGGAAGTCCTCGGTAGGATGACGGAATGGTGCAAGTGACAAAAAAAGAGATAAAAAGACTGAAAACTGCAGGGACACGCTTACATAGAACATTAAGACTGTGTCTGTATATATACGTGTATCTTTTGTTGGAGATCCATAAATAAACTTAAACTCATTCTAAAATTATCTTTATTTGAAAACAGTTTACAAAGTGTGTTCAAATAGTCAGAATGCCACGATTATGCAGGATTATACATGTCTCCGCCACTAGAACTTTGTTTCTTCGATTTCATCTTCTCTTGTTATCTTCGTGTTCTAGTTCGAACTCGTATCCCGGAGCTTAATCATTTGTAAAGTCTATTGCCCTGAAATCTCAAAATCAACGATTTTAAAAGTACAGCCGCATTATTCACTAAGATTTCTCAGCGTCGAACTCGACGACGAGTGTTGGTTTAAATCATAGGAAATTGATTCATAATACATAGAGGATTAGGTTCAACTTCGTATCTTTAAAACCGATTCTCGACGACGAATGCCACGCTAAGAAACCTTAGGGAATAACGCGGTAAAGTTTTGAACTCACAAAATGAAAAAAATATTATACGCAGCTTGTCATTTGTCACATTAGTAGAATAAATACGTAAGAACAACTGAGAAGAAGACTTCAACGCCTCCTCCGTAATTTCGCCACGCCATTGACACAAATGTAATTCTGTCGATGGCCGTTCCACGCTTTTTAACAACTTTTTCTTACTTTTTAAAAAGAGTTTAATACGTAATTAATTGATGAAATGTACGATTTAGTGCCGAATAGTCTAAAGATAGACTTGAGTTCTTAAAAACCATCGCATACCAAATCACTGGTGAATGCTAGTCTATAGGTGAAGATAGTAAAATAGTATGTACAAATATTGATTTATTAAGATTTTTTTATAAATTTTGATGTCGGAAACAATTTATTAACAAAATAGCCATAAGTATATTTTTAATCGTTATTAATTATATTAATTATAAATATTCAATCACAATTCAAATAAAAAAAAAGGATTGAAAATATTATCGTGACATGTGAGTTCTTCAAACGGCACCGAACGGTGTGTTCTGTGAGGTTAGTAGTAGTCAGTAGTATCGCCGTCCCTGTTGTTGTTGGTATTACGACTAGTTCCATCGCTAATAGTGCTCGCAGAGCTGTCATGATCTGCTGACGTGAGCTCAATAACATTGTTATTACCGGTATTGGTGACATGTGCGCCTTGCTGCCCCTGCGTCGAGGACGGCACGGCTGTCACAAGCGCGAGAGCCAAGCCCACAACTGTCAAGATCTGGGGACAATACCGGAGATTGAGAGAATATTTATGTTTAGGTCCCATGTAATAGGGGGCGAGCCTATTCCGGACTGCTAATGGGAAATTACAGACAGAACAAACTAATAACAATTCCCCCGGACAGAAGGAGTAGTAGAGTAAAGACTAGTAGTCTAGTGTTCGCAAACACTACTTCGGAACACGAGTCAAGTAACACCACCAGCAGTATTACCACCAACAATGTTGACATTCCAACCTGAAGACAACAGGATGTTGACATTCCAACCTGAAGACAATAGGAATACTCGGAAAGATCAATATTACGAATGTTCCATTGTGCCGTGGAATACCAGGAAAGGACAGTGCATTCCTCCTGGTATATAAGCAGCAGGCCCCGATGCCTCGGGGTCATTCTACTGCACACCATAGCGCCGTGCCAACCTTATCACCTTCATTAATAATTGTGTAAAAGTTTTATTTTATATTTTAAATAAATAGTTTGTTTTTTTTAAATAGTCAACGTCTTATAATTTTAACTGGCGCCCAACGTGGGGCCCAGTCTTCGTAAAAAGGATCACTCTTTAAGTTCAAGACCTCCGGAAAACCCCGAGCTCGCTTACAGAGGACTCCAAGCGAAGTGACTCTTTAGTCAAAATACTTACTGGGAACCACATTATAAATACGTTGGAAAAGGAAGACTATGTTGAAAACTCTCCTACTCCTGTGCCTGTAAGTACTGAGTAGCATTTCCCATTAAAATTCCGCTCCTTAGACCCCCTATTTTTGTGTATAGAGATAAGGTTAGTAGTAGAATGTCCCGACCTTCCGGAAATAATCCGCAAGGAAGCTCTTACGTGCCATCGGCACCTAATACAACCTCACCTTGTGTAATAGATCCAAAACTACTTATTGGGTTCGTTCCCACATATGATGGAGACCCATTTACAATTTATAATTATTTAAAAAGTGCAAAGCAATGGTTAAATATAGCAGGAGGCAAAACTCCACAGAATATTATGCTTTTGTTAAGTAAGTTAACAGGAAGAGCAGCACTAGTGATAGGTATGATGGAACATAATTTTAATTGGGAGTGTATCGAAAGTATTCTAAAAATGGAATGCGGCGACAACCGAGAACTCCATACTTTACTTGTGGAATTATCAAATGTAAAAAAGAAAAATTTGTATCGAGACTTAATATTCGATCTCAAACAAAAATTATTTTTTATTAAAAGTAAATTACACGATAAATATGATGACACTAAAATAGTTGAAGAAGTAATGGAGCCATATATAAATACCGCTCAAAACACATTAAAGAATTCATTACCTTATCACGACCAAATTTACGTCAGCAATTGTAGCTTTATGGATACCGCGAACAAAATTATACAATTGGAAGTAGAAGGGAGATTCGATAATATCAAACAGAAATTCTCACAAATTTTACCAACTCCTAGAATAATTAATCAAAATTATCAACCTCGACAAATAAATAATCAAAATCAAAATAGTAATTATAAAAATAGCGTTCAACAACAAAAGCCGAACCAGGCATACCATTCGCGACATCCCTGGACTCCAAATCCAAATAACGTGTTTTCTAAGCCACAGCATCAGTATTTCGGACAATATCAAAATAAACCAAATTCTTCAATGAATAAAAATCAAGATGTGAGTATGCGAACTGCACCACCGCAAAAACAAGGGCAAATAAATTTAGGGAAGGGGCTATTGGCCGAAGAGGTGTTCTATCACGAGGAAGAGGAAGAAGCGCCTCAGGTAGAGGAATATTCATATCCAAATTTTGACAATAATGATCAGGATAATAACGAGCAACAAAATTTTCAAATAATTCGCCCAGACGATACAATATCATAGAATTTAACCACGTCAAATCTTATTTGCCTTACTTCGAAACAGAACATCCAAAGTTAAGAATTTTAATCGACACTGGTAGCCAACGTTCATTCATTACAAACAATGCATGTAAACAATACTTTCATAGCTACTGGAAACCAGAACAGTTCACAGTAAAGACTTCCCATGATACCACAAAACACAATGGTGTTATTGAAACGCCGTATTGGTGCAAATACTTCGGAAGAAACAATGGAACGATGAAATTTTATGTTTACGACTTTAGCGAAAAGTACGATGTTCTTATGGGGACAGAAATGATAGAACAAATTAATGCAAGAATTGATTTGAAAGAAAGAAAACTTTATATGCCGGAAAAAGAACTACTTATATTTCATATGACTTCGGATGACAATTTAAATATTGAAAGTTTATGTGAAACATATAAAGATTTATTTTCGGAAGATGTTACAAATAGTGCCACAACTAAAATAAAACATCACATAATTATTAATGAAGGTGATCCTATATATCAAAAGCCATATAGGTTACCACAAATTCAACAACAAGAGGTCAGAAAGCAAGTAGAAAAACTGTTAACTGAAAACATTATAAGACCCTCAGAATCTCCATGGTCATCAGCCGTACATATTATTCCAAAAAAAATGGATCAATCTGGAATACAGAAATGGAGAATGGTAATTGATTATAGAAAATTGAATGATAGAACTAAATCGGATAAATTTCCTTTACCTAACATAGAAGATTTATTTTCTAAATTACAAGGGAATAATTACTTTACTACATTAGATTTAACATCGGGTTATCACCAAATATTAATGGATGAAAAATCTATTGAAATGACAGCCTTTAGTACACCAGATGGACATTATGAATTTCTTCGGATGCCTTTTGGATTAAAAAATGCACCGGCTACTTTTCAAAGAATGATGAATAATGTATTGAAACAAGAGATAGAAAGGAACGTTTGCTTAGTTTATTTGGACGATATAATTATTTACTCTAAATGTAAACAAGAACATATAAATAAATTACAGCAAGTATTCGAAGCACTTCGAAGGGCAAACCTAAAAGTTAACATCAATAAGTGTGTTTTCATGAAAGAAGAGATTGAATTCTTAGGGCATATTTTAAATAAAGACGGATTGAAACCAAATCAAAAAAAGATAGAAGCTATTAAGAAATTTCCTATTCCAAAAACTTTAAAGGAAGTTAGAGCCTTTTTAGGATTAATAGGATATTACAGAAAGTTTGTGCCAAATCTAAGTAAAATTATAAAACCATTAACAGAAGTTACAAAGAAAAATTCAGTCATAGATGTAACGGATAAAAAATATATAGAAGCAGTAGAAGCGTGTAAACATTTACTCACTAATGCACCGATATTAGCATTTCCTGATTTTAATAAATCGTTTGTCATAACTACGGACGCGTCAGACATTGCGTTAGGAGCAGTATTAAGTCAAGACGGCCATCCGATAGCTTATGCTTCGAGAACACTATCGAAGACCGAACAAAACTATAATACCACTGAAAAGGAACTCTTAGGTATAATTTGGGCTGTAGCGCAATTTAGACCTTATGTATATGGAAAAAGATTCACATTGAGAACTGATCATAAAGCTCTTATTTGGTTAGCAAAATTGAAAGAACCAAATCAAAGGTTGACACGATGGAAACTCAAATTACAAGATTACGACTACATTATTGAACACGTCAAAGGTAAAGATAATTATGTCGCTGATGCATTGAGTCGAATTGAAATCTTCCAAACAGAATCATCATCATCGGAAAGCGTTATTGCAGGACCTTCAAGAATTAATGAGCAAACTAATTTAAACCAAAATTCAATGAGAGTTAATGTAGGACAAAGTTCGGTTATATCTGATTTAAGCGAATCTGTACAAGGGACTGTACATTCTAATCAAGAAAACAGTGATGAAGGTATACCCATTATTCATGCATATCCACCTAAAAGATTAAGACGAGTTATTTTCGAAATGGCATCATATAAAGAAGCAAAACGTGAAAATGGTATATGGTATTTTTATATTCCACCGAACCAAGAAGAGGAAGTAATTAAAGAGTTTATGCTAGAGTATCTAGGTAATGAAAAGTATGCTTTTATTATACCCAATGAAGAATTATATTATAAAGTATCTGAAACTTATAGGAAGTACTTTGATCATACAAATTTCAAACCAACCAGATATACAAAATCATTGGTAGAAATAAACAGTAAGGAAGAACAGTTGAGATTAATTAAAGAATATCACCTAAATGAAAATCGACACGCTGGTATAGATAGTCTATATAAACAACTCAAAGAAAAATATTATTGGGAGAATATGCGTAAGCAAATTAAGAATTTTGTTTTAAAGTGCGAGACTTGTAAGAGAGAGAAGTATAATAGACACCCATATAATACATTATCTACAGAAACAGAAACGCCTCACGAACCAATGAGCATATGGCACATAGATTTTATGTCATTAGAAAGACAATGGTATTTGACCATAATTGACAAATTCTCTAAATACGCAATTGTTAAGCCAACAGAAAAAACTAGGGTTTACGACACTTTGGCAGAAATATTTGCAATGATTGGTACCCCAAATAAAATTATACATGACGGAGAACAATCATTATGTAGTGAGATAATAAACGAATTATTTCAGACATATGGAATAATTAATCACGTAACTTCACCTCAACACCATAAATCTAATTCAGATATTGAACGATTACATAGCACGATACAAGAGTTATATAGATTACAAAGAGAGCAGGAATTAGAACAAAATCAGAAGATTAATTTCATAACTCACGCTTATAATAATACAACACATAGTTCAATAGGAATGACGCCTTTTGAAGTACATTTTGGTCGAAAAGCAAAGTTGAGAAATTTTGATAATTTGAAAGTTATTATACAACAATATACATCGCAACAAAAACAGTTTACGAGTAATTTAAACAAAAATATTCACGATTTATTAAAAGAACAAAAGAATAAAAGAAATGAAAGAATTAATAAGAAAATAAAACCTCCAAAGACATTTCAAGTAGGAAATGAAGTATATTTAAAAAATAGTAAGGCAGAACGTCATAAAACAAATGCAAGATATTTAGGTCCATTTAAAATATTAGAAATATGTGCTAATAATAAATATAAATTAAGTAATGGGAGAACCTATCATATAGAGGAACTTGTTGTTACAGAGCCCTCCTTGTCCTCGGAAATCGATTCAGATCATTAGATTCAAAAGAGCATGTTGTTATAGTTGAATTAAAAAACGTACGGATTATTGAAGGAAAGTGGACGATTATTCATAAGTTAGACATAAAACCCATAGTGGAACATAAAAATAGACTTAAAGAAAATGTGAATTTAGCTATAAGAAAAGCTAATGTAAAAGAAATAAATTACATTTACGATAGAATTAATATAATTATTTACCATTTAGAAGAAATATGTAATCATTTATATACACAAAGTAGAGTTAAGAGAGGTTTGGTTAATGGACTTGGAACCATAATTAAAGCAATTACTGGTAATTTAGATCAAGATGATTTAGATAAGATACAGAAAGATTTAGAAACTCTTAAAGTAGCATATAATAAACAAATATCTGTAACAAATGATGTATTAGAAGAATATAACAAGCAGTTACATAAAATCACTGAAATTCAAGTAAGTGTAGATGAGAAAATTGTTGAAAATGCGAATGTAAAAACACAGCAAAAAATAGCTTTAAGTCTATTGTTTCAAGCTCAGACTTTACAAGATTTAGCTGATAGGTTAACAACAGCACTTACCTTTGCAGAACATCATATGTATCATTATAGCATTATACAGTCACATGTTTTGCAAGAAACTTTAAATAGTATTAACAAAGATGTACTTATTTCAAATAATATAAATTATATAGAACCTTTCGTAACGGTTGATAGTAAAATTGTAAATAACATTATATACTTTATTTTAAATATACCTTTAGTTAAACCACAAGTATATAAGGCTAGGAAAATTGTTCCCATTATCCAAAATTCCCTCACTTGTACCTATCCCATAATGCGAAAGGTTACTTTGGCATACAACGGTTCTGAAGTTTATGAAGTTGAAGATTGCATAGAGTTGAGCGAACTGATTTGTAAAGGAAGTATATTGCAAACTGATAACTGCGAAACTGGTATAATAATGGAAAGAAATCCGACAAACTGCAGTGTTGTACCCATCAAATGTCCTAATGAGGAAATTCAAGAAATAACACCGGAAGCTATTTATATGTATTTCAATAAATCAACTGAAGTGAAAGTAAAAAGTGGAAAAGATGAAGAGACAATATGGATAAAAGGATCTTATTTAGTAAATGGAAAGAATTGTGAAATCAGTATCCAGGGTATTAAACGATTTCAGACTAAAGAAACAAGTGAAAGGATTATCATATCTAAATTACAAATTATAAATCAAGAAAAGGTTCCAGAAATAGAACTAACATATGATAAAGATAAAATTACAAATGAATTGAAACAACTAAAACAAATTCAAACGTTGCAGATGCAAAGTCATCACAACTACATTCAATATGGGCTGATCATATGTATAACCCTATTCGTTTTAGTCTGCTTCAGTATTATTTTCTTTCACACCACGGTTTGTTCTAAACCATGGGCTTTGAAAATAGAGGGGGAGAGTCAAGTAACACCACCAGCAGTATTACCACCAACAATGTTGACATTCCAACCTGAAGACAACAGGATGTTGACATTCCAACCTGAAGACAATAGGAATACTCGGAAAGATCAATATTACGAATGTTCCATTGTGCCGTGGAATACCAGGAAAGGACAGTGCATTCCTCCTGGTATATAAGCAGCAGGCCCCGATGCCTCGGGGTCATTCTACTGCACACCATAGCGCCGTGCCAACCTTATCACCTTCATTAATAATTGTGTAAAAGTTTTATTTTATATTTTAAATAAATAGTTTGTTTTTTTTAAATAGTCAACGTCTTATAATTTTAACTCACGAGTCATGACGCTGGTGCGTGGCAGCCAAGGAAAGAAATATAATGAGGATTGCTCAGTGGACTCACCAGTAAAGTCCTCATGATGGTAGTATGGTAGTATCAGCAGTGATAGTTGAATGTAGTTGTGTAGTGTCCCGCGGCCAGCATATATACCCCGCGGTGAGCGCATGTGTTGGTTGTTGATCATATATCTACAACACTAGCATTCAACTAACTATTTGCATAGCAATGAAGCATCATTACAATAAATAAGAGTGAAAATGATGCATAATGTGGCAGCTGTATTGTTTATCAATAATATAACTGCAATAAATCAAGCTTCTATCAATGTGTTTTATTTACAAGAATACTGAAATAAAAATAACCTATTAAATTAAAGATGGATCAGTCGTCAGTAAACAATCATAACTAAGGCATTAGTTGTTGTGTATTTACTGAACACGTACAAAGGACGAGCAAGGACGGGACGCGTTGTCTGGTTCTTTGTATCACAAGTCAATACTAATATTATATTAATTCGATACGTTATCATTGTCACAAATTATTTAGAAATATTAACGGCGAAGGAAAAAAGGAGGGTGATTACGAACGTTTATGAAATAATACCCTGAGTCCATGGATGTAGTTTTTTTAAGAGTGTGTCTTTTTCAAAATAGTCTGCTTTTAGTACTATTTCAGTTCGTAAATTTCAGAGATACGCGGAGAAAGGTGCGTTTTTTCATATTTTTTTAAGCCTCAATAGACTTTGGAATACTTGGATAACCTAAATGACTGCGACAGGAAAATTGATGTTCTAGCTGCGTCCCCACGTCAGTTCAAACAATTTTTGACGAGCATGCCATAATAATCTATAAATTAAGTTCTTACCTATTTTACACTAATTAATTACCTAAACATTATAAATGTTACATTTAGAAAACAGCGCATGTGGTGTTTACCTGTTTAAGCTATGCAATTAGTTTGTAGCTATGTGAGATATGTATATATATTAGTGATATGTTGTTGTAACTGTTGGTGAACCTATCATCATCATCATTTATTTAAGAGCTAGGCTCTTGTCGGTGAAGCAATCGCCAACCCTCTCTATTGTCCGCTAACACTTTGACTTCCTTGTACGACATGGCGCTGACTTTTCCCTTCAGCTGTTGTACATAACTAATCCTTGGTCTCCCTCTTCTTCGTTTTCCTTATATCTTCCCTTCTATGATGTTTGTAATGAAAGCGTCATGTCGTAATAAGTGTCCAATCATCTTGCCCCTCCTGTTTTCTATTGTCCGGATTATCATTCTTTCTTCTTCTACTCTCTCTAATACTTCCTCGTTTGTGACCATCTCTGTCCAACTTATACCCTCCATCCTTCTCCAGCACCACATTTCAAATGCCTGCAGCCTTTCCCTATCTCTTTGCGTGAGTGTCCACGTCTCACATCCATAAAGTGCGATGCTACATAAATATGTTTTTATGAATCTTTTTCTAACTTTCTTTGCTATCTTGGATTTAAATATGTGTTTCTTATTGTTAAATGCTTGTTTTGCTATAGCTATTCTTGTTATTATGTCTTGACTGCATCTGGACTCACAGTTGATGATACTTCCCAAATATTTAAAATGTTTAACTTGCTCAATCGAATTATTATTAAGTGAAGGTGAACCTATATAAATAAAAAAAAAAAAAAAAAAAAAACTTCACGCGCAGTCGCGGGCTATAGTTAACATATACATTATATTTATTCACAATAAATCACATGCATTGTAAATAGCCAGCTGAATGCGAGTGTGGGGGTACATAAGGTGGCTGCGGGACTCCACGCAACTATGTACTACTGACACTGCTCCCATCACCATCATGAAGGCTGTACTGGTGAGTGCACTTTCTTTCATATATACATCCTTGAGAGGAATATACTAATATGCCCCCCAAGGTGGATATTTACGATCTTCCTTAAGTTGTTCTTTGGCGGGTGCTCCCGGTCAAAATTCGGAGCTGCCTCGTTGGTCTTGTAGTCGCCTATCCCATATACTCTTATCTTTTGGGTATTTCCCTTATATTCTGGGAGATGATGATATTGTTAACCTTATGTTTGTATTGTCCCAGGTCGCAGCAGTTGTGTGCTTGGCACTAGCACTGGTCTCCACGCAAAACCAATCAACTAACATCAGCAGTCAAGGTGACAACAACTCAATCAAGTCAACGGGAGCCAATAGTGGAAGCATTGCGAACAGTGACAGTAATGGCACTAACACTATTAATAGCGACTCCACGACTGGCAATGACTCCAATGATAACACTGACAGTGTTCAAACAACGACCACCACCGCTGCTCCCAACTTGGTCAATGACTTTGGCCCATTTTATATATAATATGTTTATTATTTATTCACTCGGCAGTGCATATTGCACTTCGACCTTAGGAAGAGATAACCAGTAAAAAGTACATTTCGGCTTCGTAAAGTTCTCTGTCAAAGTATAAATATAAGTGTAATAAACAGGAGACCAAAGTTTTGAAATCGAATTGTTTGCTTCATCGAGTGTGAGTGCTGCCTTGTTACTTAGTTCTTAAAACTAACTCCTTTATTTATTGTCAAAGTAATGTCGATTTGTCGATCTTATATTAATATAAATAATTGTCGTTATATTTATTTTGATGTTTTCAGTATAACCATGTAATTAAAGATGTTTGCGAGTAATAATGTACTTTATTAAATGTTCAATGTTTTGTTTGTACCTACTTAAGGTACGTGTTTATTATCATCCACCAGCGACATGACGTGGTATCGTCTCCCAAACTGCACATAGCGAGCTGAATTTGCTATTTTTCTTCACAATATTTTCTTTAATTCTGAAGCTCTAGGTGTGATATATCACCGATAACGTATTTATCTATTATCTACGGAGCTTGTAGGGAAGGGGACGACATGCCTCCAGGGAGTGAGTACAGATATGACGGCTGGGAGAGCAATGAAAGAGCGCACTGTCCAATATAGCTATTGACTTATATGAAGTAAAATGAGCTAATGTATCATTGTGTAGCCCAGTGTAGAGTGTACCCCTCCAAGAACTGGCCACGAGCAAAGATAACTGACGACCAACTCAGTAACGAGAGGGGAAAATGCATTGCAACCAACATACACAAAGATAAAGAAATAATCGTTTAAGTATTGTTACCGACTCAGTTCTAAACATATTAACCTTACCGTGCCTTTATATTTATCAAGTATGTATGTTTGTACATCAGAATAATAATATTTTTGAAAAAAGGAAGTCACATTGTCCTTACATACACGATACCCAAATAAATTAACAGTACCATAATCACAAACCCAATGTTTTTCTAGAAATAGCTACAGAATGTGTATAACAGTTTATAATAAATTAGCTGTGCCCCGCGGTTTCACCTGCGTAGATTTAGTTTCTTCCTTATTGTCGCGGAACCCTAATATTTTTGATAAATAAAAGTAGCCTAAGTTACTCCTTGAAACATCAGCTACCTGCCAGTGAAAGTCCCGATAAAATCCAGCCGTTTCAGAGATTACCCGGAACAAACAGACAGTCAGACAAAAAGACAGACAGAGAAATTTTTTAAAACTTGGTTTTTTGTGTCAGTAGCGTGTAGTATTCACATGCATTTAGTGAAAAGCTGTAACTTTGGAATTACAAACAGACACTTCAATTTTATTTATCTGTATAATATATGTTTATAGATTCTTCTTCTTGTGGTGCCTCTCCACTAATGGAGGTTGGCCGTCAGCTCCGCAAATTTGTCCTTATTTTTTGCAAGCTTAAACAATTCTTCGACGCTGTTTATCCCAGTCCATTGCCTTAGGTTTCGGAGCCATGACAACTTCCTCCTTCCGACACGCCTTTTCCCTGCAATTTTTCCCATCATTATAATCTGGAGAAGGTTGTAGCGCTCATGTCGCAGCACATGTCCGAGATATGCTACTTTCCTTCTCTTAATGACTGTCATGAGTTCTCTGGATTTTTTGACGCGTCGGAGCACTTCCTCATTAGTTACCCTCTGGGTCCAACTAATCCGAAGCATGCGGCGGTAGAACCACATTTCAAGAGCTTCTTTATAGATTAACATTCCCAAAATGGGTGCAATATGCTATGTACCTATTGTTTTACACAACCTTTAAATAATCTTTTGTAACCATATTTCATGAAAATAAATTATTCTTATTCTTATGAAAAGAGTACTTATTCTTAGGAAAAATCTTCACGCATTATATTAACACGTTTTATAAGATGGTATTATTGTATGATTGTGTTATTAAAGAGTGAGAATAAAATTTTAATAAAAGTGTAAATAGCTACGTGGGCCAACCCTTGGGTCGTTAATAGACTCTGCAAATTATTTTTCATCCCACCATCTCGGAAAGAGTATTTTTAATCTTCAATATCTGAGTGGACAAGCTGTTTTTATTCTCTAGAAGATAAAGTAAATTGAATTTAGAACATCGTGTTTAGTGCACACGATGTGTGTGTTTGTGAATTAAAAAAAACATTAAACCTTTACTGCTACCTCTATGGTGCCGAATATATCATACAACTTTTTTTTAATTTGTTAAAAACTCAGACTCGGAACCTTCTTGGTGTTCTTTTTTCAATTTGCTTTGTACGCGGTTCTTTACGCGGCATTTTTTCACGTCATTGTTAAACCTTATATTAAAAACAAGAAACTTGAAAACAAGTGAAAAAACTAAAATGAGTGATTCTAGCGACGAGGAAGATTGTTTGACGCCAACAGAATTGACTGAAACTGTTAATAATGCGCAAATGAGCTTTCTCCCTCAACAATCACGCGAGAAGTATTTAAAACAGTACACAAGTGACTAACACCAATATTACAGTACCAAACAAAAATATTACACTCAATTTAAATAACTGTAGCAACGTTACTTTAAAATTTTCTTAATTATACCTTAGTATAAAATATCGAATGTGGTCAATTCCTCGACATTCATAAGTGCCTTACCAGGGCCTAAACTGAATAAATCATTTACATTTTCATTTTCATTTTCAATGAGGAGGGATGAGAGTCTCATTTTGAGAAGCAAGAAGGCACGGCATGGAGGTATCATTACTATATGAGTATTCTATAGCTTTTGTTATTCGTAGTAAGTATGTAAACTTAGTTAACTCAAACTAATTCTGAATATCTGATAATCTGATATCTGATATCTTTATTTGATTAAACTCTTTACAAAGTGCGTTCAAATAGTCAGAATGCCATGATTATGCAGGATTATACATGCTACCGCCAGTAGATCTTTGTGTCTTCGATTTCATCTTCTCTTGTTATCTTACTTACTTTTTAAAAGAGTGCAATTACGTCATTAATTCACGAAACCTCCGATATAGTGCAGTTATAGTCTAAAGATAGACTTGGGGTCTTAAAAACCATCGCATACCAAGTCACTGGGGAATGCTAGTCTATAGGTGAAGATAGTAAAATAGTATGTACAAATATTTTTTTATTAAGATTGTTTCATACATTTTGTTGTTGGTTAACAATACACAAGATAACTATAAATATCTATATTTTGAAGCGTTATGAAATAAAAAAAAACATACATTTTCAATTAATTTCAAAGAAAATGTCGACATTGGTTAACAACATTATCGTGAAAGATTAAAAATATTGTAACATGTGAGTTCTCCAAACGTTATCAGACAATGCGTTCTGTGAGGCTAGTAGCAGTCACTATTACCGTCCCTGTTGTTGTTGGTATTACGACTATCGCCACTGCTAACAGTGTCCGCAGTGCTTCCATGATCTGCTGACGTGAGCTCAGCAACATTGTTATTACCGGTATTGGTGACATCAGCATATTGCTGCTCCTGCGTCGAGGACGGCAGGGCTGTCACAAGCGCGAGAGCCAAGCCCACAACTGCCAAGATCTGGGGACAATACCGGAGATTAAGAGAACAGTAACACAGAGACATGGACACTTACACGTGCACTCGTCAGCGAGGTAAGGAGCTAAGCTCGGGGTTTATCTGAAGGATTAAATCCGAAACGAGGATATTTGGCAGGGAGCCAAAGTAGCCGACATAGTCCGCTAAATAATTAACCAGCTGGACATGTCTGCCAACGAGCGATGGCCGGTGGGGCAGACGAGTCCTACATAAAAAGAAAATAAATACATACATATGCTCCAGATGTGAGCATTGCCGAACTTATCCGGTAGTCTAATGGGAAATTACAGATGGATAAACCCAACACTTTGCCCGGACACAAAGACCTCGTGTTCCGCAGTAGTGTTTACGGCCACTAGACTAACGAGGCAGGCAAGGAAAGAAATATAAATGAGGATTGCTCAGTGGACTCACCAGTAAAGTCCTCATGATGGTAGTATGGTAGTATCAGCAGTGATAGTTGAATGTAGTTGTGTAGTGTCCCGCGGCCAGCTTATATACCCCGCGGTGAGCGCATGTGTTGGTTGTTGCTCATATATCTACAACACTTGCATTCAACTAACTATTTGCATAGCTTGCTTCACTACAATAAATACAAGTACAAATGATGCATGATGTGTCAACTGTATTATTTATCAATAATATAATTTCAATAAATCAAGCTTCTATCAATGTGTTTTATTTACAAGAATACTGAAATACAAATAAACTATTAAAGTCCTCACAATATGGATCAGTCGTCAGTAAACAATCATAACTAAGGCATTAGTTGTTGTGTATTTACTGAACACGTACAAAGGACAAGCAAGGACGCGATGCGGTGTCTGGTTCTTTGTATCACAAGTATTTAATATGATTATTAAATGTTTTTTTTCTAAAATAGATTTTAAATGTGTTTAAACTTTAACAGTACTCTGTTCTCAAATCGTCAGGGTGACATGATCTCACAAGATCTTTTCAACAATAATTAGTAGCAGAGCTAGTATCATTTTTCAATGATCGGCTTTTGGTACTTCACTTTTCTAACTTTGGAGATATTGCGGTTTGATCGATTTTGCTAAAATTTGGAATAGAGATAAATAGATATCAAGGGCAACCGTACAGTAGTAAAATCTTCACGCGGTCGAAGGCTCGGGTAAAAGCTAGTTACTTAAACAAATATTTATTCACAATAAATCACATGCATTGTAAATAGCCAGCTGAATGCGAGTGTGGGGGTATATAAGGTGGCTGCGGGACTCCACGCAAATATGTACTGACACTGCTCACATCACCACCATGAAGGCTGTACTGGTAAATGCACTGACAATCATATTATATACATATTTATACTTCCTCTCTCCTCAGACATATTAAAGAGGTCATTCGAGCGTAACCCGCCGCGCCTCACCTTGAGAGGAATATTCATTCCACTCAAGGGTGGATATATAGGTTTGTCTTTTAGGATTTCTGTGTCGGGTGCTCCCGGTCAAAATACGGAGCTGCCTCGTTGGTCTTTTGTGGCAACAGCCACTGTAGAACACGCGGTTCTGGTGACGAGCCACTATCGGGCAAAATATTATTGGGATTTTCCATCTGTAATTCCCGTAGTGTAATTCCAGTAGCAGCCCGAGTCTGGATTGGTGCCCGATTAATGGCAATAGGCTCGCCCTCTATTAATAAGGTACGCCTCTGCCTACATCTTCGGGGAATGCAGGTGTGAGCATATGTATATATCATCCGCATGTTGCTGTGTGGGAGGGCAGGGAGATGATGGTATTGTTTACCTTATGTTTATATTGTCCCAGGTCGCAGCAGTTGCGTGCTTGGCACTAGCACTGGTCTCCACGCAGAACGAAACTACTATAATCAACAATGAAGGTGATAACGACACGATCAAGTTAGCAGGAGCTAATAATGGAAGCAATGCGAACACTGATAGTAACGGCACTAATAGTAATAGTAACGGCACGGACTTCTTTGTTCATTGGCTGCAAGCGATTTTATAAGCTTTCTTGTTGAATAGGTACAGTACTCGGCAATAAAGAAACAAAGAATCGGCTCGGCTTCGTAGAGATCTTTGCCGCACATGTGCCTGACCTTGAATGCGCAGTAGTAATATTTTAGATCTTATCTGGCGCGTTCAAATACCCAGTTATCCATCCTATTTTAACTGAGCGCTGTCTGGCGAAAACGACTGAAAGATGTCAAATAGGTAGTCAGCGACTGAGATAGCTCTCTCCGAGGCCGCAATTAGCCGCTTGTATCATTCCCGAACTCGATGTGCAATAAATATTGCCGGGTACAACAGGTACAGTAACTGAGCACGGCCCGTAGAAAATTACATCGAAAGCTTAAAGTGATATAAAGTTCGAAAACTAGATTACCAACTATGAGGAAATAAAACAAATTTACTAAACTTATTAATAAATAAAAGAATTTTCCTTCTTATGCTTAATTCATTTCAATCAAAAATAGAGCCATTTTCTTCTGAGGTCATAAATATAATTGCGGCACTTTTTGAATTATGTCATTCCTAGCTGATCCTATGACGTCTCTCATAGAGGTATTATGTGGTTTTCGAAAACACACAGCGTTGAGATGAAGAAAGCTGTTGTGAACTCGCCTTGATTCTATGTAACTATGGTAAAACTTACCTAAATTCTCTGTGGTTTATACCTCTCTCTTTCTTTCACCAGCGTGCATCCCTTTCTAACAGTTGTGGATGCTTGTCACCTAGTTGTCAAATCATAGCGTTTGTGAATTTTGCCGGTAAAACGATCGCAAAATTTTCTTAAAGTTAAAAAGTGTTGAAATACACCTCAAATATATTTAAAGAGAACACACAGTGTAATTTTCGAACGAGTTTAGTGTTTGTAAGTTATAAAACAGTGCCGTACAATGGATCCGGACGAAATTGAACCGGTAGGTAATGTTGGCGGGGAAAGTTCGAGAAAGGATGTTCTGGATAGGGATCCTATCTCGAGCAAGACGTATGACGAGGAATCATCTTCGTCCTCATCCTCGGAGGATGAGGAAGGCATTGCGTCACCTCCGCCAAACAAACGGCGTAAGACATGTAAGTACCAACAACGAGTTCAAACATGTTCAGACCCGCGCATAGAGACGCTTATTCAGCATGTAGGATATATATCCCAGTATTTAGGTAACTTACCTCATCCGACAAACCAAAACCAGACAATGTGTGAACCAACACCATCCACATCACAATTTTTGACTAATCCTATCTCTTCCAACAGTAATAAACTCACACTGGGTGAATTAGAAACCGAATATGATGTTAAAACTATAATACCTCCGGCTGATAAACAGTTATTACAGGAATTAAATCACCTCCAAAGATTTGATACACCCGCTTGGAAAGGTATTAGATATAAGAAAGCTTTGCAATCTTCTATTGCTACTCCTGGTTTTGTCGGCCTTAAAGTAAATGATGAGTTGTGCCATTTTAACAAGGGCAAAGATTACTTGGCTTCGACAGAACAATTGTTAGCTGGATTGTCTAATAATATTTTAGAACAAAGACAATTGTTAAGATTAGGATTACAAGATTTACTTGATTGGGCATCAACAAACTCAAATAATTTTGACATTAACAAACTATTTGATAAAATAACAAATAATTTTGGCCCCGGTTCACTATCATATAAAAAGTCTGAAACTGCAATGCAAATTGTGTGCGGTAAGAGAGCAGAGTGCATTGAGGTGAGACGTGACCGTATCTTAAAAGAAATTAGTAATCCAAATTTGAGAAGTATGATTCAAAACATTCCACCCAGTCAGGAGTACCTTTTTAGCAGAGACGGTTTACAACCTGTGATATCTTCTTTGGGCGGGTCTCAAATGTGGCTTAGTACTCCTACCTATGCTAGGGAGAAAAAAGGTTATGTTCAAAAGAAACATTATGTAAATAAGCCCCAAAAGAAAGATTACAGATTAGAAAAGAAACAAAACCCTAGGTTCAGGAAAAATCAGCCCTTTCGTAGTAACCGCTCAGCAAACAACACACCCACTAACACCAATAATAAGCAAATCTGACCATCAAACCCGAGTTTTCAGGGGAGGTTGTCTCAAGGATTTTGCCCACCTTTGGCAAAAGCAGGGTGCCAACAATTACATTGTAAGGTTGGTAACAGGTGGACGCATTCCATTCTTGAAGAAACCACCTCTTCAATATCCAGACAGCCGGGTTATAAAAAGATTTGCTACAAAGAACTCAAGGGACATGACGGACATGATTCAAAAGTTAAAAGACATGAACATCTTAGAAAAACCACCAAGTTTAAACCCCGGATTCCTTTGTCGAATGTTTCTTGTAAAGAAATCCGATGGAGGTCTTCGTCCCATCTTCGACCTAAGGGGTCTAAACTCATATGTGTCTGTAAAACATTTCCACCTAATTTCACAAGTAGATGTTGCAGAATTCTTACAAATAAACGATTGGTTAATAAAAATAGACATACATCAGGCTTACTTCCATTTACCAATAGCCGAGTCACACAGGAGATTCCTCCGAGTGATCTACAACAACGAAGTACTGCAATTAACTTCTCTACCATTCGGCCTGTCAGCAGCCCCAAAAATGTTTGCCACAGTATCAAACTGGATTGCGGAAATCCTACGAGCCCAGGGCTTCCGTATAATAGTCTATCTAGACGACTACTTCCTTGTTCATCAGAATCGGACCATACTTTTATCTCAGGTTGCGGAAACACTGAGAATATTAGAGTCTCTAGGGTGGCATGTAAACTACCAAAAGTCTGTCCTGCTGCCATCTCAGGAAGTAGAATATCTTGGCCTTTTATGGAATACTCATCACAATTTAATAAAACTTCCTTCCAAAAAGGTGACAAAAATAAAATTAATGATTTCCAAAATTTTGTCAAAAGGCTTCAGTTCTTTAAAAGAAATGCAGAGTTTGTTAGGTTTGCTGAACTTTGCAAACTATGCAGTTCCCAAGGGTCGACTTCGATGTCGAAGAGCACAATTGTTCCTAAAAGCATGCAGTCAAAACAGGCTAAGAGAGACAAAATACATACCTCAACTTGTTCAACAAGATCTGAGATGGTGGTTGAATGCACTAACCCACCACAATTCAACTCCAATAGTCAAAGGGAGTGTGACCCACTTCTTAACCTCAGATGCAGCGGATGCAGGCTGGGGAGCACAGTTGAACAGTACTTGCCTATCAGGAAGGTGGGCTCCATATCAAAGGCGCTGGCATTCAAACATGAAAGAGATGTATGCCGTATTTGCAGCCATAAACAGTCAGCGGATGACTTTACAAGGGGCGCATATATTAGTCCAGTCAGACAACAGGACTCTAGTTGCATACCTCAGAAACGAGGGGGGGACACATTCCCTTACACTCCTACAGTTGACAACCAGACTGATAGAGCTCACAGAGCAGCTGAATATAACCTTGTCAGCCACATACCTCCCGGGGAGGTTAAACGGAATCGCAGATCGCCTATCAAGGGGTCGCAAAGTACCAGAGTGGCACCTACTGCCCCAAGCCACAGAAACCCTATTCAAGATGTGGGGCGTCCCAGATATCGACCTGTTCGCGTCCAGCGAAACATTCGTAGTTCCAAGGTACGTCACATTAGACTCCACCGATGGCTCCGCAACTTTTTGCGACGCTTTCAGCCGTCAATGGGACTATCAGCTGGGCTGGGCATTCCCACCCCCCAGCTTAATACCAAGAGTGCTAGCACACTTGAACAGTGCGAGGGGCACGTACATCCTAATAGCACCAGAGTGGACCAAGTGCTTTTGGCTTCCAGACCTGCGAGCGAGAGCTCTGGCAGAGCCAGTTTCCATACCAAACCTGCGGAAGGTGTTAATAGATCGGACCACAGGGAACTGCCCTCCTCAAGTGGACAAGTTGAACTTACTTGCCTGGAAAATTGGGGGTGGGCAGACCAGGTCACTCACTGGAGTATAGAGGAACAAAATTTGTTAAAAAGTAGTTGGCGGACATCTACCTTAATGACATATAGTGCTCCAATTAAAAGGTGGTTAAATTGGTGTGACACCAACAATGTCAATTCTAAAGCACCTGAAGGCCAGCAAGTTGCTAGGTTCTTGGCCAAATTATTTTTAGAAAATAAGTTAGCATACAGAACCATACTCCTTCATAAATCAGCTGTTTCAACATATTGTGCAGCATCAGGATTAGACCTTTCTAAGATTTTTTTCATTCACCAGGTTCTAAAAGCCATTTCACTTGCCAAGCCAGAAGTTCCAAAACTACCAATATGGGACACAAAGATATTATTTGACTGGCTAATAAATTCAACTCAGTCATATTCATTATTTGATATCTCTAGAAGAACCGCTTTAATACTATTACTAGCTTCAGGTCGTAGAATTCATGATCTTACTTTGCTTGATCAGTCTCCTAGCAATTTAATACATAAAGGAGATACTATAAATCTGTGGCCTAAATTTGGTTCAAAAACTGACTCAAGTACATTTAGACAATCTGGTTGGTTGTTGCGGAGACATCCAAACCAACATGTATGTCCAATAAGACATATCACAGATTTAGTTAATAAATCGGAATCTAGAAGATCCTTGGACAAAAATGTCACAAGTTTATTTATTTCATTGTCTGGTAAATTAAAGCCAGCTTCAAGAACTATGATTGCCGGTTGGATTCGTAGTATTTTTAAAGAGGCTAATATAGATGCGCCTCCAGGCAGTATACGATCAGCTGTAGCCTCAAGGAGTTGGTTGGAGAATAGACCAGTGCAGGAGATACTTGACAGAGGCAACTGGAAAAGGGTCGAGACCTTCAGAAACTTCTATTGTAGACCCGTCAACAGTATTGATAGTAGCTCTAATGTTGACATGTTGAGTCAACATTTTTCTAAACTTAATTAATATTTTTGTTTTTACTCTTGTTATTATTATTTTTAATTTAAAAAGATAATTTTATTTGAAGATATATTCCTTTATTGCATATTTTAATTAATTCTTAAGTTACTTAATTGAATTTAAAGAGGTTTATAAATTCAAACTAAGTGTTATTTTGTTTTAGTACATTTCTGTACCTGATTATGCTTAATATAATTAATTAAATTGATTTCTTTCCAATTCAGTGGTATAATTAATTCATCATATCATCATAGCATTTGTGATTATCACCAGCAGATACCAAACAGGTCTTCATCTCAACGCTGTGTGTTTTCGAAAACCACATAATATAACTGTTTTGCACTACAAAAAAACAGGTATTATGTGTGAAAGAAAACACACAGCGTTGCAGCAATGCTCTTGCTGGTGAGCTGAAGACGCTATGATTTGACAACTAGGTGACAAGCATCCACAACTGTTAGAAAGGGATGCACGCTGGTGAAGGAAAGAGAGAGGTATAAACCACAGAGAATTTAGGTAAGTTTTACCATAGTTACATAGAATCAAGGCGAGTTCACAACAGCTTTCTTCATCTCAACGCTGTGTGTTTTCTTTCACACATAATACCTGTTTTGTTGTAGTGCAAAACAGTTATATTATTTTCTTAAGTCATCCCAATTTGCATGTCTTTCTCGAACTATTCAAATCTCATTTTTAGATACATTTGTCGCAGGATGAGTGAAGAATACCTTTGGGAATTGGGATGGATGAGGAATACAAATAAAATAGTGGATGAAAAGGCATAACAGAGAGGTAAACGCATTGCTTATGTTTTAATGGATAGCAGCTGCGTCGGATCGTATTGAAGTAATATACGATCCGGCCACGTAGTGACTCCAGTCTTCCTTCCATGGAGCACGGCCGACCTTACTCACTGTATTTAGTGCACTTAGATCTTCTGTGAGTTGGAGGTGTGTTCCACAACTGGGCAGCTCCGATATACGAACGAGGGATTTAAGAATTATAACGGCATCAACGTTACCAACAAAATAATTACCAAGTCAAATATTCTTAGAATGGGTAATGATTAAGGATCTTTTTTAGCAAACATTTATTTTTCCGCATTCTGTGAGGTTGTAAGAGTGACGCTCCCAGTGCCTTACTTACAGAGTCACCAAAAATAAATACTTATTGAAATCATAGAAAATACGTATTTTTTTTAAGCGATTGTATAAAGATTGGCAGACGAAAAATACAAAATTAGTCAGTATAGTATTTTGATCCTAGCTTACTAAAATTCCAGGTATCGTTTAACAAATCACATCTAATACACTATTAAATACGTGATTGTATATCTTAATAACTTGAACAAAATTAAATAATGTCAGTATCAGAGTATCTAAAGTACTTTGTATAAAGTCTAATCGAATAAAGATATATTTGAATTTGAATTTGAATTTGAATTTGAATTATTTGCTTCTATATCTTGCTGGCGGTAGCATGTATAATCCTGTGTAATTGTGTCATTCTGACGATTTGAAAGTACTTTGTATAAAGTCTAATCGAATAAAGGTATATTTGAGTTTTTAGTTTGAGTTTGAGTTCTGTTCCTCTTTGCATGGATTTAGAATTATTTTTGGCTTGACCGAAAGCTGTATGGCGAAATTGAGTAATCGAGTAGTAAAATATTTTTCGTCTATGGACTCCAAATCACAAAAAGAATGTTCTATGAATGACGTTGTTTTGTTTCTTTGCTAATTAAATCAAATAAAATGGCGGAATCTTGACGAGCGTCGATACTAACAGGATTATTTTTGCTGGTATGAAAATGGAAGTAATGAAGTAGTGGAAAGAAAATTGCTGTTTTTGTTTGTAGTGTCTTGGGTTTCGTTCGTGTTTAAATGAATACGTTCTGGAGGTTAACGGGGCTTCAAAAAAATCGGTGTCAAAATAGTGCGGTTGCGAGATTTCAGTGTCTCGTCTCAATAAAAGTCCGAAAAGTCGTGTTTGTGGGTCATTTTCATTTCATTTCGTTGTTGATAAAATGGTAATGAGCTAATACAAAACTATTTGTAATGTAATACCTCAGTGCTGTAGAAGTACTCATCAAATAATGTTTGGGTGTAAATATTGGCTATAGTGAATTACTCTTTCGTGTCGCTTTAAAAAAACAAGTGAATCAATTTGTTTTTTTCTTCGTTTCTTCACGTAATAAGTAGGTACTAATTTGATAGGAATTTGGATTAAAGTGATGATTCTTCACCATTTTGTATCTCTTGTCAATGTCAGATATGGTTTGATTCCTGTATTCCCATAAGAACAGTTCTCAAAAGACAGATATGGTACAGATACACACAAGCATTGTCAGAATGCCTGCTGCAAATATTGTTAAAGAGGATGAAAAAAAGTAAATACCATTTAAAACAGGTGCGTCGGTCGGACTTATTTTATTGATAAACTAGCTGTGCCCCGCGGATTCATCTGTGTAAATTTAGTTTCATACAAACTTTCATCCCCTATTTTAACCCCTTGGGGGTAGAATTAATCAAAATCTTTTAGCGGATGCCTACGTCATAACATCTACCTGCATGCCAAATTTCAGGTTGATCCGTCCAGTGGTATGGGCTGTGCGTTGATAGATCACTATGTCAGTCAGTCAGTCAGTCACCTTTGTGCTATATATATTTAGATACATGTAAGACAGGACACTGACTGTCGGGTCGGCTAGTGTATTATAAAATAACATCAAACATTACCTTAAATGAAATGAGAAACAATAATATAGGTTGTTGTTTCTTTAAACTATGAAAATGTAAATGATAATGATTTATTCTGTTTAGGCCCTGGTCAGACACTTATTAATGTCGAAGAAATTACCACCGATTCGGAAACTAGCCTTCTGAGAACAGCCGGACAGAAATTATAGTAACAATATAAAATAAAATGTAATTTTTACTTCTAATATATGACAGTCTCTGACAAACCAAAACAAATTCTTTATAACAATACAATTGACTTAAATATAAAAAGTATTTAATTAGGCATCTTCATTTACACATAATTTGATATTAAGTTATATTTGCAAAGCGGTTGACCCAACTCTCAGTGCCACTGGAAAATAGCTAGAAGGATTGTGATAGTTTGTTTAAGTAACATTTAGACAATCTCCAGGCCGGAACCCTTGCACTAACAGCCTTTAGCATTTTTGAAATGAGTTGTAAAGTCAAAATAACAGTTATTGGTTAAATTCGTTAATATAGGCTAGAATTTGGTGAAATGGTTATGTTATGGTGCTAAACAGGAACATCATAAGTCTAAGAAACATTTCTGTAAGTGTTAAGTAAATACAGTGAGTGATTATTATATCTGAAAATATGTTCATTGGATCAAGTTACAGAAATATTAAAGCTTTGTTATTAAAATGTAAACATTAGTACTACAGAATTTAATGTTGCAATATTAAATTCTCTACTACTAATGTTGAATACTTACCAAGTGATGCAGGGAAGGCTGTGATATGCCACTTTCAGTTTGAGCTGTCCGATTAGGGATTGTACCTCCGCCTTACAGAAGATAGTCCTGGAGTATACCAAGTTTCTTTATAACAAAAGCAGTCACTTACAATTAATTATCCTTTAGATTAAGGAAGGTATTTTTGTTTGGTCTTACAATATTAAATGAATTTTGTTTTTTACTAATACAGTGTTCAGTGTTGGTTATAGGGTAAAAGCCAGCTGACTTTTCGAAAAAACTTTATTTATATGAAAAATAATTAATTGGAACTTTTTAGTAGTTTTTTCTACTTTTGAGTGTCCCTTGTCGAGTTTTCGTTTTTGTTTCTTTTGATTGGTATTCCTTCAGTAGCTTTCCCTTTAAGCATTTTTTGAACTGAAGATACTTTATTCAGTAGTCCATAGGTCACTGGTTCAGCGTTTCTCCAGAGTGAAAGAGATCTCGGGATAGGTAGATAGACGTTCCCGCAATTAGGTGCTCACGTAATGACGGCAGGTGGCAGAGAGACGTGGAGCACTAGATGGCGCTAGTTGTTGCCATCCAGCCCGCCATCACCCTGAGGATAATGGCGGTATAGACTAGACATTGTTAGTAAGTCGCCGGTGAAGAAAATATACCTATTACTCTTGAATGTGTATGGATGTTAGTAAAATTGTATTCATATGGCATCGATCCTTGGTAAACTATCGCATTCTAGGTATTATTATTATTCTTATTGCTCTGTTTTTTCCTTGGTGGTTCTTAATCTAATGGTTACTGCACTCGCGTTTCAAGATATCGATGCATCGTTTGGCATTTGACATCGTCGGCATAAGCCTGGCAATAATCGCCTCGTCCTTGGAGTCCTCTCAGCAATGGGTCGAGAAGAAGGTTCCACAGGATGGGTCCGCCGATGGAGCCTTGCACGTATCCCTTATGGGTGCTCATGGTGTGCTCCTCACCGGCGTATCTCACCCTGACCTTCCGGTCCCGAAGGTAGCTGTCGAGCAGCCTCCTGATATTCACCGGACACTGTACCTCAGCCAGTCGGACTCGGATTGCAGGCCACATCTTCCTCCGACTCGGACCAATCGCTTGCATCAACAATCAAAAAACCTCTCTATTGTTTCACCGCTAGGGCGAGCCGATGGTTGACTCGATGGTAAATTTGACGGAATGCGATTGTCGAAACATCTCGCAATCACGTGTCTCTAAGTTATATTCTTTTGTTGGCTCCATTGGGTTACCACAGTCTTCAGCATATTGGATGTATTCTCTGATGTTTGTTTTAATTCAAAATTGATGCAATCCAAAAGAATATTTGGTAGTATGTTTAGTGGTGTTTTCGTCAGTAAAATGGGCAGCGATAGCAAAGATATGGTTTTGATTGTTTTGTGAAATCCATCCATCTGCTGTTTGGAAACTGGCGGCAGTGGCGTAGCGTGCCATCTCGGCGCCTGGGGCTATAGGTGCTTACTTAAAATTAAATTTCACATGCAATGAGGTATCTTTTATTGAAGTTAAAATAGGATGAGCGGTTTTACAAGCGGATTCTATGGGCCTTATGAGCAGCGAAGTCAGAAATAACTTTGTCAAAATCAATATTAGCAGCCAATTCTTGTTCAATCGACAACATAGCCAATTTGATAGTCTAGCGGAGCTCATAGTAGATCTGAGTGTACACAGTCACGAGTGTGTTTATTAGTCAATGACTGAAAGCGCTCCTCATTATAGTTACAAAGATCGACTAGTTCGGTGGTAGCCAAAATGTGCTCATCTATCTGTTTCTGAGCACTAATATATCTGTTAGTTAAATCAACTAAATACTGTTCTTTGCTCTGCAAGTCAGATTGCAATCGTTGGATGTCAAAGTCATATCTTAAATTTAAGCTAGATAAACTGCACTCATAAGAATCAATAGTTTTTCTTAAGGATAAACAGTCTTTTGTTAATTTTACATTTTGGAAAAACTTTCTATGATTTTTAACCTAACCTAACATACTTTTTTAATTTATTGTGGCTTTTTTAATGAATCGTCCTGTCCCGTAAGAACGTCTCCATCGTCCTCTTATTCAGCTGCTAAGGCTCCTGGAGATGGGTAATAAGGAATATCTTCTCCATCTGACTCTACATCATCTTCCGAAATGTCACCATTCTCCAACCTCCTAAGCATATAATGTATTATATTTGTCGGAAATCCAAAAATATGCACTCCGCTATATAGCTGCTATATATAATCATAACAACGTAAACGTATAGTGCATCTAAAAGCAACCAAATCATAAGCAAAACCGTTATGAACAAACAATGGAATCGATGGGAATAAGAAATGCATACTGTATCATTTTCGATACAAGCATAAAATGCGATGTTTGCTCACGTAGACACATAAAAGTCGTGCAATTTCAAATGTTTTAAAGTAAATGAAGGACTTATTTTCGTTTTCGCCGCTTAATGAAAAACTCATTTTTATGATTATGCGCACGTTGTTGTCCTTAACACAGCCAAGAAAATCTTCCTTCAAAAATGACATTGACACAAGACATTTTTTTTTGTGGGCTATGAGGCAAAGAAAGGTGTACAAGATGCTTTAGGGGTTAATCAAAGCATACTTACAGCAATACTTACAGCAGTATGAATATTCGGTTTTAGTGCAAGCACCCATGGAATTGGGAATGTTGGATAATTCCTCCGACAGCTTCTTGGCTTGGATTCGACCACCTTCACGCCTCATTAGCCCCAGGCTAGCTCTCTATGCTCGTCCATTGGGCATTGCATCAATTTGCTCGCTAGACGCAGAACCCGCGCGTGGAAGGATCATTAATGGAACAGATGTGTTAACAGATATGTGGGATGTACTCAGTGTGACCATATT